>CM056578.1:91575722-91635208 GCA_029721435.1 Gymnothorax reevesii | reverse complement strand
CGACATCTCCGGTCCGCCTGGATCTTCTGGTGGAGGAGCATCCTCCTGATCTGGACACTGGTGTTCTCCCAGACCTTCTCCGCCTCTTGAACCAGGTATCCACCACCGGGAGCTCTGGTCGTAAGGGCATGGGGGAGGTTACCGTCTGAGTATACAAAGGGGGTTAGTCCAGTGGACCTGCTCTTCAATGAGTTCTGGGCGTATTCAGCCCAGGGCAGGTATTCGGACTAATCCCGCCGGTGCTTGCGGCAGTATGTTCGCAGGGACCTCCCCAGCTCCTAGATAGCTCTCTCCGCCTGCCCATTTGATTCTGGGTGGTATCCTGAGGTGAGGCTAATGGTCGCTCCCAGTTTTCTGAAGAAAGCTCTCCACACTCGTGGTGTGAACTGTAGCCCAGGGACAGAGAGAATTGGCTCCAGAAGGCCAAAGTTCCGGAATACCTGCGTGAATAGTGTGTGCGCAACCTGGATTCTCAGTAAGCTTTTTTTTTCATGAAGCAAATTCAATATGTGTCGCATAAATAAAACGATAATACAGTTTGCCTCTTTTCTTTTTTATCTTCATGCGAAAATGCTGTGCCTCGCTTTGCATTTTCATTGACTTGGTCCCATACGTTTTTCCCGGCAAAATTCAAATGAAAATACATTCACTTGCTGGCCGTGACCTGTCTGTCATTCTGTGAGAGGGCGTGACTTCCTCCCTCAATTTGGTATGGATTGGATATTAACAAATAGAAGCAATCGCATTGGTTATCGATCAGAGGGAAATCCCCGCTGTACTCAGCAAGAAAAGCACTGTTGCCAACTTGGTGACTTAGTGGTTAGATCAGGTGATTTCCCAGGCTCTCTTAGTGACTTAATCCATCAAAAGCCACAAGTGAAAATTCTAGTCACTTTTACTGATCTTTTGAAGGATGTTTGTGCTGACAGCAATTCATCTTAGTGACAAAGTGAATGAAAGAGTGATTTACCCCATCTTGATTTCATGACGCTAATCCCCAACATACACCTGATGTGTGTTTGGTCCGTCTGCAGCTGATTGGTTTCACGTTTGTCAGTGAGTGTGTTTGCTCCAGAGCCGCTGTGTTGCATTTCTCGTTCCTCCCTGCTCCTGCAAACCTCAGCCATGCGCAGCAGAGACGCAAGGCTTCTCTTTTTGCCAAATGCCGCAGCACAAACGCAACGCTTCAACACAGCAGATCGATCGGTACACAGACACAACATTAAAACATACGGTTAATTTTCAAAGTCCATGTTGGCTGAAATTTGTATTGTTGGCTGGGACAGCAACCGAAGTATGAAAATAAGGAGGCTAAACTTAATCGACAGAACACTTTCCAAACAAATCCCACACAAACAGGAAATTAAGAACATCTATTAACCCTATAATGCCCAGACACAGACATCATTATAGGAAAAATATGAACCAGTAATATTTTTGATGTATTGAAGGGTAGTATTCAGATCCATTGTTCCTCATTAGGTTTTGTGTCAGCAAAATATACATAGCTGACCAGAACTTCTAATTCCAGGAGAATCATATCTGATACAGCCAAGAATCAGCACCCCTCCAGAACTCAACACTCAAAATTTTAAACTATTTATATGCTCTCTACTATCTATAGCTATCCCTTATGTATAAGAATAAGTTTTTTTGTAATATTTACCTTGCAATGCCGAACTTCATTGCCAAAGTCCAAGGAAATTCATGATTTCCCATTCACATGGGAGTTACTACCTTGAAGTGAGTGAATAAGGGAGAGACTCCTGTAATCTACTTCTTCCTTCCAGGTGGCAGCACTGTGTATCAGATATGGTACAGTGAGCAGTCGTGGTTGTGTTGCATCTTACCAGGTGGGCATAGTCCTTCAAATTTGGTGTATCATATATGATACAGGGGGCATTATAGGGTTAATAAATAGGCTACTTATCCATGCTAGATGCACAAAATCTAAAAAAAATAAACAAATTGAAGTAAGTCAACCGTTCCTCAACCCTTACAGTAAAGAACAAAGACTGTTGCCTGTTCTTAGTCGCAATTAATACAACATCTTGGGGAGTTGTGTGTGATTCTATAATTACCACGTGATCTCGTCAGGCTCGCTAAGTGGTCTCGCTACTCTACCCCTCTGGCCCCAGTGCGCAGTAAAAATGCAGCCGATGGAAGTTGACGGATGGCAATGCACACAGCAAACATGCAGCAGGGCTGAGGCAGACCGAACAGGCATCTAGTGTAAATCCCGGGTAGCAATTAAATACTGGCTGGTGTGATTTGAAAGTCATTGCGTTTTGATTTTATTCACAATTTACACTTTGTCCCAGCTATTTCAGAATTGAGAGTGTACCTCCCAGCAGGGATTGATGGAGAAACATAAGGAAACCGTGCTTCAAGAGAAGAAACGAGGACATACTGCATTAGACATGAGACGTTCTTTCCTCTGAAGCATCACATGGGACAACGTCCCTTTCTGATGATGTGCATAACTTGATCTACTGCCTGCATCTGTTGTCACTAACTGACATCACGGTTCTCAGTGGAAAGTGTTCTGGGAAGACTGCTCTCGAGTTTCTTTCCTCACGATTCCTCAGCACTCACGCTCGCTCCTAGCGACTTATTGCCAGGGTCCAGAAGCGATGCTTCCCTGTGATTTCAATGCGTTCTTTTCCGAGAATGTGCAGCCATCTATTGCAACAAAGATGTCTTTCCATTATAAATTAATGATCCTTTCTTTTAAATGCTTATAGCTTCTTGTGGTTTGCTGTGATGGCTGAGAGGTTAAGGTGTTGGACTTGAGATTCTAATGGGGTTTCCCTGCGCAGGTTCAAATCCTGCTCATGGCAATTCTGTTTACAAGTTTTCAGGACAAACCAGAAGGAGGGTGCTGATCAAAACACTGCAGACAAACCAGAAAACAGGCCCTCTCAGGTTAGAAATCAGACCCATCTGCATATTGAGCAACTATGATAATCATTATACTATGGGGCCAAAAAGGTAAATGAGTTCATGAGGCAGTATGTGTGTTAAAGTACTGCCTATAAAACAATGCTCCCTCATTGTTCCTTAACCTCTTCCACTCTTGAGTTTCGATTGGAGGAATCCTGATCCTCTCACCTCGCCTTGAAATGCGTTACATCTCCAAAACCGTTCTCATTTAGGTTTCCCAATTACCAACTAAGTTGAGGATCAATCTGTATCCATTTCCCCTCAGCTTGCATAATTGTTCATTGCCATAAGCATTTTCTGATTCACATTAATGGTAGGCCAAAAGTTAAACTTCAATGTATTACAAAGGTTCCGAATTTCTGCAGCGCACAAAACACTATTTTTTTCTGCATTTGTGTCCAATCGGCTAGATATGCCTGAGAAACCTTTCTAAAAATGCTGTTTTGCCATCTCAGTTCTGCATGTTAAGGCTGCACATGTAAAAATAAAAATGTCTAAAACCAGCGACATTACCATAATGCAGGATAACGCTCAACCTACTTCCGAGTGAGAATCGGATAATAGATTGAATAAATTTACTGAGCAAATGGGCCTCCAATGAGCTGCATTATCACCATTTGTATAGCTATATCTTAAAAGACATATAGCTTTGCATCCAGAAGGAAGGCTACAATATGAGACTGCATGGAGACTGCATGGTTTACTGAAATTTCTTGAAATTCCACCTTGACATAGAATGTAGTGTAGTAGAATGTAGTGTAGTAAATGCTGCTGAAGGTGGTATTTTGTTAAGGTTTAGATTTTGTTTAATTAGATGATTGTAGTTTCAGAAGCTAGACTGTAAAGACCTAATTAATGATTTTGCTACCTTGAAACTTTGGAATGAATATTAAATGATTTACATCAAACTTTTACAATGCAATGATAACCAATTCACTCAATTATTCAATGACCAACACTTCTTACATCAAACCCTGTCTGCAGGGATTTTTTAAATAGGCTTTCAGGACAAACCATTTGTTGGATGCTGGTCAATGAACCAAGGACATGCCAAAAGCCCTCAAAACCCAGAACAGACTCAGCAGGATTGATGGAGAAATGTAAGGCAAACATGCAAGGACAGACGAAACAAGGGACATGCTGCAGTTCTTAGAGACATGAAGTGTCCCCTCCTCTGAAGTGTCATGTGAAACGCCATTCATTTCTGATGACTGTGTATGGTTTGATGTGCTGCCAGCACCTATCATTACCCAATCATGTCATGGCTCTCAGCTGACAGTGTTTCAGGATGGCTGCTATCATGTACAGGATCCTCGCTCATGTCTCCTCAGAGCTCCATCCTCCCTCCTCGCTGTGTATTGCCAAGGTCCAGAGGCGATAGTTCGCTGTGATTTCAATGCTTTTTCCTAATGTGCAGCGATCTAGGCAAACGGGTTGCTGTGATGGCCGAGAGGTTAAGGCATTGGACTCAAAATCCGATGGGGTTTCCCCGCGCAGGTTCAAACCCTGCTCACAGCGATTTCATTGTAGGCTTTCAGGATAAACTATTTCTGTGATGCGTATTTGAGGAGTTCACTAGCAAAGCCTGCTAAGCTAAGTTTTGAAAATAAATGAGTTATTTCCCTTAACCTCTCTTTCAGGCACCTGCACATGTCCCACTGATAGCTCCACTTTCAAAACCTACAAAATCATGTTATAAATTGCAACGGAAAAAGCGAAACTCAGCCAAAACCTGCCAAATCATGGAGGGAAACGCTGTCAAATTCTGGTAAGTTGTCAGCCAATGTGGAGACGTGATTCCATTTTCATTCGCTAGAAGGAACCAATCACAGTTGAGCTTTTATGGCCCATTCAGCTTTTGCTTTCTTTAACTCAAGATGGGGGATGCAGACTCAAGCTTCATTTTGATCGCAGAAAATGCAAACAAATCAAGTGATACCATGAAAGGGGGATTTGAACCCAAGGACTCATGTTAATGTTGACATTGTCATTGCAGCTATTCAACCACTGTGCTATCTGTAGCATTGAGTTGCATGTAGAGTGGGTCCTGAGTCAAATACCTTCACCTATCGAGAAACGGGACTGGTTTAAACACTGTCAAAACCTGCTAAATTTCCACTCCACTTTCAAAATCTGCTAAGTAAAAACTTTGTGTTGCAAAATCAAAGTCATTTCTTTAAAAAAAACGAATTACTTCATGGATTATGTCTGTAAGGCTAATAGTTTCAGTAGAGTGAAAACTGGTATCTATGGAAGATAATTTCTATGCCTACCAAAAAAAAAAATCAGATTTTCCTAAAAAATGGACCAACTTGACTTAGAAGGCTTTGCAAGTGGACTCCTCATTTATTACCAAGATTCAGAGGCAAGGTTTGCAGTGATTTCAATGATTTTTCAAAACATGCAGCTATTTATTGCAAGAAAGATGCCTTTCCGTATAAATTAATAATCCTTCCTTTTAAATTCGAACCGTTTTGTACGGATTGTTGTGATGCGTGAGCAGTTAAGGTGCTGGACTTGAAATCCAGTGGGTTTAACATGCACAAGTTTGAACCCTGCTTATAGTCATCTCATTCCAAGCTTCCAGGACAAACCAGAGGGAAGGTGCTGATCAATGCAACATTGACATTCCATTACAAAAGTCTTTACGACAAAGAATCGGTCCTCTGAGTGTAGGGTACATAATATTCTGATATGGAGCAGCTGTGGTAATCATTACACAATGGGGCCAACGAGGTAAATGAGTGCGCAAGACAATACATATGTCAAAAAGATTGACAAAGAAAACTTTTTTAATGCACTTGCATTAACTGATTAGCCACAACATTAAAACCACTTTCCTAATTCTGTAGAAGACCCCATTGTGTCACAAGAACAGCCCCTTGACCCATGACTTCCACTTGAACTCCTGGGCCCAGGGTTTTCCATCAGAACATTTTGCAGATATCACACTCCCAACAACCTGTTACCAGTTCATGGTTTGTCTGTCCTTGGACCAGTGTCAGTAGGTACTTACCAATGCAGACTGGGAGCACCCCAGGAGCACTGCAACTTCGGAGATGTTCTAACCAGCTTGTCAGGCCATAACTATTTGGCCCTTGTCAGTTGCATTGGTCCAATGACTCCAACATCCATGACTGTTAAAACCAACGATTCGCTTTCCGTGTAAGATCTGTCTGCAGGCCTCCTCAATTAGAAGGAATCCAACACAATTTAGCCTCTGTAAGGGATCCTGGGCTCATGAGGGCCAATGTCTTGAAGATGAAAAGAGATGGATAAATTTTGACAAGAGTTTATGACAGCCTGGACCCACATTACTCTGGACAGCAATTTTCAGCCCGTATCTATGATTTTTCCCAAAGATATTAGCCCCCAAATGCCCTATAAATTAACGTTTGAGATTCAAAAAGGCATAAAGGGAGTATGGGCCATATTTTTGCGGGGCCATACCTCAGAAACCCCTTGAGTAGGACCCTAAAATTTAGCATGTGTTCATTGTGAATATAGAGGTACTCCCAAAATAAATTAGAGCCAAATCTGAGTCAATGACCTGGGGACCTCTGGTCGACTTCTTATGGAATGACCCAATATAGGACAGGAAGACAACATCACATTAGAGGAATTAGAAACGGATAGGAAATTAAAAAAATAAATGAACGGCAGCGATAAGCGATAATTGTCAGAAGAAGATATCACATAAGAGAAATTAAAAACAAATAGATTAAGATCAGTAAGTGGGTAAAAAAATAAATTGGTAAATAAGAGCAATAAAATCTTACAAGGCAACAGCAGATAAGAGGAACAAGAAACCAGGTGTTTTCTCATAAAAGCAGGTCTACAAAAGTGGGTTTTAGGAAGTGATTTGAAGGAAGTTACTCAAATCCGTAGCCAGGGGGGATCGGAGGGCTCGAACAATATTAACCAAGATGGAGGTGTTTACATGGGTTACAGCGAGAGGTACGCCCATCCTAAGATAGAGGCCAGCTCAACATACATTGGCCGATATTGAAGGAATAGCATAGCGCCTCTAGTTTATATAGCTCGTTGAGCATTAATGTATTTTCGATTTGTGAACCTCAGATCACAGCACTGACTGTGGTAACGTTATTTGTTTAATGAACGATATTGCTGAAGCTAGCCAGTTATAGAGGTGGCACTATTTGTAGAAAAATGTAAATGCAGCCTAAATGCTGCATTTGTCCTCTGTAAGATCATGACTGTTACATTATTTTGTTATATATAGACAGCTATGTATGTGAGAGCACTGAACGAACACACTTAATTAGCAGTGGATTGTATTATAATTTTCAATTTGTTATAAATAGCCCACACATGGACTTGAAAATGAAAATGCAAAGTGGATGATTACGTGATCATTTTCATGATGATACAAATAATGCGCTTGCTTCTTGAAAAAGAAAAAGCATTTCCGAGAATGTATTTGCATTATAAGATAAGCCTTTTCACTTTCATTTTGTTAGTGATATTGCAGGGCACTTTTTGAAAATGAAAACGCAAATGGGGAATGTATTTTAATTTCCAATTTATTATAAGAATTGCATACATAGACTTGAAAATGAAAACGCAAAGTGGAGGATTACATTTTCGCCTTCATTATGATATAAATTATGTACTTGTATCATGAAAATGCATTTCTGACAATGTATTTTCATTTTAATATTGTTAGCTAAAATGCTTCCATGCTTTAGAACCCTGGAGGACAAAGAGATTAAATGCCTGGGAATCAGAAGGTTGTTAGTTGAATCACGAGTGTCGCCATAGGCAAGGCATTTGAGCAGGTGGGACTGAGCTCTGCTAAGTCTAATCAGTGTGTAGCACCGGCAAAAAGTATCCGATAACCATAAAGAGAGAAAATGTGTGAGGTACATGTCTGAGGGAAATTCCAAGTGCACACTAGAGCACTTACTGCAGGATGATATCACCATATCTGAACTGAGAGAATGGTGGAAAATTAGCATGGACCCACATATCTTCCCTTCAAAAAATGTTCTATAGGACTTCTATGGAATTCAATAGAACTCTATAGAACATCAATGTAACTCTATAGAACATTTTAGTGGCACTGCATGTTCTATAGGATTTTTCCATGTGTTCTACAGGAATTTGCTAGAAACCTATAGAGCACCTCTATGGAAAAGAAAGTCCTATAAGCTGTTCTGTAAGACCTTCCTACAGAACACCCTAGTTGGAAAAACCTGGTCTATAGGACTTTGATGGTCTTTGGGACCTTCTAATAAAACAAAAGCTTAATGGGAAAGACATCTTAAATCAGGGTTAAATTAAAAAAAAATTAAATCTTGTGACTCCTCGCAATGCTCTGTCGAAGGGTCAATTTACTTTATGTGTACCCGGGTTCTAAAGTGAGAGACCAGACTAATGGTATGAAAATGTGCAACATGCAGTGATATAAGGTGTGCTTAGAAGCACATGGGGTACCAGGCACATACCAACTCACTGATTCTCTGATCAGACGATTGATTGACTAACTGCACAACTTAGCAGTATTTCAGTTACGTTATATGAAGACCTCTTTCCAGTTCGTTGGCAGCAATTCAAAAATATAAATGTAAGGCATTACAACTTTATTATGCTATAATGGAAAACTCGTGTTCCTCTTTTGCTTACGAGGACAGAATTATGTTGAAAGTTTGAGCTTTTGAACTTTTCCCTTAATTTAAAAAATGTAATCAAATTATTCCTTTCCATTTACATGCATGTGATTGCAGGTTATATGCTGATTTAGAATTAATTTGAATACAATTTGAGGTCTGCTGACACTTATTCCCACCATCTTTATACATGTATCATGGTCACCTAACAGGATTACTAACATGCTGTTCCTTTTCAGCGAAGGCACTCAGTGAGCCAGACAGCTCACTTGGTTAAAGCACTGCGTTGCGGAGCATAAGTGTCTGGGTTTGAGCCCGGGTCAGAGTAGCACACAATTGGCCGTTATGATACAGGGACGCAGATTGGGAAGGGTAATATAATATGGTTGCTTTGTTTGCCACCTTCAGGTGGGATTGAAGATGCCAAATTAGGGGGAAAAAAATTCTAAAAGAGCTATTCTAGAGAGATTTTCTATGGAACTGTTTCCTATAGAAATTTTCTATAGGACTTGACTATAGTTCTATAGAATTCTATTGAACTGTCCTATAGCACATTTTTTGCAGGGTGATGTAGGGGTGTGGGATTTCCTGATCAGCAGAAGGGCCTGCAGGCTCTATGTTTCATTCTAACATCAACAACATATTTAGACCCAAGAATCAGGTGACTGCCTTAATATATTAATGGCCAAGACCAGAATGATAACAAGTGAAGCAGTGAGTAGAGCTCACTAATACACTTGACCCTTGAGCACTAAAGAGATTATGACATATTTTCATACTGCACTGCTCCTCTGGATGAAGTACAGAATGCATGACTGAAATGTAAAAACGATGATACACAGTTTTTGAGAAATCAGTCAGACAGCATCTGCAGTGGTAAGTTTACTAAGTTCAAACTATGGAAAACAAAAGAAATTTTTGAAAAAAAAAATCACATTTTCATGAAACTTGGCACTGCACTTCTCCATGAAGTGTAGAATGCATGACAGCAATTTGAAAACAATCCGATCAGCGGTTTTTGAAAAATCGATCGTACAAACTGGTGTGGACGGACGGAATTCTTAGAAATATGCTGTATACCCCTGCCCCTTCTGGGTCGGGGGTATAACAAAAACCAACCGAGCTAATGACCCCACACGACCAGGAATTACTCATTGCCGAACTAGTGAATGTTTATTTGGAAATAGGTTTACATACCAGTGGAATAAAACCCCTTAAACTCCAACTTTTCATTTGAGTTTTCCCTTAAGTAGGTTTGAAGTCAGAGAAAGCATTATTTTTTCACATTGCAGGACAAAGTCAGATACGCATTCTCTCTCTGCTGGTTGGCACATCTGAAGCTATATCACACATATTTTGGGAGCAATATTCAAACCCAGGATGCCATGTTTTTATGGCCACAACATTACATCAAATGGAAATTATATAGAACTTGTATATTATTTTATACACATTTCTCTGTATTTCAGCAGGACATATTTGGGTCCATTAGAAACCTTGGGATCTCCAATGGAATTTAAAAGAGGCCTGAAGTTCCTCTGATTTGAATACAGCAACTGCATTTTACGGATCCATGAATGGGTCTGTCGGTTTTAGGAAGTCGAGGCAGAGGTTCTTAAAACTCCATTTTGAGGCCCCAGTGAGACAAATTTAGTTGTAAATTGCTTATCCTTAAATGACCTAGGTTATGCGTGATTGCTAACCATTGTAATCTAGCTTGTGCGTAAGTAGAAGCCCCATGATATTTATTTATGTATTCATTCTAGCTGAAACCTTGAGGTCCAATGGGACCAAGTGTATTTTCAGAGTTGTGTGTATTCCCAGGAGAGAGTTCCAGGGGAGCCTGCTGGACCTAGAGATAAATCCTGAGCAAGATACCTTGGGGAGGGAGCCTACTTGTGAAGTATCGTTCAGGAACCAGTCACGAGAACCAAGCATTGCAGTAAAACTGGATTTTAAGGGAGGAGGAGAACCCCCGAAGAGCAAGAGGCAACAGTACAGAGTCCAAAATCCATAAGTCAAAATCCAGAGGGCGAAATCCGAGTCGTAACCCGGGCACCAATCACAGTACTCGTAGTCGGGCAAAACAGGTTCGGTACACAGGCACGGGTTTGTCAGAAAATCAAAAGCCAAAATCCAGTGGGCGTAATCCGAAACGTTTACAGGGCAGCAAACACAAAACTCGGAGTCGGGCACAGGAATATCAAAGGTAAAGCCAAAATCAGAAGTATAACACTAAGAGTAGAAGGCATAAACAACCACAGCACAGGGAAAACCTTCTGACAAGAGCTGTGAATGAAATGACTGCTTAAATACAAATAGGGGAAGTCACATGCTACAAAGATGAGGCAGGTGATATGGATCAGACTAATTACAAAGAAATGAACATGAGGAGGTTCCTGATTCCTGATTAGAAATTGGCAAAAGCCAAAACGCAGACAGGGATCACAGAGACAGCCTACTGACAAACATACGGCTCCGGTTAGGGAGTTCTACTGTGCACAGACTGAGAGGCAGAGCAGTGATTAGCCAGCTGCAGAAAACCTGCTGAAGCACAATGAAGTAAATTGAGTGAAGGCAAGGGGCGGAGACTAGAGCAGAGCGAGCGCTGAGAGCTCGTCAGTCAATTAGTAATGTGCAGCTATACAATCCCTAGTGCTTGTTAGTAAATTAGTACTATAAACAATGTTAGTCTTGATTAGTAAGTTTACTTGAAACAACAAACTGTTAGCATTGTTAGTAACATAGAAAAGCAAGGTGAAGGAAGTAAACGAGATTGGAGGGAATGGAAGAAATCCCAGAAACCACAAAATCACTTGAAAGTGTGGCACACATTACTGGGGCAGTGAGCGATCAGATGACAAAAGACCAGACAGGGGGAGACAAAGTGCAATGCATGGTATGACACCGGAATATAACTGCAGGAGAGGAAAATGGCAGGCAAACAGACAAAGACAAGGCAAAAACAAAACATGGCAAGGAATCTAAATCACAAAACAAAATACAGAGCATTGCTAGACAAGGCAGAATTCATAATCAAAACATGGTCAGGCAGGACAGGATCATAACACTACTGTCTGCTGCGGACTGATGTTGCTGCCGAGGCCAGGCATACGTGAGATACATGCACTCAGCCCTGAAATGCTGAAACCGACATAATGATGTATAAATCAGTCCCAAGGGGAGGAGATTATGACATTGTGCTCTTACATATAGACATGCCCAAAATTATTCATACCCCTACCATTTCTTGGGTTTTTTTGAGATATTTTTAAATTAAATTTATTTATTCTTGTACAAATGACACAGTAAGTTGACATAAGGCTGTAAGAAGTACAGTAAAAAAATTTTCAAGAGATACAATACTTTTTGGTATTATATTTGACAGATTTACAAAAAATGCCATGTCCAGAATTATTCATACCCCTTTCTCTGTAATTGATGGCAAATCCTTTATTCATGCAGCCTCCTGTGGTTGATCACAAGGTTTTTACACGTTTCCATGGAGATTTTGGACCACTCCTGTTTGGCAAACTTCTTCAGATCCTTATGATTTAAGGGTTTCCTTGCCATGACCTTGGTCTTCAGATTCTCGAGAGGATTGAGGTCGGGGCTCTGGCTTGGCCGCTCCAAAACATTCACTTTGTCATCTACTAACCATTTCTTGACGGATTTGGCCGTGTGTTTAGGATCATTATCCTGTTGGAAGATCCATTCCTGCCCAAGACCAAGTTTTTCGATGGATTGCTTGATGTTTTCACTGAGGATCTGGATATACAGAGCTCTCCATAATTGTTGGCACCCCTGGTTAAGGTATGTTAAAAGCCTTAAAATAAATTCAATTATTATCGCAGGAGCATACTCTCACACTCAAAATTGTAAATAAAAATGTAAACTTCAATTCAAGTGAATTTTACGGGGGAAAAAAAGACTTTCTGTCATTTCTACAGTAGTTTACAAAGTTGATCAGAGTATCTAGGAACATTTAATTAGTAATTCATCACTTGTTGTTTCCCTGGGGTATAAATATGACGTGACACAGAGGCCATTTCTCTTATCCACTCTTCAACATGGGAAAGACAAAGGAACACACCATTCAAGTAAGGCAGATGTGTGTCGACCTTCACAAGTCAGGCAATGGCTACAAGAAAATAGCCACCCGCCTGCACCTGCCCATATCCACTGTCAGAGGAATCATTAAGAACTTTAAAACAACTGGAACAGTCTTAAAAAACAAGCCTGGACGAGGACGCAAGGTTATTTTGCCACCACGCACAGCGAGGAGGATGGTATGAGAAATTAAAAGTTTTCCAAAGCTCACTGTTAAAGAATTGCAACAAATGGTGGCATCTTGGGGTCACAAAGTATCCAAAACAACCATCAGGCGCTATCTACATGCCAACAAGCTGTTTGGGAGGCATGCACGGAAAAAACCTTTCCTCACTCACAATCATAAACGCAAACGTCTGGAGTTCTCTAAGCGGTACTGGGACTTCAACTGGGACCGTGTGCTTTGGTCAGATGAGACCAAGATAGAGCTTTTTGGCAACAAACACTAAGTGGGTCTGGCGGTACACAAAAGATGAGTATGCAGAAAAGCACCTCATGCCCCCTGTGAAATATGGGGGAGTATCGGTGATGCTGTGGGCCTGTTTCTCTTCCAGGGGCCCTGGGAACCTTGTTAGGGTGCATGGCATCATGAACAGTTTGAAATACCAGGAAATTTTAAATCAAAATCTGGTGCCCTCTGGCCGAAAGCTGAAGATGGATAGTCACTGGGTCTTTCAGCAAGATAATGACCGTAAACATGTGGCAAAATCTACACAAAAATAGTTCACCAGACACAGAATCAAGCTCCATCCCTGGCCATCTCAGTCCCCAGACCTCAACCCCATTGAAAACCTGTATAGTGAGCTGAAGAGGAGAGTGCAGAGGAGAGGACCCAGGTCGCTGGATGATTTAGAGAGACTGTGCAAAGAGGAATAGTCGGAGATCCCTCTTTCTGTATTCTCCCATCTTGTGAAACATTATAGGAGAAGATTAGGTGCTGTTTTGTTAGCAAAAGGGAGTTACAAGCTTTTGTACAAGTATTAACATCACAGGTGCTAATAATTGTGGCACACATGATTTGATGTAAAATAATTATTTCTTAATGTGAGGCTTTTTTCCCATTAAATAAATGCTCTTGAATTAAAGGTCAGATTTTCCTCTTTTTTTCATTGTGGTCCTACACATTATTTAGAAAAAAACTGAATTTATTAGAAGCTAAAGAACACATCTTAACCAGGGGTGCCAATAATAATGGAGGGCATTGTACTGGTGCTGTTTCATGATGAGATACACTTTCACAAGGTTTCCGGGCCCATTTGCTGAAAAGCAACCCCAGAGTATGATACTCCTGCCACTGTGTTTGACCGTTGGGTCCGTGTTTTTCAGGTCGAAGACTTCACCTTTCTTACGCCACTCAGACTTCTCCAACCCAGACACACAAGAACTAATCTAGCTTTCGCAAAAGTTCACCTGGATGAAGATATAAGCTTCTGGCTGTCAATGTTATGAAAGAATGTGCAAAGATGAAGCTGTTTTGGTGCAGAGATGGGGCTTTTGTTTGGCGCAAGAAAGGCCAAGTGTTCAACCTGAATTAAGTGAGAGCCACTCACACAATCCATTTAGTTTCAATACGCCCCATTTTAGGGTATACAACGGTTGGATGATGCAAATGTTCGAATGAAGACATTACCACTGTCAACATCCTGTTTTTTTCGTTGAATGCTGGCCATACTGTACGGCAAATTTCAGCAAATTCCCTCAGTGTGTCAGATTATTTTGAATTCGGTGGTCCCCTTAATGGGACTCCACCTTTGGAGGTTTTAAAAAAGGATTTGGCAGAAAAACTGCAAAACATGTCTCGTAAGCAATTTAGTTGCATCATTATAGCTACCCCCTCTACCATTCTAATGTGATCACTACCATTCAAAAGTTCGGAGCTGTATGCAACACTTGTGCATCAATGACCGTAACACAATTATTCATGTAATTCTAATAAGGATTTCAGTTAAAAAACAAGTGAAAAAATCAGCACAGCTCACTAATACCCCCAACCCTTGTGTACTGAAGAAATTATGGCATATTTTTATATAAATTGGCACTGCACCTCTGCATGAAGTACGGAGTGCATGACTGCAATTTGAAGACAATCTGATGCGCAGTTTTTGAGAATTTGATCGGACAAACTGGTGCGGACGGACAGACAAAAATCTTTGGTATTTACTATATAAACCATGTAGTAACCTTGTAATCAGTGCAAACGATGGTCATAATTAGCAAGATACTGAACATTTTTACTTTTTATCCCCCGCTGGACAATAGCCCAAAAGGGGGATTGTGTTGTTGTGCAGTCTTTCTGTCTATCCATCCGTCTGTCCATAATTCCCAGGTATTTGGTTCATGAAATCAACTTCTCCTAGTTTTTATAGGACATCCCTGAAACTTTGCACACGAGGGAGATACACTGATGATATGCATATCGTAGTCGCGACTCCGGCGGGGGATGCTGAGCCCTCAGAGTGATCTTGTCACAATTATCCTTGGAAAATCTGATCCAACTGATGGGGCAAATGAGCGCTCCTTGTAGTTTTTCCAGACAAAGGCAATGACCCCAGTCATTCCTTGGAGATTGAATTCGGAACACAATTTGGCATTCAGATGTGGAAGCAAAACAGAGAGATAAGCTCCCATTTTTTCAGTTTGTATTATTTATTGAAACAAAAAGGCTCATGTTTCAAACATTAATTTTATAGCGAATGATCATTAAATGTCAGGATAGATTCTGAAGTATGTACAAAAGGTATTTGGTCCCTTAGAAAATGACACTGTTCCAAGTATCACGTCAGGATTGTATTAATATATGTAATTGAGGAAGATTTTCACAGAAAGGCGCACAAATGAGACACACTGACAAATTCAAAGCATGGAAAATTCAAGCACATAAATCAAGGATATGCCCAGAAGAGCATCGGTAATTTATGTTACAGACTCGCTCTATTAAATTACAATAAAAGCATACAAGTCATCTACACCTATGGCAGTGCATGGTGGAGTGCCTCATCTTGATAGGATGGCTAAGCTGCAAGAAAGGCTACGGAACCGTGTTCATGAAAAATGTTACAATAAGAGCACTGATTGAGGGTCAGCACTGTCTTTTATCTCACAGTGAATACAGTCAGGTAATGGGCCTGGAATAACTGATTCTAGATCAGCACTTCTTCCCTTGAGAACTTTTCGTGATTGTGGCTTCCCATAGTCGAGATGGGTTAAGAGAGCGACCTCTTTGATCAAAATTAATTGTAAAAGGATCGCTGGAAAAAAATGTTCTTTAAATCAGACATGAGACCAAAAAATTCCAAAATGTCCCCGAAAATGGTCTCTGACTGACCTTTGCTGATGGTCTGTGCCGATCAGCTTTTCCAGTGAATCAATTCCCACCACAATTTCCTAAGTCGCACCACCAGTCAAATGTTCCTAATCCTTACCAGCTGATAGTGTCTGACTTGTGGTAACTGCACTGTCTGTCTTTTTCGAGCCAAAATGGTCAGCTCCGGCTCACGCAGGTTTTTTTGCGCAGCTGATTGCATTACTGAACACTGAGCTGTGTGGAAACTGAAACACCGGAGAGAGCCCAGACGAGTCTCAGTGCGACTGCTGACGTGTCTGGACCTGGTGAGGCCAACTGACACACAGCACGTTGTGTTGGTCGCCGATGCATCACACACTACAGATGCCAGCCGAGGTCCACTATCAGGAAGGCAGCCTATTGGCCGAAATGTTGTCCATAGACCTTCCAGTACGACCAAGATGCTCCACAACACTATGCTGATGTGTAAAACTCACGTTTTCTTTCTGTCTCCAATCGTCTCTTTCCCACAATAATCGTACCCTGCAGCTGCACTCTTCCCCTACAGTTTTTCGCTGTTCATCTCTTCCTCTCTTCCCCATTTTTTGTCCCCTCTTTCATTCCTGTCATTGTATCAACCCCATTCATCCTTTCATCTCTTCAAATATCTCAATGCTAATTCTCTGCTCTCCGATGTCTTCCACTGTAGGTCTCCATGTAGTTTGTCAGTTGTGTTACACGATAACGCACATGTTCAACATAAGAAGGCATACGCAAAATCTCACTACTGAGCACATAAAGACACACCAAAGCATTTGTACACTCACGACTGTACACAAAAACACAAACACTCACTCTCTTACAAATGCACAAATACAGAAATATGTAAACACTTAGAAAAGTGTACACACATTTGAACTTCCATACAAACACGCATTTGATCACATGGGGACGCACACAAAAGTGCTCAGACTCTCAGAAATTTAAGTGCTCTCAGACGCACTCAAAGATATGCTAAAAGACAAACACAACCACAGTCCTCCGACCACTAAGTGGCAGCCTCCTGGGAGCTGATAGATGCTGTAGAGACCGAACTGCTGCGGTTCAGGTCCCCCCCGCCAGACCCCCCTCGCGTCACCCGCCACTGCAACACGCAAGTGTCCTTTCCCCCCATGGAGATCAGGTGACTGTCATTGTGCGTGAAGCACACGTTGGTCACATGACTGCCGTGGCCCTCATACTTGTGGCTCGGGGCCTGTGAGAGAAGAAGAGGGCAGAGATTGGTTTTTCAATCAGCCAACCGAGCAACCAGCTAATTAGTCTGTTCTCTCAAAGCTAAACTAATCAAAGAAATATACAATGCATTTGCTTATGACTTACGAATCGGACAAACTGAAAAACAAAGCATACAAGAGATTTAAAAATCTGCAGGACAAAGAGGGTTCAATTAAACTGAAGTTAACAGGAAACAAAGAACTAGAACTATAGCTGCAGCTGGGCATAGTCAGCTACTTTTGAAAAATGTTGGTGAGCAAACAATGATGCAATCTGCAATACATCCGGAATGAACTCAGGTTAAAACTGTCCGCGAAATTAGCATAGGTCCCAGGTCTTCCATGATCAATGATGTATTGTTCCCTATTATTAGCTTCTCCTTGCACTGGTTCTATGCAGTTTCTCATTGGCTCAAGCTGAAAAATCAGTCTTTTACAGGTACAAGGGTAAATGTTTTAGTTTGGACAAGGTGAATTTTTTTTTAATATAATAATAATAATTCATCAATTTTATATGGCGCTTTTCTGCTTTCTGGGCACTCAAAGACGCTTCACAATGGATACATTATTCATTCACTCACACTTTCACGCTCTGATGGTAGTAAACTACGTTTTTGTAGCCACAGCTGCCCTGGGGCAGACTGACGGAAGCGAGGCTGCCAGTATGCGCCTACGGCCCCTCCAACCACCACCCAACATTCACGAAGCCATACAGGAGTAAAAAAACCGTGGTTCAGAATCGTTACACCCCTAATAATAAAACAAGCTCGGTTTTATGGGCAAAAAAATCACTTCTGTGAAAAAACGATGATTTTGTAACTCAAAAATGCCTGGTTCATCTTTTAGAAATCATTGTTTTTTCTCCTGTGATGACGCATGAATGTGAATCTCCCGAATACGGCATGCGCCATAGCTATTGGATTGCTTGTAGGAATTGCTCTGAATAATTGGCACATTTAACCTAGTAAAATGGATCAAATTGCCATGAATGATTGTGTATTTGAAGAGGAATGTGTCCCCAAGCGCAAGGCGAGTGTTCGATGGCGGTGTGTGGCGATGTTTGGGGTGGGAGTTTTCAGCTGGCCATGCCCCGACCGATCTCCAGAACGGCATCGAATTTGGACCCGTATTGCGAGACCAAGACAACAGTGTAATTTTTGATAGCATTGTTATACATTACACCACAAAATTAAGGCATTTTCTTCCGCACAAAAATGACTATGTAAAACATCAATGTCTTTATCATTTTTGCGCTCATGAAACAGCACAGAATTTCGTAAATTCGTAAATTCTTTAGGTTTAAAATCCTTAAGTTTGCTCCTTAAGCAATAAGCCCAGAGAATCCGTTCTACATTCTGAATGTTGTCATGGCTAAAGGGCATTGTTGGGTACGATGCACAGCTGATTGAAGGCGAAAATAAATGCTGCAAAGTCAGCGAAAGTTTCGGATTTTTTCGCATTTATGTTTCCATCCTTACAATGTTGTATCAATTATATAAATGTTGGCAATAGGCATTCATTTTTTGATTAGAATTTCTTATTATAGATTATGTATTGGATATGGATTATGGATAAGGGTTCATGTTCATATGTCATAGGGGTCACATGACTCGATTCCCCCTCTTCACGCAACAAGTTCAGGGAATGCCGGCAGTGAGGCGTACAAAAGTGCATTTTTGATTGAATTGGTGTAAAATATCATATAAAAATGGCTGATTAGACATCAAGGATTATATTTGTCATTGAAGTATGTAAGTATACACAGTAAATCATGCTGAATCTTAAATTCCAGGTGTCGCACCGGCGAGCATAAATCCAGCGTTTTAGCGTTCTTTTGGAGGACTGCAGTCAAGGCTGCGTAGAAACCAGCCGAGTAGAAACCTGACATTTTTGCCAAACTACAACATCAGAAAGAGTCCATACACTGTATGCTCCTTAGCGCCATGAACTTTGACAGTCACTAGGTGCTCACAGATATTATTGTATCTCTGTCCATAACTAACGATTGTAAATACGTAAACAGATGGATATGGTATGTGGGTGGATTTATAAACATATATTGTAAACTACATGATATCAGAAATATACATGATAAATAAAAGACTAATTACTTTATGGAGCCGTGATTCATGTGTAAGTAATAAGGTTGTGCATGATACTACCAAGTACCTACTATTTAAACAAAGCTAAAAACATATAGTCTGTACAAATAATAGAAAGCTGAATAATTTATCAATGGTGAACTGATGAAGAAGAGGTCAGATTCAGTAAGTTAGCACTTACTGCTCCCCACTTCTTTTTGAACATGTACGCGTTTAGTAAAAAAAAATTTAGCACTGAGTTGTTTATTGTTGGAAATGATTTAATTTTCTCTCACTCTCTGCTTGCTTTTATGTTCAAAATAAATACATAAATAAGTAAATCCCGCTGAGTAAAGGCTTGAACAGGCAGGGCAGGACGGTATCCTGGTGACGGGTGCGGTTACCTTGGGTTTGGGGCAGGGGTACTGGAACAGGTGAACCTTACAGAAGTCATCAGCTACTGCCACCACCCTCTCGCTGTGCGAGCGACAGAGTGCGTTAATATCCGTCCCGTCTGAGCCCTCCAGCCACACGCCTGCGAGACACCAGTCAGAATTTACTCTTTACTTATGGAGTGCAGGGGGGCATATTTACTGTGTGTGCGCATGTGTGTTTATATCTCTGTGTGTGTGTGTGTGTGTGTGTGTTTGTGTCTGGGAGGGTGTTCCTATCTGTGCATAATTTTGAGTGTGTGTGTATTGTTCGCGTGTGTGAGTGTGAGGCCCGGCGCTAGAACAGGGAATTGGGGTGGCACGGACACGTCCCTTTATGTCAATTAGGATAGTCCTGGCTAGTTCTCAATTATTTTCCTATATTGACGCATTTTTCAATTATCGTAATCGGCAACTGAAGACGCGGTTTCTATCCATATGCGATCTAAAAGCGATGAAACCATGGGGTGAACTCAGTAGAACTGAGAATTGGGGTGGACAAAACATCCATTTTAAACAATTATTAGTCCTGACCTGTTCTCAGTCATTTTCATGATTAACAAAAGGTTCACTCCGAGAGCGCTGCACACTTAACAGGTGCTGCTTGTTCTCCCCGATAAGGTAAGACAACAATCATTCATTTGGACGCGTATTTGCTGAATTTAAATCAACGTTATTCAAAATTGCATACCTGCACAAATAGCTTGAGTCGCACGCTTTTCATAGCCTATTTCACTGCCTCGTGCCACTTTTTTTACTCAATAAGGAGAGTAATTTTGAATAACGTTGATTTAAATTAAGCAAATACGCGTCCAGCTGAATGATTGTCGTCTTGCCTAATAGGGGAGAACAAGCAGCACCTTTTAAGTGCGGAGCGCTCTCAGAATGAACATTTTGATAATCATGAAAATGACTGAGAACAGGTCAGGACTAATAATTGTTTAAAATGGATGTTTTGTCCACACAAATTCTCAGTTCTACTGAGTTTACCCCATGATTTCATCGCTTTTAAATCGCATATGGAGAGAAGCCACGTCGTCAGTTGCCAATTAATTGAAAAACGCGTCAATATCGGAAAATAATTGAGAACTAGCCAGGACTATCCTAATTGTCATAAAGGTGCGTGTCTGTGCCACCCCAATTCCCTGTTCTAGCGCCGGGCCTGGTGAGTGTGTTTGCCTCTGCTATTTCCGTGTGTGAGTAATTATGAGTATATGTGTGTTTGGGCGTGAATGTGTGTGTGTGTGTGTGTGTGTGTGTGTGTGTGTGTGTGCATGCGCGCGCGTGTGTGTGTGTCTTTGAGTGTGTGCATGTGAGTGGGTTAATGGAACATGTATGCGTGTGACAGTAAAGCTCATATGTGCTCGCGCACTTGTGAGAGTAGACTAACTGCATATGTACAGTATGTGTGTGACAGTAAAAGCGCACATACGTGCACGTGAGGGAGAGTGTGCATGCGTGTGTGTGTGTGTGTGTGTGACTGTGTGTTTGTGTGTGTGAGTGACAGTATGTGTGTGACAGTAAACACATGTGCGTATATGTGTGTGTGTGAGAGAAGGTGCGTGAATGTATGACAGTGTGCGTGTACAAGTGAATTTGTGTGTATGTGTTATGGTGTGCGTGAGTGTGTTCACGTGAGAGTGGGTTAATTGCACATGTATGTATGTGGCAGCAAAAGAGTGTGTGTGTGTTTGTGTGTGTATGAGAGAGTAGGTTAATTGCATATGCATGCACAGCATACACAGCAGCAGGGGGAGGAGCCTCACCCATTACATGGAAGCCCAGCACACAGGTGTAGGAGGCCCACTCCCGGTCCTTACTCTCAAAGCGATTCCGCAGCAGTTTGCAGCCTCCGGCTACATCCCCTTCGCCATCAGAGAAACGCAGAATTGATCATTAGCTCTGCTAAAGTACTGATCATCAACTCTGTTCCAGTTCTGATGAACACCTCTGTTATAGTACTGACCATCACCTCTGTAACAGTACTGATCATTACTACTTTAACAGCAGTAATCACCACCTATTACAGTACTGATCATCACCTCTGTAACAGTACTGATCGTTACTACTGTAACAGCAGTAATCACCACCTGTTACAGTACTGACCATTACCTCTGTAACAGTGCTGATCATTACTTCTGTAAAAGCACTGATCAGCACCTGTTACAGTACTGATCATCACCTCTGTAACAGTACTGATCATTACTACTGTAACAGCAGTAATCACCACCTGTTACAGTACTGACCATTACCTCTGTAACAGTGCTGATCATTACTTCTGTAAAAGCACTGATCAGCACCTGTTACAGTACTGATCATTACCTCTGTAACAGAACTGATCATTTCTACAGTAACAGCACTGTTCACCACCTGTTACAGTACTGATCATCTCCTCTGTAACAGTACTGATCATTACTACTGTAACAGAACTGATCACCACCTGTTACAGTACTGATCATCACCTCTGTAACAGAACTGATCATTTCTACAGTAACAGCACTGTTCACCACCTGTTACAGTACTGATCATCACCTCTATAACAGTACTGATCATTACTACTGTAACAGCACTGATCATCACCTCTGTAATAATACTGATCATCAATTTTATTTCAGTACTGATCATCACCTCTGTTATAGTACTGACCAGCACCTCTTCCAGTACTGATCATCACTTCTATTAGAGTACTGATCTTCACC
Source organism: Gymnothorax reevesii (assembly GCA_029721435.1). Classification (NCBI taxonomy): domain Eukaryota; kingdom Metazoa; phylum Chordata; class Actinopteri; order Anguilliformes; family Muraenidae; genus Gymnothorax; species Gymnothorax reevesii. The sequence goes on along the minus strand of CM056578.1, from coordinate 91,612,757 downwards.
ACTGTTACAGTACTGACCATCACCTCAGTTATAGTACTGATCAGCACTTTTGCTCCAGTACTGATCATCATCTCTGTAATAATAATGATCATCAATTTTATTTCAGTACTAATCATCACCTCTGTTATAGTACTGTTCATCACCTCTGTAACAGTACTGATCATTACTACTGTAACAGCAGTAATCACCACCTGTTACAGTACTGACCATTACCTCTGTAACAGTGCTGATCATTACTTCTGTAAAAGCACTGATCAGCACCTGTTACAGTACTGATCATTACCTCTGTAACAGAACTGATCATTTCTACAGTAACAGCACTGTTCACCACCTGTTACAGTACTGATCATCTCCTCTGTAACAGTACTGATCATTACTACTGTAACAGAACTGATCACCACCTGTTACAGTACTGATCATCACCTCTGTAACAGAACTGATCATTTCTACAGTAACAGCACTGTTCACCACCTGTTACAGTACTGATCATCACCTCTATAACAGTACTGATCATTACTACTGTAACAGCACTGATCATCACCTCTGTAATAATACTGATCATCAATTTTATTTCAGTACTGATCATCACCTCTGTTATAGTACTGAACAGCACCTCTTCCAGTACTGATCATCACTTCTATTAGAGTACTGATCTTCACCACTGTTACAGTACTGACCATCACCTCAGTTATAGTACTGATCAGCACTTTTGCTCCAGTACTGATCATCATCTCTGTAATAATAATGATCATCAATTTTATTTCAGTACTAATCATCACCTCTGTTATAGTACTGTTCATCACCTCTGTAACAGTAGTGACAACTTCAGTAACTGCACTTATAATCGCCAGTAACTGGACTGGTAATCACCCCTTTTACAGCACTGATCATTATCTCGTACAGAACTGATCATCATCTCTGTAACAGTACTGATTATCAGCCCTTTAACACTACTGAATCACCTCTGTAACTGTACTCATAATCACCTCTCTTACAGTACTAACAATCATCTTTGTTACAGAACTGACAAGTACCTCTTCAAAAGTATTGATCATCACCTTTGTAACCATACTGATAATCACTTCTGTCACAGTGTTGATCACCACCTTTGTAACAATAATGACCATCACGTCTTGTTACAGTAATGATCATCTCCTCTGTTTAAGTACCCAAAATCCCCTTTGTTACAGTACTAGTAATCACCTGTTACAGTACTGATACTCCTCTCTGTTACAGTACTGGTCATCAGCTCTGTGACAGAACTGCAAATAACCTCTGTTACAGTATTGAAAATCACCTAACAATAACTGAACTGGTCATCACCCCTGTAACACTAAAAGCGTATCACGTGACTGATTTTTAAAAATATTGGTAATTATTTCTTAGAAAATTGTACATTGGTGCAATGAGGACATTTTACAACCTGCTTTACAGTGTACCTACAGAACCCATTTTACAAAACACGCACTTACAGTAGAGGATCTCGTAGTCCCCGGAGTTGGACATGATGTATTTCCCATCTTTGGACCAGTCCAAGTGTGTAATGAAGCTGGAGTGGCCCTACAAAGAGACACGACAGACACTCCTACAGTAACCATTAATGATACAGTGATTTCAGGACATGCAATTAGAACGCACTCATTCCCGAGCATTTAAAGCCAGACAACTTCAGTTTTGCATATAAAAATAACAAATTTACTCATACTGCATATTAATATACTGGTGAGTGTATAGGGAGAAAAACACAATATACCACACTTCTGTTGACTCAAGGATTTCAGAAATAGAACCAAAATTGCTCAGATGTGACCAGAGGTGGAAAATATAGCTAAAATGTGTTGTCACACAGGAAGTGGGGTCACGCTCTGTAATCAGGAAGTGGCAGTTCCTAGCACAATTAAGCTAATGCTCAAGGAGTCATAATGGCATTTCAGCATTGCCACACAAGGTATTTACTAATACAGGCAGACAAAGATCCAGCGTCTTCAGTGACGTCATCAGCTTTGAAAAAAATTTGTACAATCAGCAGAAAGCCAACAAGCAGAAAAACTGAAGCAAAAAAACATAGCAAAACACAAGCTAGATAACTCGGTCGCGACAGGGACCGAGAAGTGTTTCTCCCCGATCCCCAAATTTCGGAAAATACGGCCGCTGGCAGCCATACTGGACGTCCAATGTTGCCGAAAATCGGTCTTGAGCATTGTCAAATAAATATCTTTGCCTGTGCAAAATTTGAAAAAATTCCCGTAAAAATTGTCATTTCCAGAGCCCGGAACAGAAAATTTCTGCAGGCGCAGCAGCGGCGGCGGCTCCGGAACTAAACCGTAATATCTCCCGACTAGCGTAATTGGGGAGATACAACAGTGCTGCCTGGCGAGCTCCCAGATAGCTCACTCGGTTAAAGCAGAATTGACTATCACGGTGTGTGTTCGAGCCCCAGTCGTACTGACCGGCAGTGGTCGGCAACCTTTTCAGAAGTAGCACACAACTGGCCATTGCGCTACAGGGATGCAAATTGGGAAGGGTTTGCCAGGAAGGGAAATATAATATGGTTTCTTTGTTCGTTGCTCAAGCACCTCCTGTTGGCCAGCCGGGCGCTGGTCAGGAAGATTCTAAGCTTGTTCATGTTCAGGTATCCTCTGCCCTCGTTCTGAACTTGCAAGGATTCAACCAATGAGTGTAAAGAATTATTGATGGGCACGTGCTTCGGAGGGGAGCTGTGAACTGTCCCTCTGTCCTGCAATGGCAACAAGGGGTCGCATACGAGCAAGCCTTGTACTGTACATAGTTCCTCAATTGGGCATTCCAGATTCGGCAGGGATTGGAGATGCCAAAATAAAAAAAATAGATAAATAAATAAAAATAAAAAAAACAGTGCTGCCTACTTCTGATAGAAAGAGGTGAGAAAAACAGCGAGGAATTAGGACAGACTCAGTGGTAGCTTAGTATTTTCAGGACAAGTCACTCATAACTGAAGTCTGTCTCTTTATTTCAGAACTATGTACTTTGTTTTGGAAAACCCAAAGACCAGTGAGATTTCTTAAAACTGCTACCTGTCATAGCTACTGTTCACATTAGCCAGAGGCCAATGCACATTTGATCGCATACTTACATCATCAATAAGCGACGCAAGGCCAAGGCGCAGTACTACTCTGGCCTGAATGGCCACTGTTCTGCAAACTTGCATTGTACAGCTTTAAGGTTCTGTATTTGCTTACAAGTGTATACTATTCTCTAATAGTAAACTGTAAAATATAGTAAACATACTACTGAGCAGTGCAATGGTATTCGCTGATTGTTAGGCATTTGCATAGAATTAGACCAAACTGATTCCACCTGATAAGGCTTCGGGTTAATTTGATTGCGCCTTAAAACTACTATGTTATTGGTCAGGTCTAAAACTGAAAAATATTTGTTTAGCTTAAATCAACTGGATGTGTTTGATGGTGTCCTTTTCTAATACAATGCTTTAACTTTCCTTTTGCCATTTGAAAAAAAAAAAAGATAGTGAATTCGGTCATGTAAATGAAATCCCCAGAGAGCTTTCCTCACATTGCACTTCCCAAAGCGTGTGTAGCGTCGTCCGTTCTCCGTAACGGTGTAGATGTAGATGAAGTTGTCATGGGAACCCACTGCCAAGAAGCTTCCATCTGTGACAGGAAGCAATGGAGTGATCAGTTTTTTGAGCCACAGATATTCTATGAACAAATCAGATATTCAGCTCTGCACAGGCTCCCAGAGTATATGTGTGCCATCCTTCTGTATCGACAAATTAAATTTATGTATTTAGTATTTACTGCAAGAAACCACACAGAGAAAAACCAAAACTTTTGAACTTAAATATGTTGGTTTCTGCGGTATCTTAAAAGTCTGTGTAACCTAAAAATGAGAAGACAAGTCAACCTTGTTTTTGTTTAAACAACAGCTCCTCTGAAGCCCAAGACACAGGAGCGATAAAAGATCAAAAATTTGCCATCGTGGGCGACTGTCTGCTCCCTGACTGGAGACAGAGGGAAAAGTCTAAATGGCTCGAAAGTCGGCCACCAAATGAACTGCTCACATCAGCTCAGTTTATTACCAAAGATTGCACCGTCTACAGTACTGTGCAAAACTCACAGGCACCTCACATTTTTAAAATTTTTAATTTGGCATTAGAGGTTTACTTTTTGAATTGAAATACTGAAATTAAAAGTTTCTAATAACTAAGAAATGTAATTTGCAGAGCTGTTAACTGTAAAAAACTAAATCAAACTACTATTTGTTGTGATTATACTCTCCTGTTGTGCTATAGTTTTGTAAGATAATTGGCTTTTTGCTTGTTCCAAACAGAGTAGAAATCTTGCCACTGTTCTTCTGCAGACTGACTGCCTCACTTGCCTCTATCCTTCCAAGAAATTGCAGACAGATATGTTGACATCAGCTCTGTTGAGACTATATTATCTGTATCAACTGTTTTTAATGGAATACAAACATTTATTTCCAGCGATGGTGGGTTAATATGGCCATCATGGAAGTGAGTGAGTGAGTGAGTGAGTGAGTCACAATCATTTCACACCAAACAGCTCAAGAATGGTACCACCCACAACCTTCTAACTGCATACTTTAAAAGATATAGTGCAGCAGATGAGTTGATTAAAATTTGGTTAAATCTGTGAAGTTGTAACATACCAAATTAATACGCAAAAATGTACCATATCGCACGGTCCTGTACAATCCAATAGGACTGCAAGTTGCCTCTCTCGATTAGCATGCTAACCAAGCTAGCTACCACTTTAGTAATATGATTAGCAATTCAGTCAAAGCCTGATGAAGGCTCAGTTTCACCAGTAGTTATGCCAGCGATGTTTGTTTTGTGTTTCTGGCTCAGCTGAAGTGTACTGCGGTAACGTTTCTTGCGCATACCTTCATTTCACATCTACAGCAGCCAGCTAGCTAGCTGCAGAACTAAATGAAAACTGTGGTGTTGAGCCGCCTGTTTTTCATTAATATGTAAGAAGACACTGCATCACAGGGTCCTGCACAATCAAGTAAGATTGTGCGTTGCTGGCTTATAAAACTACTTCATAAATTCACATAAATTTCTAATTTACTTTTATCTTCAGCAACACCAATGCAGAAAACGAAAAGTAAACGTCTTAGCCAGATTAAAATTTTTGAAAATGTAGGGTGCCTAAGACTTTTCCACAGTGCTGTATTTGTTTACTTACTGAGAACATTCACATTGGGGCTTCAGATTAAGGTGTTATTTAGATTTAAGATCCATAAGCTTCTTATTTGTGTACCTATATTGAACATAATAACTGAAGAGAGCCCGACTGTAGACAGAGCAACCGCCATCGATGTAGCCCGGTAACAGAGATTGCAGTTCTACAAAAGGCAGAACGAGGGATGGATTCCGCATCTGTACACGTCCCAGGTAGCTCACCTGGGGAGTACCTCATAACGGACAGCTGCTCGTTCCCATCGGAGTAATCCGAAACCACCTCTCTGGTCTCCAGGTCCAGAACCACCCACCTGACGGGGGGGCAGAGGAGACTCGATTTGACTACAGAAATGTCAATCCACCAGTCTTACTATACCGACCGGCCATTAATCTTATTCTCTATGATCGTTTCAGAATCACTTCAACCAGCCGAGACCCCGCCTCAATCATCAGTCTTAATCAGTAAATGTATGAGCGGTGTGACCCGCATAAAGACGAAGCGGTCAAAAACAATTCAGCACTGAAAATAGAGAATAAATTCTCAACGTGACAGAATGGAATGTGCGGTCACACCTATGTGTGGTGAATGAGGAAGGATGATAAGACATGTTTTTCTCATGCTGGGGTTGGGCGGGGGGGGGGGGGGTGGTGTCACATGTGAGGACCTCACCTTCCCGTGTTGAGCCCCACAGATACCACACTGCCGTTAGGACAGAAATCTGCACACAGGCCCGACTCCTACAGTAAACACAGGGGTTACAGGTCAAAGCAGATAAAGGGTATGTGCGTGTTTGTGCGTATACGCATGTGCGTGTTTTTCTGTGCCCATTTTTGCCAGAAAAATGTGATTGTGGGCACATATGCTTGTCTGCCTGTGTGTGATGTAGTGCAACTATCTCTTCCTGCCAAAAACCATGCGTGTGTGCGCGCGTGAACGCCTGCCAGTGTGTGTTTATGTGTGTTAGCGTGGCCCTTTCTGCCTGCCTTCGTGAGTGCATGCATGTGTGCTTGTGTGTGTGTGCATGCATATGTGTGTGCGTGTGTGTGTGCTCGTGCGTGCGGACAGTCTCACCTCCAGTGTGGTGGTCCAGTCCAGCCGATGGTCCTCAGTGTTCCACAGACACACCTGCCTGTCGTGGCCACAGGTGATGAAGATGTTCTGTGATGGGTGTGTGGCCAGACCCCACATTTCATCTACATGACCCTGTGGACAAAGGCCAGCCAGCTTTACCTACATGCACTGGCATCTTCATTACTGCACACAAATACACACTAACACACCATTACAGCACACATATACAGCATCACTGCCCAACAACACACCATAATGCCACACAATTACATCAACACTGCACACAAGTACACCATCAGTGCACACTAATACACCATCACAGCACACAAAAACATCATCATTGCACACAATTACATCATCAGTGCACCAATACACTATCAGGCCATACAAATGGGTCAATGATAGATAAGCCTTTAAAATTTTTTTCAATTTTTTTGAAAATGTACAGAATACATTTATTTTAAGTTGGAAGAGTGTGTTTATTCAAGTTTTATTGGTTGCACAACATTTACAGAGGTTTTAGTACAGTTTTAGAATGTATTAGCGATTACAACAGCCAAAAAATGTCAGGTGGCACGACCAAAAGTTTCTTGAAAAAAACACACATCCCTCTTTTTAGGTTGCCGGCCGTAGGCCAGTAGCCTACTGTCGTCACTTTGCGTCCGGCGGCGTCGTCGGCATCGTCCGTTTAAAGCCCTATCTCAAAAACGGTCTTTTGAATTTTTTTTTAAATTTGGGGATGCAATCAAATGGGTCATTAACTTAATGCCCGAGCAAAAATTTTTTGGATTGAATCGTTCGTTTAGACTTGGTGGCTATTTTTATGTCGAAAATGGCCATTTTTGGCACTTACGTGCAATTTTCTCAAAAACTGTCATGAATTTTTTTTATTGCAGCAATGGAATCAGTATCATGACCTGCTTCAATGGTTTAAACAGCGTTTGGATTGAATCGCTCCTTCATAGCGCTGTCTAGGCAACTATGTGTCTGGACTTCATCATTTTTTCGGGGTGTTTTGCCACAAAATGCACCGTAACTTGCTTATTAATGCATTTACAATATAAGTATGATTTGTGCATGTCCAGCATATCATGCTTGCGAAGCGTTGTCAGATGGTCGAATTTGACCTTGAGTCGAAAGGTCAAGGTCAAATGGAAAAAATGTGCTATAACTCTCTTAATACAGCACTTAGAGCTTAGGTATGTATGAGGCACCTATAGGGAATCAGGTATGCCGAACATTGCGAGTCAGTCACATTTGACCTTGGGCCTCAAGGTCAAGATCAAATGGCAAAAATGTGCTGTAACTCTCTTAATACAGGATACAAAATTGCTATAACTTGCTGAATATGGCATTTAGAGCTCAGGTATGTTTGGGGCATCTATAGGAAACCATGTATGCTGAACATTCTTAGGCAGTCAGTCAAATGTGACCTTGGGCCTCAAGGTCAAGGCCAAATGGCAAAAATGTGCTATAACTTGCTTAATATGACATTTAGAGCTTAGATATGCATGAGTCACCTATAGGGAATCATGTATGCCAAACATTCTTGGTTGTTCGAATTTTACCTTGAGCCTCAAATGGCATAAAAGTGTTAACAGCTTAATGTGGCATTTAGAGTTTAGGTATGTGTGAGGGACCTATAGGGAATCATATAAGCCAAACATTCTCTGCAAGTTGAATATGACATTGGGCGTCTACTGAATATGGCAATTAGAGCTCAGGTATGTTTGGGGCACCTATAGGAAACCATGTATGCTGAACGTTCTTAGGCAGTCGGTCAAATTTGATGTTGGGCCTCAAAGTCAAGGTTACATGACAAAAATGGCCCATATTTGTTTAATATTTTTTAGAGCTTAGGTATTAAGCACTGATAGTAAATCATGTATGCTGGTTGTTTTAGACAAGCTCAATTTGACCTTGGGCAACAAGGTCCAGGTAATGACAAAAACGGCCTAAAGGTCCTTTAATGTTGGCTTTACCTCTACGATATGTATTGGATACTAATGACAAATCATGTATTGCTGATCAAATATTAGATTTGACTTTGGTCTTCAAGGTCAAGATCACGTGACAAAATCAAGCTATTTATTTCCTTTTAATTTAATTTCCTTTCCTTTTTAGTATGTATTAGGCACTAACCCATATGAAATTAAAATTTTAACGGGTATTGTAACCGCATGGTCAACCTTTTTCGGCGATCAACTGCGGCAATAAAGACTGGTCAAAATCCATTTTTGGATGTTTGTTCCAATTAGTTCCTATTTCTGTCATGGAATAGAAAGAATAATACTAATTGGACCCACTCGGTTGCAGTGTTGTGTAAAAAAATCATTGTCAGAAAGCAGAGCAAGAGCCAGAAGTGAATTGAGAAGATGGCGCACTTCACAATTAGACAGCAGACAACAGTGAAAGTTCAGGTTAGAGAAAAATCTCATTGGATTTCATGATGTAGACTTCTTAAAAATAATATTTTTGCTAAATGGCAGAAAAGCGACATAAAAATGCTGTTGTCTGTCACTCATGAAAAAGTGTGACCGCTCAGTCGAGTTGCCCGATAATGGTAACTCCAACCCCTTTCTCACTGAGCTCCGTTGGCCCACGGAAGTGTGTGGATGAAACGGTTCTCTTCTTTCGCAGAGAAGAATTGATTCGTGGTACTTTGAATTGATTCACAGTGGTACTGGACCATTCGCCATCACCTCTGAAATTCGCGAAAAAATTAAACCTGTCCGAGTTGGATTTTTTTAACGCCAATATCATGTAGATAACGTATTGCTTTCACAAGAATTTGTGTTGGCTTCCTGTTGATTCCGCGGACTGATACTAGTTACTTTTCTCCTGCTGGGGCTGTAACTGCCAGCATCCTTCAGGGCCCTTGGCACTCTAGTTTTCTAAGTGATTTTTTCAGTAAGTATACCTGAGAGTGTCTACTCTGCGTAAAACATTACTATTTTGTAATTGAGCTTGGTTTTAAAAAGTAACTTATGGATTCTTTATTGTAGGGGCGGGTATTTTGGTTTTCCAAACAATTTAAGAACAATTAAACTATGAAACTTTGTTTACTTGATAGGTTTTCAATATAAAATTAGGCCCCCATATTAATATAATATTAATTCATATTTTCAATTCTATATTTAATACATTTCACATTTTGTTAAATTACTCGGGCGATTGCGGCACCTGACATTTTGAGGGTTTGAGATGGCAAAACATAAAATATATATCATTTTTAAGATAAACTAGAAATAAGTTCAAATTAAACAGGCTTTACAGAATAAAATGATGGTTATTAAGAGTCATTTAAAATTATTTTCAACCAAAGTAGTGCACTTGGACAATGTTGCTTCATTGACCCAAAAACACCATCACAGCACATAAAACTCCATCATTGCACACAATGATATCATCACTGTACACAAACAAACCACTACTGCACACAAATACAGCATCACTGCACACAAACAAACCGCCGCTGCACACATCTATATTATCACTGCACACAAATACATAAAAAGTCACACAAATACTCTATCACAACAAATAAACACACCATCAAAGTGCACAAACACACCATCACTGCGCACCAATACACTATCACTGCACACAAATAGATTATAATTGCACACAAATACACCGTCAATGTACACAAATTCACCATCATTGCACACAAACACACCAGCACTGAATACAAATACATCATCACTGCGCACAAACCACCACTGCAAATAAATACATTATCAGTGCACACAAATACATCAAAATTCAGAGAAATATTCCATCACAATAAACAAAGACACCATCATTGCACACAAATACACCATAAATGTACAAAACCAGTGAAGTTGGCACGTTATGTAAATCGTAGATAAAAACAGAATATAATAATTTGCAAATCCTTTTCAACTTGTATTCAATTGAATACACTGCAAAGACAAGATGTATAATGTTCAAACTGAGAAACTTTTTTTTTTTTTTGCAAATAGTCATTAACTCAGAATTTAAAGGCAGCAACACGTTGCAAAAAAGTTGGCACAGGGGCCTTTTTACCACTGTGTTACATCGCCTTTCCTTTTAACGACACTCAGTAAACGTTTGGGAACTGAGGAGACCAATTTTTGAAGCTTTTCAGGTGGAACTCTTTCCCATTCTTGCTTGATGTACAGCTTAAGTGGTTCAACAGTCCGGGGTCTCCGTTGTCGTATTTTACGCTTCATAATGGGCCACACATTTTCAATGGGAGACAGGTCTGGACTACAGGCAGGCCAGTCTAGTACCCGCACTCTTTTACTACGGAGTCACGCTGTTATAACACGTGCAAAATGTGGCTTGGCATTGTCTTGCTGAAATAAGCAGGGGCTTCCATGAAAAAGACGTTGCTTGGATGGAAACATATGTTGCACCAAAACCGGTATGTACCTTTCTCCATTAATGGTGCCTTCACATATGTGTAAGTTGCCCATGCCTTGGGCACTAATACACCCCCATACCATCACAGATGCTGGCTTTTGAACTTTACGCCTATAACAGTCCTGATGGTTCTTTTCCTCTTTGGTCCGGATGACACAACGTCCACAGTTTCACAATTTGAAATATGGACTCGTCAGACCACAGAACACTTTTCCACTTTGCATCAGTCCATCTTAGATGAGCTTGGGCCCAGCGAAGCCAGCGCCGTTTCTGGGTGCTGTTGATATATGGCTTTCGCTTTGCATTGTAGAGTTTTAACTTGCACTTGCGGATGTAGCGACGAACTGTAGTTACTGACAGTGGTTTTCTGAAGTGTTCCTGAGCCCATGTGGTGATGTCCTTTACACACTGATGTCGGTTTTTGATGCAGTACCGCCTGAGGGATCGAAGGTCACAGGCATTCGATGTTGGTTTTCGGCCTTGTCGCTTACGTGCAGTGATTTCTCCAGATTCTCTGAAGCTTTTGACGATATTACGGACCGTGGATGAGGAAATCCCTAAATTTCTTGCAATAGCTCGTTGAGGAATGTTGTTTTTAAACTGTTCGACAATCAGCTCATACATTTGTTCACCCTCGCCCCATCCTTGTTTGTGAATGACTGAGCATTTCAGGGAAGCTGCTTTTATACCCAATCATGGCACCCACCTGTTCCCTATTAGCCCGTTCACCTGTGGGATGTTCCAAATATGTGTTTGATGAGCATTCCTCAACTCTCTCAGTCTTTTTTGCCACTTGTGCCAGCTTTTTTGAAACATGTTGCAGGCATCAAATTCCAAATGAGCTAATATTTGCAAAAAATTACAAAGTTTACCCATTCGAACATTAAGTAACTTGTCTTTGCAGTGTATTCAATTGAATATAGGTTGAAAAGGATTTGCAAATCATTGTATTCTGTTTTTATTTACGATTTACACAACGTGCCAACTTCACTGGTTTTGGGTTTTGTATAATAATTCACCACAAATAATCAATAAATTCCACATACGTAAATTCACTTTCAGACTTCATAGGAAAAGTATCAAAGGGAGGTTGTTGTCTTAACCACAATAATAAATGACCTCATTTCATCTGAATAAGTTCCGTCTGAGGGATGAGGAAGGCAGTGGAGAAAAAGAGCAACAGACCAGCAGGGTGGTTATATTGCAAGAAACATGAGCATTTCTGAGTGGATGAGAAGGTCTCTAAATGGACGTGAATGTTTCTGAACAAACATAAGTGTCCCTGAAAAGACATACAAGTTTCCTGAGTGGATGAAAACATTTCCTAATGAACATGAATGTTTCAATAGGTGTGTAGCCAGCTAGGGAAATCAGCCCGATAGTATGAATTTACGTCTCCATTAGCCTGAGAGCCTTCCGCACGAGAACTGAAAACGCAAAACAAATAGCGGGCTAATTTGCAAATTACCTGCCAATTTCACAAACTAGACCAATTTCCTGATCAAATTAGCTGGCTATTTGAGTCTCCACCACTAAATAACCAGCCAATTTGACATTGGGCTAATTTCAAAACCGCAAAATAACCAGCTAATTTGACATCGGGCTAATTTAAAAACCGCAAAATAGCTCGCGAATTTGAAACTTTGTTCTAATGAAAACACACCAAATAACAGATGTGAGCAGGTTTTTCCTCTGTGGAACAGGCTAATTGTGATGTCATAATACCCACCTGCACAATGGGCACAAAGCCATCTGATAGGGTGCCCCTCAGAATCGCGTTCCGGGTCGTACCAACCAGCAGCTCCTCCCCGTCTATATCAGCAATGGTACGAACTGCACCAAACTTCTCTGGGATCTGGAACATTACAGCACACTCTCTCTGTATACATAACACTACATCCCGAAATACCTACCCACAGGCCTAAAAAATGCTAATAATTCATAATAACCCTCCACAGGCAGTTCTTTAAAGCAAGCATATACACGCCGCACGCAATTTTTAACTCGCACTCTCGTCACTGACGCAAATATGCTCATAAACTCGCAGGCACAAATAGTAGGCTCCCCAATTTTTTTTAACACACATGACCCACATTACTTTAAATTCATAAATCAAATATCTTGCAGAGTGTGGAAAAATGACTGCAAAAGACAGTGTGTAGGCATAAGTATAGCACAAGCAGTAGGTGTCCCCAAAAATCTGAACAATGCATTTTATCTTGCGTTCATTCCACTAGAAAAAACAGGATAGCCACAAATAACAAGCATTTCTCACAGTGCATGCAACCAGTGGCAGGGCAATTTCCTTTGCAAGACACTGTGTGCAGAGGAATGTGCCTCAAGCAACAGAAAAGAGGTAAACTTGGTCAGTTTACATTGTGCAGGTGCCTGAGTCCATTCCACTGTCATAATGCTAATCACATGGTTAAGACTATGAGGAAACAGTACAAGACCTTCCACGAAATGCAGCCCACATAACCTGTACTGCTGACATTATTCTGACAAACTAGATAAACTCAGCATGACTGATAGGGTGTGCGTGTTATGTGATAACTACACACCACTCCATGATAAAAGAGGCTGTTTTTGACCTCACGCAGGCAGACTGAAGCAGATTCTCTAAATGTGGCCCCAACTTCGAGGATAGAGAAGAAGAATAAACACAAATACAGGTGTTTACAGAGTATTTACAGAGTATGTACGCACAAACAGTAACCACATGCACAGATAAAGGTATAGTCACAGACACAAACTAACACGCACAAAAACACACACAAACACACCTCACGCTCCCTCTCGGGCGCCAGGTCCACGCTCCAACGGATCACCCGCCGGTCCTTCCCCCCGCCACTGAGAATAGCGCCGCCCTGCAGGACGCAGAGTGTAAAGACACTGCCCTCATGCGCCGGCGTCTGACGCATGATCTGGTAGGTTTCTGTAGCAGAGGGAGAGAGAGGGAGAGAGGTAGAGAAAGTGAAGGGGGAGGGAGAGAGAGAGGGGGGGAGGGAGGTAGAGAGAGAGAGCGAGAGAGGGAAGTAGAGAAAGTGCACGAGGGAGAGAGGAAGGGAGGAAGAGAGAGTGAAGGAGGGAGGGAGGGAGAGAAAAAGACAGATAGGCTTAAGAACACGATCTGTGACTATTGCAGACAGAGTTTAAAATGACCAGAATTACTTCTAGAACAGTCCATAATTACAGAACAGTTTAAGCTGCTCTCACACCGGACGAGAAACGAACTTTTTGCACGACAGATCACGTTCAAAGTCAATGCAAAGACGCGAATACACGCGAAACGTGAAAGCGGCTTTATTCTTCAGAAATAAAAACAAAAGTATCCCAGCACTGGATGCAAGAATGACAAAAGCCCTGAAGTGCATTCTGGGAACACAAACTGCAGTAAAACTGGACATTGAGTTCTACAACAGCATTGAGTTCTACAGGGCAGCACGACCCCAACAGAATCCCATAACCGGAGAATAAGGCTCCTTATGCAGACTCTCTACCTTTGGCTCCTTTTCCCAAAGTCTTGATGTCAGCAGCTGATTTCCCCCACGTTAGAATATTCCCCTCCGAGTCTCCAGTCAGCACATCGCCCGTCCCGCTGAACACAAAGCACTGGATAAATTTGGGCTTCTTGTATTTCTGCAGGGGGGTATAAGTACGAATATGTCATCACTGTGATCCTTATGTCCTGACAGAAGTGAGAAAATTGACAACACAAATAATTTTGAAAAATCTTATTACTTTTGGTCGCCAGCAAATCCACATTATTTGTCCATTACACACCGAATAAGCTTCGCTTTTTTACGAAGGTAAAGAGGTCGATTTCTTTGACTCTGAATGCAAAAGTTTGTTGACTGGAGGAGATCAGATAATTGACAAACAAATTTGATCAAAGCCGTTGGATCTCATTTCGATCTTTGCCCTCTAGTACTGGATAGATAAAACCTTCAATGCGCCTTTACACCACCAGATGAGAGTGAAACTTGTTGAGATGGGTGACGTGGTCGATATCTTCACCTGGAGCGGGCCGCAATCTGGACCGAGGTACCGTACGCGTGCCAAGCAATCTGCTGAAGCGATCAAAACACCGCAAGTGATTCATTCCGCCGAAATCAGATGCAGGTGGCGTTTCTCGGAGCATGTGGGAGGGGTCACTGAAGAGTGAGCCGACTCACCGCGGTTTGTGGACAGCACAGCTGTTACCGGGTAGGGGGGTCGCTAATGAGGGACGCAGCGATGACCCCCCCCCCACATCCCTTTTCCTTTTTCCTTTCACTGTGTATCCTCACGAGATCACGTCCCTCCTCCACTTTCAAAAATTTTGTGGGACACTTAAAGGGAGACTCTATGCTACCAGCTAACAATGTGATGACAATTTATAGGAGTTAAAGGACCAAGGCAAATAAAAACCTCATTTAAATACAATAAGATAAATAAATGCAGTTTCTCCACACAGGAGTCATCTTGAAGCTGTCATTATCAACAAAGGCGTTAATTCTAAGTGTTAAATACATTTCAGCAAGCATGTTCAATACTTTTTCCCTGTACTTTACTACATGACTTTATGGACTTCTTTGTTTTGATTTCTCTGTAGGTGTGGATTATTTGGGTTGTTGCCGACTTGTGGTGAAAATTTCACGTCAATAGCCCAGTTAGAAATATAGTTATTGAGAAAAATGTTGACGCGCTCAAGAATTTTTTTCCCAGCTGTAGGTATCCTGGAGATTCATCCATTACATGACAGATCCCACCTGTTAACCCTAAACTGCCACACCACACTTTCAAAAATTTAACCCTGTTCCCAGCAATTTAAGAACAAACTTATTGGTAAACTCGATACTACATGCTAGGCTTGGGATGACAATTAATAGAACCCTATTGACCAAAGCTTAATAGGGCTAATGACAATCAATGATGACAATCAATGGAGGTCAAATGACCACGGCTAAAAAAGGAAGTCAATGCTTTGTCCATTACGTTCTATTCATCGTTGTAACAAGGCTAGCATGTAAAAACATGGAGGGTCCCTTGAAAAAGGTATCCGTGAAATGCATTGATTACAAACAAAAGACCACAGCCACTTTCAAACCAATCCTACAGCACTCCCTGTCTGTGGGCACTGCTTGAAGAAAAAACGGGAAAGAACAGTATTACAAGACCAAGTACTGAACAACCCACCCCAAATTGCACTTTTCCTGAGACTCGAGACAACCCCCCCCCTCCCGTTAGACACTCACTCCGAAGATCCCCTGCTTCTTGCTCAGAGCGCCCCCGCTCAGGGTCCAGAAGTACACGTGAGATTTTCCGCAGCTGATGATGTTGTTGCTGTCACTGGGGTTAAACTCCACGCCAAACACAGCCTCGTTGGTGCTCTAGCCGAACCAATCAAAATAATAAAAGACACACAGAAGGCCAATGAAAATACAGGAAGTTGTCAAGTACAGCCGTGCGCATTAGGACTGAGGGAAAACATTACAAGAAAAGAGGACAAAAAGCCCTTTGAAGGCACTTTCAAAATATGAGGCATGCGGTTATACATAACTGACCAACAACATGCAAGCGTGAGGTGCATAAACGATCAGTATTTTCTCTTTAAATTAAAGGGTTTGGACATAGAACTCAGTTTCTCCAAGGGGGTTTTTTGTATGTCTTTACAGAAGAATTTCTCAAGGAAAACTAGTTGAGTAATTACATCGACCACAGCAGTTCCCATTCAAGATGTGCTTGTTCAGAAAGGGCTGATTGTTTGACCTCCGGTGTTGCTGACAGCAGCTTTCTCAGGAGCCGTCCAACCAAACAACTCTACAATTAACAATGTACTTCCTAGGGCCCTCAGCAAAACACCAGCCAAGTGCGAAACTGTTCGGTCGAGTGGCTGTCAAAGAAGTCGAGGGAAAGACAGACATACCTACTATACATACAGACAGGCATACATATTGAGACAGACTCCTTCAATTCCAGTTAAATATTCAACACTTTTTTTACTTTAAGATGATCCCAGGGCCTCAACAGAAGGACAACAATTACATTTCAAAGCACCGCCCCCACGCTTAGCCCCTCCCTGCCTTCCCACAATGCACAGCACTTCCAGTGAACGCCGCGGCGTTTGCTCCCTCAAAAGCTCCAGAGCTGAGATTGCAAGCTCTCCAGGAAGTTTACGTGAAAGTCAATCAAGAAACCTTACGAGCAAAGCTCCACTACAGGAGTTAGTTTCTGAGAAAAATACTACATCAACCTGCCCCTGAGGCACACAGCGACACACATATACACCGCCCAAATATTTACTTAGTTGCCAAGGAAACATGCGTGAATTACTCTGTAGAAGTTGGGAATGTTTGGTAGACGGGTCTCACATGGCTCGGGGGCGACCCACGTGCATTTATTTCATTCTTATTTTTCACAAACAGATAAGCCCATGTTGAGTAAAGTGCTGAATGTTGATTATCTCTGAGGTTCCAGTGGCTGCAGTTAAGCCATGCAGATGTGGGAACGTAAGCAAAGGACCGTAGAGCAGTGGAAGAGGAGATATTATCACCATTTAAAATCACAGCAGATCTCGCCTGCATTAGCTCCAATCTATTTGTGTGCTTCTCCATTGAAGCTCCTGGGATCATATTCCAAGGCACTGTTTTTTACCCCCCTGGGCAACTCGGTCCGTCCGTCCATTTGTCTTCAAGTCCATTGTTTCCGCTCTAGCTGCTGAACCACTGCAGAAACAGCCCTCAAATTTAAACAGGTTATGCATATTGGGCGTCCCCAGAAGCCCATTTAACGTCAAGGTCATAGGTCCAATTTTCAAATAATTTTTTCTAGGTCAAAGGTCAGGCATGCCCACTAGAATGCGCCAAGCACATTCTAGTTTCATCTTCACGTCCTTGGTGGAAATTGCAGCCAGATTTGATGCTGGTCCAGCCATGTTTGGCGATAACCAAACCGCCATCTGAGTGAGCTAAGATGGCAGCCGAGCTCGAAAAATCATGGCGAGCCCGTGGGGCACCTCGGCAAAGCTGGCCACTAGAATTCCAGCCTGTATCCAGGAGAAGCTGCGGCAGATTCCTGCGGGACTATGTGTTGAGCTGGCAGTCAGGATTCCCTGCAGGGATGATTGGAGCCCTGGGGCTGCTGTTCGGTGACCACAGGCACCGGGGGAACAAGAGGACGTGCTGCGATGCAGAGAGAGGGACTGTTATCTGATACCTTAATCTCCGTGTGCTTGGAGCCTTTGGCACAGTCCCACACTGACAGCATGTGTTCATTAGACTCGTCCACCACACACAAGAAGGCCCCCGAGTCCTGAGAGAGAGAAGGAGACGAATGGAGTAAAGAGTGAAGGATGAAAAGAAAAGAAAAGAAAGAAGAAGGCAGAAGGTCAAAAAAAAACTTTGACAGAGATGGAGACGAGGTCATTGAAAAGCTGAAATTGAACTGTGCTGAAAAACGCATTAAAGTGAGCATGTAAATTCAATAATAAAACAGAGGTGAGTCAATAGGTCAGTTATCACCAGGATCATGGATCAGGATTTGTGGGGGTGGGGGGTGGATTGGGAATGTGTTTGGAGTACAGGGCTGGATGAAGGGGGCTGGGTTGTGTGTGTGTGTGTGTGTGTGTGTGTGTGAGGGGGGTGAGGGGACTCACCGCATGTGAAAAGGCTACGGAGCCCACCCCCCTCTCAAAGCTGCCCAACCCAATCTGCTGCAGCATGGCCAGCGTGGAGGAGTCCCAGATGTGTACGAATGCTTGCAGAGCCTGAAACACACACACACACACACACACACACACAGATTCAGAAAGGTGTTAACTTTATGTAAGAAACATGAAGATCCCCAACCACAAGATGGCTGATATCCACAGACAAAACATGGTAAAGGTACAGACCGACAGGAGGACGACGGACGGAGGCTTGAAACTACACATCTACACAAACAGATGAAGACCACAATGGAAAAATTAACAATGTAACTTTTTCACGTTGTGGAAAAATGATGAATTAAAATTCAATACGATCTTAGAAACAAAGCACTGAAAAAATTCACAAAAAATATTATAATAATATTAAATATTATTGTATCTTACTATAAGAATTATAATAATGTACGACATATAAAATATACAAAAATGCTACATTTGGACTCCGTTCGTTTTTCCCTTGTAGTCTTCAGATGTATCCAGATATTAAACTTCGTAGAGAAACACTGAATGTTTTAGGAGTTCTGGCCAGGAAAAAACCCATGATGGACACGCGATTGGATAGACGGACAACAAAGACAGATGGACACGCCAAAGGACAACACTTATTTCCATATCCCCATTTACTTTGTAGTGGGGGATAATAACATCATGATAATGGACAAGTGTAACAGTAATAACCTTTTTTAGAAGAATTTACTGTGGGTCAGTGCAGTGCAATGATTAGGTGACTGGTAAGCTAAAAACACAAAATCTGCTAAAATTCATTTCAGGTTGCTATTTTGATGAATAAACATGAATCGTACTACAGAATTGTCTGCCTTCCTTTGCAAACAAACTTAGCTTCAACCAATTACCGTATTCTTATGCAACATCAAGTGATAGAATTGTAAGGAGCACAGAGGCGACAGGTCCATTTTGGGCAATTTTGACCGTGATGTCATGGTACCTTACTTATGAAAACTTATGTGTTCGATACACTTTTGAACCAAGCGGCAAGAGTGACGGATACAAAAATTATACAAAATACCCGATTTAAAAGAACATTGCAAACCTAATAGTCCTTTTTTCTCAAAACCGCTAAAATTGACAAATATCTACAGTGCTCTGTACCTTCGATATGGCTTTGTGTGCATGTTGTGTTTACGGGACACTGAAGTCACCTTGCCATCCTTGTCCACCCCGGCGGACTGCCCTGATGCCACACGCACCCTGTCTGGGTGGATGGCCAAACTGGAGGGACAATGGAGGAGTTAGACAGACACACAACCACAGGTTTGCACATACACACACACACACACACACACACACACAGAAAAAGAGACATAAAATCATAAACGCACAACTGCAAACATACCAAAAAAAAATCAAACTCACGCTTACGAACACACACGCAACCACACACACACACACACAAAAAATCACACGTGCACAGACACAGAACAGACTCTATGGCACAGAGTGACCAGCATATGCGTCAATGACGTGACATTGTCCGAGTGCACTACTTTGGTTTAAAATCATTTTAAATGATTCATAATAAGCATAATTTTATTGTATAAACCTGTTTCATTTGAACATATTTCCAGTTTATCATAAAAAGGATATATATCTATGTTTTGCCATCTCAAACCCTCAAAATGTCAGGTGGCGCAACCGTCCGAGCAAGTTATCACGATGTGAAATGTATTAGATATGTAATTTATAATATGAATTAATATAATATTAATAGGGGGGCATAATTTTATATTGAAAACCTTTCAAATAAACAAAGTTTAATAGTTTAATTGTTATTAAATTGTTTGGAAAACCAAAATACCCGCCGCCTACAATAAAGAAGTGAACCTTCTGTTAATTATGAAAATGACTGAGAACTGAGAGGGTTCACTCCGAGAGTACTCCACACTTAACAGGTGCTGCTTGTTCCCTCCGATTAAGTAAGACGGCAATCATTCATCTGGACGCGTTTTCGCTGTATTTAAATCAACGTTATTCAAAATTGCAAACCTGTCGACCCTCACGCAAGTAGCCCATTTCTGTACTGAATTTAGCCCATGATTTCATAGCTGTTAGATCGTATATGGAGAGAAACTGTTTATTCAGTTCCCAGTTACGATAATTGTAAAACGCGTCAATATAGGAAAATGATTGAGAACTAGCCAGGACTAATTGCTGACATAAAGGACATGTCTGTGTCCCCCCCAGTTCCCAGTTCTATCTGCGCCACTGGGTATAGACTGACCAGCACTCACAGTCGGTGTGTTTGAGGTAGTGACGCTGGGTGCGTTTGTTCATATGGTATAGACTGACCAGCGCTCACAGTCGGTGTGTTTGAGGTAGTGACACTGGGTGTGTTTGTTGATGTGGTATAGACTGACCAGCGCTCACAGTCGGTGTGTTTGAGGTAAGGACGCTGGGTGTGTTTGTTGATGTGATATAGACTGACCAGCGCACACAGTCGGTGTGTTTGAGGTAGTGACACTGGGTGTGTTTGTTGATGTGGTATAGACTGACCAGCGCTCACAGTCGGTGTGTTTGAGGTAGTGATGCTGGGTGTGTTTGTTGATGTGGTATAGACTGACCAGCGCTCACAGTCGGTGTGTTTGAGGTAGTGACGCTGGGTGCGTTTGTTGATGTGGTATAGCACCACCACACATGCGATGAAGAACACAGCCTCCCCGGAAGGCAGCAGGTACAGGTTGGCACGGCAGTCCCGCCCCCGGTAACCGTAGCTATGGAAAAGAATTAAGGTAACAACCAATAGACATCAGCATGCCATGGCTTATACCACATATATTTGCTTCTCTGAAGCTATGGATTCTTTCGTGGGCCAGAAAATATTTCTAAAACTATAGTATGTCCTTAAATTAGCCAGAGAATTCTTCTGAAATGAACGTTCACCATGTTATTCAACCAAAGGACTTCTAAGATTAGACTCTTCAAGGAAAAGAAAAACAAATGTCTATCAGAAACTCAGAAGTTTATTTTCGGAAAGGAAATTAAGGAGGTGAAAGGGCAAAATCTTTCCCCGAACTTTTCTCAAAATGCTCTTGAAATCACGAGGTGAGTGCTGAAAACATCTTGATTCAATTTCATTGATTATTTTAAATTCATTAATTCCATGCAATTCCTCCAAAAGTTGGGTGTTTGTCGGGGAATGTATCATCAAAAATTTCTGAGAAGTTAAAGCAACGTTGTGGAAAAATGATGCCCGCAGCATAACTATGTACTTCCTTGCTATCAAAAAGCAGAGTTATGATTTTGTCAAGAAATTCAGCACCTTCTGAAATGCCACTAGATTTTCTCCAGAAGGGGCAAATATTCCCCACTTCAAAAAATGGAAGTTTCCTACCCTGGTCTGTTTCACGCTCAGCTTCTGCAAAGAGCAGGGTTTCACAGAATGGGAAAATGTATAAAATAAACATGTCAGGGCCTGAGCTACAACAGTGTCCATACGGTCAGTAAACATCATTACCACAAAAAGTCAAACAGAGTGATCCCAAAATGATTAGGCCCGACCTTAGTCAGTGGGGTTCCAAACATCCAGAGTGCTAAAAACATTCAGACATGCAATCACTCACGAACATGCTCGCACACGTGTGCACACACCTGCACATAAAAAGACATACACACAGAGACTAGACGTGCATGGTAAAAGCCACGAGGCATTACACGCAGGAGCTGTTTTACCAAAGGCAGAGGAGTGCCGAGCCAAACACAATTTTGGGCGAAGAGCTGCTCGTATCCTCGCAGTGCACATAAACAGAGTCCAGCAGCACACAGGTCGTCTTTCACTAAACCCAGAGGCTCACAAACACACAAATTACGCTTAAAATAAGAAGCCCGGCCTGCTGAAAGCAGCCTTTCAGCACTTTTAATGACAATCTTCACCAAACCTCCACCTGCCTACAACATTCCCCAAGTCTCCACTTACAATAAAAAATTACAAGCAATTTTACTTTGCATAAAACAGTCATAATGCAGCTAGAATAAGACCAAAAAATGTTTTGAATTTTAGTATTAAATGCTGTGCTGGTATGCCAAAAACATTGTTTAACAGGATGTTGTCAAATGTATAAATGTACTTTTCTCAAATTGAACATTGGTGGCCACACTGGCACAGCCAGAAGGTCAGAGTTACAGAACTCCCTGGTAGCTAAGATGTTGAACTGTTTGCTGATCAAAACAGTTTATGCATTTTAGCCCAAAAGCATACTGGGACTGCTCACTAACCAACAGTTTTTAACCACACATTTAAACAGTATAAACATAGAACATGGTAAGTATATCACTATACTCCTCTGACCCGTTGTGAGATATAATAAGATCTGCCAGCTGTAGGTCAACGCAATAATAAATACTTACAAGATATTTTCAAAAGTTAGATGAAAAGTTAGTGAGGCACTCAAACTTTGGAAAAGCGCAATGTGTTCCACCATCTTGTGTACTGAGAAACTGCATACAGTTTTACACAACGCTAGCTAGTTGTTTCCCCCCTCCCCCTAAATCAGTGTGGTTTCAAGGTAAATGAAAAACACTGGGCCCCAACTTCAGGACTCCACACTCCAATAATTCTTAGAACTTATAATACTATTATTTAATAATTTGTCCAGTGTTACAAATTAATGTTTAGCTTCTGATTTTGTTTTTCTCCACTGAGCCGAATTCCCTGCATCACAGTCACATGAGATAACAGCTCAATACCCTTTACTTCCACAAAAACAAGTCATCAAAACAAAACTTCCCCAAGCGGCCAAAACGGCCCGAACCTGCAAAACACTGCAGGCTTTGTGGTTGAAGCTGAGCAAGAACAGGCCTGGTCAGCACTGTGATGAGAAACCGTTTCGGTATAACAGGATACTGCTTGTAGTGATTTCAAGGGGCCTGAAGGGGGCAGTTTCCCCAACTTAGAATCGCAGAATCACCTTGTACTGCAGACGGCTCAGCAATGATCCTGTGGCTAAATTCATAACGGCGAGAAGCATTTCTCAGTCCAAAGGGGTGTATAACCAAGCAAGATAAGTATGTTAGCGGGTACGTTGCGGTGGGGTTTTCTATGTAACGGAGGTGGCTGTCTTTTAACCTGCCACTATAATTTATGGATTCTCTGATTGCGAGTTAAAGGTCCCATGTAATCAATTTAATAGTGCTCGTTTTTACAAGTAACTATGCACATTGACTGATATTTTTTGCATGTTTCGTCCTTGAAATTACAACTTTGTGAAATAAACAGAAATTTCTATCCAGTTTGTGCGCACCTTTTAACTTCCTAAGCCCTGCCCCTTAAAAAAAGTTCACTTACTACAAACATGTAACCACCTCATCTCAGAGAGGGACATTTGCTGGTGCAAAGCCAGCATATTGAAAAAGTGCATCTAGATATAGATTTCTTTCTTTTTTTGTAAAACATAAGAAGTAGCCATTTCATGCTTTCTGGCTGCATAGATTATGGCCTGAAACAACCATCTCACGGCTGTATGCTGTACTTACAAGTTTGTTTTACAATACTGAGCAGTGAGAAGCAACTGGGATTCATAGCAGTCTACATGTAATAGCTAAGGTTGATGCAACTTTGCAAATCAAAATATGCATCATCACATGTGAGTCAGCAAGAATAAACAAGGTCCTCACTCGGTAAAGCATTGCGTTGCGAAGCAGAAGCGACTATCGCGGCGCGGTTTCGATCCCCGCCTCGTACCAGCCGGCGGTGGCCGGCAGCTCTTTTCAGAGTAGCGCGCAATTGGCCAATGCGTAACAGGGATGCAAATTGGGAAGGGTCTTCCGGGATAAGGCATTATAAATAATAAGTTCTCAGGCGCCTCCTGTTGGCCAGACGGGCGCTCGTTAGGAAGATTCTAAGCTCATTCGGGTATCTCCTACCCTCTTTCTGAGCTTGTGAAGTTTTAACCAATGAGTGTATAAAAAGCGGTGGCGACGCGCGCGTGCTTCAGAGGAGAGCCGCGAGCTGTCTCAGTCTCTTGAGTTAGCAATAGGGAGCCGCATGTGTGAAAAGCCTTGTACATAGTTCCTCAATTGGACAATCCAGATTCGGGAGGGACTGGAGATGCCAAATAAAAAAAAGAATAAACAAGTTCACAAGACAATAAAGTAACCTTGTGAATCTAAGCAAGCTGCAGCTACAGCGCCCTCCATAATTATTGACACCACTGGTTAAGATGTGTTCTTTAGCTTCTAATAAATTTAGTTTTTTTCTAAATAATATAGGACCACTGTGAAAAAAAGAGGAAAATCCAACCTTTAATTCAAGTGCATTTCTTCAGTGGGAAAAAAATCCCACACAAAGAAATAATTCTTTTACATCAAATCATGTGTGCCGCAATTATTAGCACCCCTGATGTCAATACTTTGTACAACCCCCTTTTGCCAACAAAACAGCACCTAATCTTCTCCTATAATGTTTCACAAGATGGGAGAATACAGAAAGAGGGATCTTCGACCATTCCTCTCAGCACAATCTCTCTAAATCATCCAGCAACCTGGGTCCTCTCCTCTGCACTCTCCTCTTCAGCTCACTCCACAGGTTTTCAATGAGGTTGAGGTCTGGGGACTGAGATGGCCATGGGAGGAGCTTGATTCTGTGTCTGGTGAACCATTCCTGTGTAGATTTGGCCACGTTTAGGGTCATTATCTTGCTGAAAGACCCAGTGACAACCCATCGTCAGCTTTCGGGTAGAGGCCACCAGATTTTGATTTAAAATGTCCTGGTATTTCAAAGCGTTCATGATGCCATGCACCCTAACAAGGTTCCCAGGGCATCTGGAAGAGAAACAGACCCACAGCATCACCAATCCTCCACCGTACTTCACAGTGGGCATGAGGTTCTTTTCTCCATACTCTGTTCTGCCAGACCCAGTTAGTGTTTCTTGCCAAGAAGCTCTATCTTGGTCTCATCTAACCATAGGACACGGTCCCAGTACTGCTTAGCAGACTCCAGACGTTTGCGTTTATGATTGTGAGTGAGAAAAGGTTTTCTCCGTGCATGCCTACCAAACAGTTTGTTGGCATGTAGATAGTGCCTGATGGTTGTTTTGGAGACTTTGTGACCCGAAAATGCTCCCATTTGTTGCAATTCTTTAACAGTGAGCTTTGGAGAACTTTTTCTTTGTCTTACCATCCTCCTCACTGTGCCTGGTAGCAAAATAACCTTGCATCCTCGTCCAGGCTTGTTTACCACTGTTCTAGTTGTTTTAAACTTCTTAATGATTTCTCTGACAGTAGATATGGGCAGGTGCAGGCGAGTGGCTATTTTCTTGTAGCCATTGCCTGACTTGTGAAGGTCGACACACATCTGCCTCACTTGAATGGTGTGTTCCTTTGTCTTTCCCATGTTGAAAAGTGGATAAGAGAAATGGCCTCTTTGTAATGTCATATTTATACCCCAGGGAAACAGGAAGTGATGATTTACTAATTAAATGTTCCAAGATACTCTGATCAACTTTGTAAACTACTGTAGAAATGACAGAAATACTTCAATTACATTTATTTCCTCGGAATTGTTAGGGGTGCTAATAATTGTGTAACAGGTGATTTTATGAAAAATAATTACTTCTTTGTCAGGGATTTTTTTCCCCCTTAAAATTCACTTGAGTTGAAGGTTACACTTTTATTTATTTATTTTTTTACAATTTTCAGTGTGAGAGTATGCCTTTGCAGTAAAAATTGAATTTATTTTAAGGCTTTTAACACATCTTAACCAGGGGTGCCAATAATTATGAAGGACGCAGTCGCTGTGCCACAGACAAGGCCATGGTCATATGAGTACTTTACACCAGTGACGGATGGTGACATAAGAATTGGTGAAGCGTTGAACGTCCCTTGAAAATAATTATTGGTCTTAAATGGCTTTCAATCATTAATTTATTTTAACATTACACTCAACATGATCAGACTCTACGAAAGTCAGTCATTTAACACAAAGAAATCATGTCTTTTCGACATGAAATTCTATTTCAATCAACATCATTCACTTGCAGATTTTTGTAGCAAATTTTCAATTTCTTTGTTGTAATTAAACAACCAACAAGCTAAGATTTGATAAGCAGGGTGTGTTTAAAGCAAACACTAAAGTTAAAATCATACTTTATATTCTTTTGGAAAGTGCATAAAACATTTTCTCTTAAATCGCTGCAACACTGCATTAGGAAGGAAACTGCGCATTTAAACTCATTCAACTGCCGATGGCTCATTTTTATCATTGGGAAACATGTTCACCAAGGAAAATGACGGAAAACAGATCCAGGGTGCGCGTCTTATCCTAACGAGCAGAACTGGCTACACCTGATGGTCCCGACTGTTTTCGGAGTTCATGTAAAGTCAATTTAATTAAACGATTTAAAACAGGTCAAGACCAATCATTATTTCCAACAAATGGTCTGAGCTTAATCTATTTTCAGTTCACTAGGCACAGTTCGACTAGATAGCACCAAAAATTGCTTTCTTTATTTTGCATCATATTGACAGTGCATTGACTTTGTAACACCTGATTCCACCTCGGACTCATAACAATGCAGCCTAGCTACCTAAATTCCAGCTGGAATTTCATGATCTTCTGACAAATCTGATATTTCAGCAGACTCTGAGATTAAAACACTTTCTCTCTTATCCTCACTACTGTTTTTAGAAGTGTTTCAGTTGATTCGTACTGAATTTGAGAGTGAAAAACACAAAGTTTCAGTAGTAGGTCTCGGAGAGTGTACGGGGTTCTACAGAGAAGACTCACTGTCCGCTACTCTGCTCAGAGTATTGCCCATCTATAATTCACTTCTCATGGATTACATTAGTGCTCAGAGTTATTTACCAATTTTCAAGGGGCGTTCCGAAGCCTGGTTTTTATTTGCATTTTACACTTTTCATAGAATTACAAAAAAACAGTGTCAGATTCAAATACACATGGAAAAAGTATTGTGGAACAGCTTAAAAGAGTTTTTTTTAATTTAGGGTGTCATGGGACATTAAAGGGTGAGTCATGCCAGTTCGTGAAGAGAAAGCCCTGCTAACGTTGAACTTATCTCGTACAACACCCCTATGGTCTGAACCTCTTTGCGCAGAATACTATAATACTAATAAAATTATTCCAATGAAGTGAGACATTTGGAAATTCAATTACAGAATTATTTCGGAATTAAATACCGGAATTTACGGATGCAGGCGTATATCAGCGCAAAGGGGATAATTTAATGTTTAAATTATGTAGAGAGTGTTTTGTCCATGAAGTACCTGACCTGCTTAGATACACCAGAGTACCAAAGACCCTGACAAGAAACCTAGGGGGAAAACTGCAGACCGAAAGGCCCTATCATAGCCGCAGCTTCTGTGTGTGTTTCGGGGGAACAATTAAAAAGATACACCCAGTCCAGCTCCAGCTTCTCAGAGGGCTGCTCCATCTTTAGGTCCTCGTAATTCTGGATGTTGGAGGGGATGTACATGGTGATTGGTCGGCCTCGAATGAACATCTTTATGGAATGACCTGAAATTCCATACAATCGAAAATATTGTTATTGCAAAGTCGCCTCCTATCACTGCAAAAAAACACAGCGGCAGACAGACACACTGCTATCAGGACAAAAAAGCATCGATTTGGGGATCACTCAGCCTGTAGCAACACTCCCTATTGCTGCTCCCCAGTTCCCTTGGCTCAGTCAGGCATCTGCTCATAGAGAATCATCAGATCAAAGCCTGGATGCCGCTACAATAATTCTGTTGATACATTTAATTTTTCACTATAAATGTTTACATGAGTTGATTGGCTAATATGGCCTCCTTATGTGCAGTGACTGTGACGGCCACAGTTGAAGCCAACACTTCATTTATCCCCGAGACATTAAGGCAGGGTTGGAAATGCGCACACGGGTCACAACAAAGCCAAAACTGAGAAATGCAATGCGAGCTCACCCTGTCCGTGCGTTCTTCTGGACGCTGGAGATCCTGAGAGCAGGAAAAATAAAGAATTATTCACATCTCACATTTTCCAGAGGAGGGATTTTCTGCATTACATTTGTGACAGCCTTCATACGTGTCCATTGCAGCTGATCTTCTAATCTAACCTCTGCTTTCAAACTACGGCAAAACCTCGTGGCTCTCTTTAAGATCACATGGCTTTTATTTTAGATTGCAAATTCTTCTCCTCCTGTTTCAGTGCCCAGCATAAGGAAACTGCATCTCAAGCATCTTCCATGGATAAAAGTCTGCACTCATAAGACTTGTTTGGTCGTAGTCCCAATTTCAGTCATGCTGTCATCCATTCATCCAGTGTGCCATCGGAGGTTAGTTAGTTGAGGCAGAATCCTCACGGTTAAACAAACAGTAACTTCCAATTACTTTGCTTGATTGGCAATCAGAGGATTGATCAACTGATTTACTAGGATTAAACAGCAGAATGGCGAGCCAAATTCAGTTTCCACGACAGTATTGCTGTGAGTATTGCTAACAGTATTGTTGTGAGCATTTTCATAAGAGCGCCAATTTGTTCAGGGTGGCTTACGGGAAGCTAAGGCAATGCCAATGCGTTCAATCCTTGGTCAATATGTTTACAATAATGTTTTTCCCCTTAATACCTACTTTTTAATGCCATTTCAAAAAAGGGAGTTTATTTTCCATCTTCTTTCATTATCCGATAAACAAAAGGTCAAAACGATACACAGAATTACTGAGAGAGTCGAGATTTTTTCTGATTGCTTATTAAGATTTCCATCCTTGCAATCTCGAATCAAAGCATAAACATAAATTAATCTTTTTGTCATTATCACCTCTTAATCATTAAAGGCTACATATAGGCTGGGTCTTAATTGTCCAATAAAAAAGTAAAAATTGATTGACTGCCAATCAGGCAGAGTACGTGGAAATAAGTTGACAAAATCCAGGAATAAAAGGTGAAGGCACAGTTGCCTCCCCTGACCGCACCCCTCTGCATCCATTTATTATCTAAACCTCTTACTATTGGTCAGGGTCACTAAAGTAGACAGGAGCCTATCCCAGGCTACAATGGGAGAGAGGTAGGACTGCGCCCTCAACCAATTTATCACAGGGATCTCCCATGTCAAACAAGTGAGCTACTTCGATTGATTAACTGGCGGACTGAGAGGCAGTACAGCCTAATTCAGATCACTTCCACTGATCATTATGATTCTCTGGCCAGGGATCTACTGGCTTGGACAGCACTGAACATATGAAAATGTAATAAAACAAAGTTAACTTTGAAATTAACACTGAAAGAATACACAAGGGGAATTAAGTTTTCAAACAGATCAAAATCTACAGGTTTAACATCTTTCAAACAGCTGTTGCATCACCCCCAGGGTCTACTTTTTACAACTCACACTTCAGAGGAGAAAGCAAGAGACAACTTGATCCGTCTGTTGAAAGCTTATCTTCCAAGGACGATGCGAAGCAAAACAAACACAGGAAAGAGCGAGATTACCGAGGTTTATGAAGCTGACAAATATCTCCTCTGGGAATGGGGTGGAATACGCCGACATACAGGCATATTATTGTCAGGGAAAAAAGAATTGTCAGGAAAAAAAAGAGTGTTGGTTTCGTGGTGTCTCAGCCAACTGCAACACAGTTGGAGAATGACAGCGCTAATACAGCGATTAGCTCACGGACCGGGAATGAGCCACGGGAGCCAGGAGCTGAAAGAGCTGGCCCCGGGGACCGCCGCGACTGCCAGGCTTCTCCAAGAATACGGCCATCCGCCACCGGGGGAGTCCGCAGAGCAGCGCGAATCCACAGCTGTCATGATCGTAGCTTCACTCGCCCAGGCATGAGGTCTCATATAACGGTTCATTGCTTCTCACCGTGGCGAAATCAAGCTGCCATTACGCTATATGTCAACGGCCTTATGTCTGTGCCTTCATTCCGCTCGTGGTAGCCTATAATTTCACCCCAGGACTTGCTGACGCGCTTCAAGCCACCGCATCTGGAGACTGAAAAATTCATCACTGATTCAAACGGATTTTCCACGAGTTCCAATGTGAAAAGCGCCACTTTTTCATCAGATTAATCATAATAAATGTTCATCTCGACAAGACTGCCAACAAAAACCATGCAGCATTAATAGAACAAACGAAGAGGTTGAGAGTGCAACGTAGCATAATACTCAGGGGAAATTCGCTTGCAAGATTATTGGCAGCATAACGTAAAACCGAGAAAAAGCAATCTTTCGAGACAAATTTCCCGGACGGGGGAGCAAGTTGATTTTAAGGCTCGAATCACACTGCAACCTTCATTGCGCATTCTTTCCTTTTGAAGTTAATGGTAATGAAAAGGAAGTTACTTGGTCAACCTAATCTCCTCTTCTCCTGTGGTACAAATATGACCAAACGCACAGGCTCATTTCCTTCAGTCATCCATAACCTAAGACAAGGGAATATAGCGATGATATGATAGGAAGTTATTGAGCTACAGAAATATGGCAATGGCTAAAAGAAATGGCTCAAATGTTGAAGATACTGATTTTGACTATCAGGGCAATAATTATGGAGTGTGAGGCACATGGCAATGATTACGCTCTGCCTCGAAGAGGATGTGTGCCTATTTTAAATACCCAAAACTGTGAGGAGCATATAGTTCAAGTGGTAAAGTAAACCCCAAACATCGGTGTTGGAGAACTGCAGACAATAATTATGTCTCGCGGTCAGAAAGTCTTCAGTACTACTATCAGATACATCTACTGAGTTTCAAGCTGTTTGGGAGGGTTGCCAAAAACAACAATTCAGTTTTTATCCAAGAACAATCTCAAGGCTTGGCAAATGGTCCTGCTGAGAATTGTTGTCACTCCGAACCTTCTGATCGGTCTAAACCAGCAGGTGTGTTAGCCAATAGTGGCCCTTACAAAGAGAGGAGGGCGGGGCACATTACCCGAGTTGGAGATGAGGTCTTTGGCTCGGCTGTGGAAACAAAATCAGTCGCAGTCATTAAAACATAGCGCAGCATACGAGCAGCAAACACAGCACTCCTTGATTTCACCCACAAAGCAGGGTGTGGGTTCAATTGTCACTGCTCTGTGAACTGAAGCCAGCAGTGTCAAATTTTATTTGTACTCCTCTCCAAAAAAAGAACATAAACACCACTGGACCAAAATGGGTACATTAGTTTGGTAGAGACTCAACAGTAGTAAGCAGCAGGATAGAGGGTAGCTGTGGAGAGCAGTAGGGAGGAATGTGAGCAGGGTGGGAGTTGGGGTGAGCAGCATGGCAGCAGTGGAGTTGGGGGTGAGCAATATAGCGGAGGGCGAGTAGCATGGGAGCAGTACAGTGTTGGGAGAGTAGTATGGGAGCAGTCCAGTAGTGGGTGAGTAGTATGGCAGCAGTACAGTAGTGGGTGAGTAGTATGGGAGCAGTACAGTAGAGGGTGAGTAGTATGGGAGCGGTACAGTAGTGGGTGAGTAGTGTGGGAGCAGTCCAGTAGTGGGTGAGTAGTATGGGAGCAATCCAGTAGTGGGTGAGTAGTATGGGAGCAGTCCAGTAGTGGGTGAGTAGTATGGGAGCAGTCCAGTAGTGGGTGAGTAGTATGGGAGCAGTCCAGTAGTGGGTGAGTAGTATGGGAGCAGTCCAGTAGTGGGTGAGTAGTATGGGAGCAGTACAGTAGTGAGTGAGTAGAATGGGAGCAGTACAGTAGTGGGTGAGTAGTATGGGAGCAGTACAGTAGTGGGTGAGTAGTATGGGAGCAGTACAGTAGGGAGTGAGTAGAATGGGAGCGGTACAGTAGAGGGTGAGTAGTATGGGAGCGGTACAGTAGTGGGTGAGTAGTGTGGGAGCAGTACAGTGGTGGGTGAGTAGTACGGGAGCAGTACAGTAGTGGGTGAGTAGTATGGGAACAGTAAAGTAGTGGGTGAGTAGTATGGGAGCAGTACAGTAGTGGGTGAGTAGTATAGCAGCCGTACAGGAGTGGGTGAGTAGTATGGGAGAGGTACAGTGGTGAGTGAGTAGTATGGGAGCAGTACAGTGGTAGATGAGTAGTATGGGAGCAGTCCAGTAGTGGGTGAGTAGTATGGGAGCAGTCCAGTAGTGGGTGAGTAGTATGGGAGCAGTCCAGTAGTGGGTGAGTAGTATGGGAGCAGTACAGTAGTGAATGAGTAGTATGGGAGCGGTACAGTAGTGGGTGAGTAGTATGGGAGCAGTACAGTAGTAGGTGAGTAGTATGGGAGCAGCACAGTAGTGGGTGAGTAGTATGGGAGCGGTGCAGTAGTGGGTGACTAGTATGGGAGCATTCCAGTAGTGGGTGAGTAGTATGGGAGCGGTACAGTAGCCGGTGAGTAGTATGGGAGAAGTATAGTAGTGGGTGAGTAGTATGGGAGCGGTACAGTAGTGGGTGAGTAGTATGGGACCAGTCCAGTAGTGGGTGAGTAGTATGGGAGCAGTACAGTAGTGGGTGAGTAGTATGAGAGGAGTACAGGAGTGGGTGAGTAGTATGGGAGCAGTCCAGTAGTGGGTGAGTAGTATGGGAGCAGTACAGTAGTGGGTGAGTAGTATGGGAGCTGTACAGTAGTGGGTGAGTAGTAGGGGAGCAGTACAGTAGTGAATGAGTAGTATGTGAGCGGTACAGGAGTGAGTGAGTTGTATGGGAGCAGTACAGTAGTGGGTGAGTAGTATGGGAGCAGCACAGTAGTGGGTGAGTAGTATGGGAGCAGTACAGGAGTGGGTGAGTAGTATGGGAGCAGTATAGTAGTGGGTGAGTAGTATGGGAGCAGGACAGGAGTGGGTGAGTAGTATGGGAGCAGTACAGTAGAGGGTGAGTAGTATGGGAGCCGTACAGTAGTGAATGAGTAGTATGGGAGCGGTACAGTAGTGGGTGAGTAGTATGGGAGCAGTACAGTAGTGGGTGAGTAGTATGGGAGCAGCACAGGAGTGGGTGAGTAGTAAGGGAGCAGCACAGTAGTGGGTGAGTAATATGGGAACAGTACAGTAGTGAGTGAGTAGTATGGGAGCGGGTGCAGTAGTGGGTGACTAGTATGGGAGCATTCCAGTAGTGAGTGAATAGTATGGGAGCGGTACAGTAGCCGGTGAGTAGTATGGGAGCAGTACAGTAGTGGGTGAGTAGTATGGGAGCAGTACAGTAGTGGGTGAGTAATATGGGAGCAGTACAGTAGTGGGTGAGTAGTATGGGAGCAGTCCAGTAGTGGGCGAGTAGTATGGGAGCAGTGCAGTAGTGGGTGAGTAGTATGGGAGCAGTACAGTAGTGGATGAGTAGTATGGGAGCAGTCCAGTAGTGGGTGAGTAGTATGGGAGCAGTATAGTAGTGGGTGAGTAGTATGGGAGCAGTCCAGTAGTGGGTGAGTAGTATGGGAGGAGTACAGTAGTGGGTGAGTAGTATGGGAGCAGTCCAGTAGTGGGTGAGTAGTATGGGAGCAGTCCAGTAGTGGGTGAGTAGTATGGGAGCAGTACAGTAGTGGGTGAGTAGTATGGGAGGAGTACAGTAGTGGGTGAGTAGTATGGGAGCAGTCCAGTAGTGGGTGAGTAGAATGGGAGCCGTACTGCAGTGGGTGAGTAGTATGGGAGGAGTACAGTAGTGGGTGAGTAGTATGGGAGCGGTACAGTAGTCGATGAGTAGTATGGGAGCAGCACATTGGTGGGTGAGTAGTTTGGGAGCAGTCCAGAAGTGGGTGAGTAGTATGGGAGCAGTATAGTTGTGGATGAGTAGTATGGGAGCAGTACAGTTGTGGGTGAGTAGTATGGGAGCAGTACAGTAGTGGGTGAGTAGTATGGGAGCAGTACAGTAGTGGGTGAGTAGTATGGGAGCAGTCCAGTAGTGGGTGAGTAGAATGGGAGCCGTACTGTAGTGGGTGAGTAGTATGGGAGGATTACAGTAGTGGGTGAGTAGTATGGGAGCGGTACAGTAGTCGGTGAGTAGTATGGGAGCAGCACATTGGTGGGTGAGTAGTTTGGGAGCAGTCCAGAAGTGGGTGAGTAGCATGGGAGCAGTACAGTTGTGGGTGAGTAGTACGGGAGCAGTACAGTAGAGAATGAGCAGTATGGGAGCAGTACAGTAGTGGCTGAGTAGTATGGGAGCAGTACAGTAGTGGGTGAGTAGTATGGGAGCAGCACATTAGTGGGTCAGTAGTACAGGAGCAGTACAGTAGTGGGTGAGTAGTATGGGAGCGGTACAGTAGTGGGTGAGTAGTATGGGAGCAGTCCAGTAGTGGGTGAGTAGTATGGGAGCAGTACAGTAGAGGGTGAGTAGTATGGGAGCAGTACAGTAGTGGGTGAGTAGTATGGGAGCAGTGCAGTAGTGGATGAGTAGTATGGGAGCAGTACAGTAGTGGGTGAGTAGTATGGGAGCAGTACAGTAGTGGGTGAGTAGTATGGGAGCAGTACAGTAGTGGGTGAGTAGTATGGGAGCAGTACAGTAGTGGATGAGTAGTATGGGAGCAGTACAGTAGTGGGTGAGTAGTATGGGAGAAGCAGATGAGCAGGAGTGCGGAGGGTGAGCTGTACAGCAGCAGTACATCTCACTTCTCCAGACTGGTGGAGAGGGTGAGTAGACGTGAGCAGCGGAGCAGATGAGGGATCAGTATTGGTCAGCAGTAGTAGGCAGAATAGTAGAGAGTGAGCAGTAAGGGAGCAGGAGTTCTCACTTCTCCAGGCTGGTTGATCGGGTGAGCAGATTGGCGGAGGACGCTGCCTTCTTTCCCAGCTTCTGCTTCAGAGGCCTGTCCAGGGCGTCTTTCAACAGCTTATCGCAGGAGTTAGTCCTCCTGACCCTGAGCACAGGAGGGACCCTCTGTTAGCACACACACACACACACACACACACACACACACACGAACACACACACGAACACACACACAGAACTCACAACATACATTGTGCCAAGCGCACACACGCAAACAAACATGCACACAGAACTCAAAACAAATTTTGCACCCGCAGACAGACATCCAACTTGCCATATATCAACCCAACCACACGCACACACACACACACACACACACTCCCAGTGTGTCTACACCCAGCAGCAAATACACATGTGCAACGAGCGCACAATATACAAACAATATTACATGTTAATTCTCTACAAATAAAATTTGAGGGTTGATTAGAGAGGTTCCACATGCAGCGGATTGGAACAGTTCCGGTTCCTTAGAGGAAAGAGCAGAACCTTCTGTTGAGCAAAAGGAACCGTGACAATAGATCACCGCACTGTCACAGTGGAGAAACTCATGAGGCACGTGATTGGCTCAGGTTAGTGATGATCGAAAGAGATGATTCAATGGTTATTCTCAGAGCTCAGAACCACAGCAGGAACCCAAGAAGTGAGCACAATTTCCGGAATCCACCAGCACAGGCGTTATTAGTTCCATGCGAGAGGAAAACCCAAAGAGCCCCAGAGGAGCAGTGCGGAGCAGAAGTGAGAACATAAGGACTGAAACATGATGTGGCTTTATTCTGCAATGGCATCCATCTCCTTAAACGCAACGCGGTGATAACAGGTCGGTCAGGGAGTGTTTTGATAGCAGTAATATTTATGGGACTGAAAGCGGGTGGGTGCAAGACGTCAAAGAATCGTTTTACTCTCTCTCTGTGGAATGCATGTTTTGATGGGGCCCCTAACTCACTCAGGTTAAGAGCCTGCAGTCAATCAGCAAAGGCTTTGTGCAAATCGCAGCCCGCAGGCAAATGTTCCCACCCACTAATTTTTCCAAGACCGAGCTCTCGTAATCTATAATTCGCCCAGGTAACTGCCCGTACTTAATCTTTCCTCTGTATGTACACCCCGTCCTAACCGATGACATTCAAAGCCTTTGTCAACGCGTACACGGAGTAACGATGTCAAATGTTCGCTTTTCCCGCAGTGAGTGACTGGTGCTGATCAAACAAAGCACTGGATTAAAACGTCAAAAAAAAAAAACACCGCAGTGGGTTGCATGGCAGTGAACATGCCTCAGGCGTGGCGAGGGACTACAGAACGTGCGAACCCCCGCCTTCTTTCCATGCATGCACTGTGATGTCATCAGGAGGAGAGAGAGGGGGAAGGGGCCCCAGACTGCATGATCACGCAAGGATGAGGCGCTCAGGAAAGGTGGAGCGGGGGCGTTTGGAGAAACCAGAAACTTGAAAAAAGCAAATCCTGATAAGCTTTTCAGTTTTATAGTTGGACTTACGATCTTACTTCCTTCTTACAATCAACTACTTTATAGTTAATTGAACAAAATTTTTCATAAACTAGTCCGGTTGCCCGCAACCACATGGGTATAGCCCCCGAAAGCCCTCTTCTCCAGCCTGTACTGCGTCCACAAGGAAATCTCTGTGTCAGCAGAAATCTGTGCATTATTGGGCCAATACTTTCGCCATAGCAACCAAAATCAATAGGTGTCTTAAGTGAAGTGTAACACAAGTCTCTACCAAATATGAAAGTACTTGGTGAAAAATGACAGCCTGTACAGCCTCCATAAGGAAGTATCTACGGACGCGAACCCGGCAACGGCGACGGAGATGACAAGCATGAATCCATAGTAGCTGCCCGACTTCATGTGAGGGCTACCCTTAAACAATGTTTCCAAAAAGGTGGGTTCGTTTGACTCGATTCAGAAATTTCCCACATGGGAATTTCCCATGGGAAACATGAAACGAGCAAGTATTTTCAACTTCAGATAAAGATATGATGATTCTTACGAGAATAAAAGTCTTTAGACTCTTGACTTGCATA
>CM056578.1:89150722-89633222 GCA_029721435.1 Gymnothorax reevesii | reverse complement strand
AAATAAGTTTAGTTTCTATTAATTGATTGTTTAGATTTTTGTGAAGTGATCAGTCTGCGTATGTCACATTCCAAGCAGAGGAAGAGGTCAAATATAATTTGTTTCATTTAACTATGCTATGAAGGTAACTAATTATTCTACATTGATGTTACATTTTTTCCCACAAATTCAAAGTAAATATGCTATCTAGAGCTCCATTATTTTTCAGTAAATGGCTGTAATTGTTGTATCAGCCCTAGAACATTATTTTCACTTAAGAACATTCTAAATACATTTTTGTAATAACACTAATTGCACTTACACTAGGATAAAAAGGAAAGGAACTGGTTCTATCCCGATATGAAATTAATATAAACAATATTTTTACAGTTATCCTTTTTTGGAAAATATCCAGAAATTAAAAAATTGGCTCACAAATGTGGAATTTCTTGTCACCATCATTGAGCGATTAATTAGCAATTTATGATTACTTTCCCTGCGATGTGGTGCATGCACTAGGACTGGAAATGGAGTGCAATTAGTCCTCATTCACACGAGCGCGCAGAGAAGCGCCTATGAGTCACTCTCCTCCCATACAGCAAGTACGTGCTAAGGCTCGCGCAACTCCCCCGCCACGCCGGCATCACCCCCCACAGGTGCGGTAATGGGATTTCTGCCATTCCGGCTCCACGAGCCTCGGCGGTCACTCCTACGCGCGCTATCTGGACAAAGACGGGGGAATTTTAACCCTGCGCAGAGCAGGTTTTCTTCGTCATACTGCGAGTCGCTCTTAAAAATCCTCCATGCTTTGAAACTCTTCTGCTTTCACTTGTATTTTTATTATTATTATTATTGGTCTTATATATTTAATTATTATTTTTTTCATGAGCATTCGTATGGCAAGATAAGGACATTCTAATACCGTATGTGTGATGCAACCCTTTCAAGGGTTAATCACAGGTCACATGACCCAGTCACCCAGCAACTGGACAGAATCACAGAAGGGCTTCAATCCATTGCCATGGGCCAGGTGTGGAATGGGACTGTTTGTGAGTGGGAACATTAAATACAACATAAAATTAAGTCCTTGGTTTATGTTTTTGAAACATGAACAGCAAATGGCTTCTTTCATGCAATAAACAGGCAGAAGGATGAGGAGAAACCAATAAGTTTTACTGTTATGTCTTATGGAGCAGTTATAACACAGTAATAACCATATTATATATATCTATAACATATTATAACTACTGGGCTGTAAATGTGTATAACAGCATTACTGGTTTATGTTGGAAGACTGCTCTGAGTCACAAGCTTTTTTACAAGTAATTTGTAATACGGTGGTGGCTAATGCGCTTGTAGATTATATGGTCATTATTTGTAGCTGCTCCACAGAATTTATCACAGTTAATTCAAATGTAATACTTCTCACACATGCAATGACTTGCGCCAATAAAGGGACAACACCTATACACACACACACACACAAACACACACACACGTACAGTCGCCAAACAAAACACATAAAGAAACAGAAGCAAATATAAGCACGCACATAAATACACACACAGCACATAAATAAGAAGCATGAACGCAAGCATGCACACACACACACACACACACACACACACACACACACACAGACTCTCTCTCTCTCTCTCTCTCTGACGGCAGGCTGGGCCGGGCGCAGTGTTGGCGGGTTGGATGGTGCGCTACATTAATAATGCAGGGTCCCAGTTTCCCTCAGCGCCTTGGCGATGGCAAAAGCCCGCTGCTGTCGCTGGCTGGGGGGGGAAGGGGGGTGGGGGGAGGGGGGGGGGGCGCTGGTGGCCTGAGACACTCGC
Organism: Gymnothorax reevesii; assembly: GCA_029721435.1. NCBI lineage: Eukaryota > Metazoa > Chordata > Actinopteri > Anguilliformes > Muraenidae > Gymnothorax > Gymnothorax reevesii. The sequence continues at coordinate 89,631,402 of CM056578.1, read as the reverse complement.
TGCAACCGCCAAAAGAACAAGGAATCAGGGCAAAAAAAAACAAAGAGTGGAAAACCTGTCTAATTCTATCATGGAGGACCTGCAGTCTTCATCACTGCGACTCCTCTCCCACATCATCGCCCCGCTCCCTGTAGGCAGTATTGCCCTTATATCAGCAGTAACCCTAACCCCCCCCCCCCATACACACACATACACAGACACCACCCCGCAAGCACATCGTTCCTCCAACCGCCTCTCAGCCTGAACACCCCCCCCCCCCCTCACACACACACACACACACACACACACACACACACACCACCCCGCAAGCACATCGTTCCTCCAAAGGCCTCTCCACCTGACGCTCCCCCCCCAAACACACACACAGACACTACCCCGTAAGCACACATCGTTCTTCCAAACGCCTCTCCACCTGACCCCCCCCAACCCCTCACACACACACACACACACACACACACAGAAGCCACACAGCACTCTGAATGCGCTCTCTGCATTCCCGCAAGGAACACATCCAGGCTTCCGTCATGCGTGACAGACTCGCCGCCGTCTTTCCCTGTGGTGTTAAAAAAAAAAAAAAAACAGATTCCATTCTGGTCAAATGATCCCGGCTCGGACACGCAGCCACAGTCATTAAGAGTGCAGTGATTAAGCAGCTAAACAGCACCCAGCAAATCACATGAGCCTAAAACCATGTGATAACCCCACATGTTAAGAGTACAACAGATTTTATGCGATCCGTTAAAACAATCCAACAAACATCAGTGAAATAAAGGTATCCCTGCCTGTTTCTGATCATTTTTTTTCCCATGAGGTGACATTGAAGTTCCACTTCCTAAGAAAAATGTGAAAATGTGGAATTTCAAGCCAAATAGTTTTTTTTTTTTCCACATGAAAATATTCCGGTATTGATGCAGCAAATTTTATTTTCACAAATTTCAACAGGTTTTTTTTAACATCATCAATATCATTTTTCATTTGAGAGGACATTACGAAAAACTCGCTTTTTCAGTTTTTGTGCAGATATATTTCGGTATCTGGAGTGCTTACTCACCCACAAACTGAAATAAGTCAACCCAGCCATTTTTTGCAGGTTGCCTTTTTCATAAAACATAGCATTCGGCATGGCTTTCAGATTTGGCGCCCTTCATATGCCACAAGCAGGCTCCCCGTTGTCTGAATGGCAATGCCATGGCTTGTTTTTTATGGCAATATTCCAGCTTCAAACAGCAAAAGCCCATAACTACATAACTAGCCACATTACCTGTCAAAAGCTTTTGCACACCCCAATATTTTCGACAATTGTTACAATTTTTTTTATTTGTATAAACTGTGTATATAACAAAACAAATTAAGAAAAACCAGGATCAGTCATTTTGTCAGTAAGCAGATGAGTAACGCTGGTCTAATCCAGTGCTTCCCAAACATCTCCTGGAGGACCACCTGTCCTGCATGTGTTAGATTTCCCTACTCCAGTACAGGTGATTCAAATGATCTACTCATTATCAAGCTGCTTCAGGGGGTTGACTGTGAGCTGATAATTTCAATCTACAATTCCCTGTGGATTTTTCTTGAAAATTTATTATTTATAACAAAAAATTATTGGCTTCCACTGATTTCTTTGATGTAAAGGTAAATGCAGATTAAGACTTGGCAAGATCTTTGGGTGTGCAAAAACGGTTGACTGGTAGTGTGTATATGTGTATATATATTATATGTTATTAATTGCTTATTTCCGTATTGCCTTTTAATTGGCCTGAGGGTCGTCGTATGCCGAGGGCGACCCAAAGGACAATACCAACGCATTGTGAAAATAAGCAATTTATAATATTTTTATTAATTGGTTAAGTATGTTGTGCTTTCATGACAATATGATGACTATGACTTCTGTAGTACACGACTTCAAGACTCATTAAAGAGCTAAATGCTCGGTTCGCGACTGCTTGTGCACCTGCTGAACTCGGCCAATACAGGTTGGTCAATACAGGATATATTGGCAGGCCGTTTTTACTGTATGCGAGCAATAACATACTTATCCAATTAATATACATGTATATGAGAGTGTGTGTGTGTGTGTGTGTGTGTGCGTGTGTGTGTGCTTGTGTGCAATCCACCATTTGTCTGCCTGCTTTATACTTCTAATCTGGATCAGAACAACACATGACTGGAAACAAAATTTATATTGAAGGGGACCTACTATGCATTCTGAAGAAGCAAAGCAGGGGTGGTTTCAATTGCTTTTCATGAAAATTTTGATACAAGCTAAGTAAGTACTATTGATTCCTGTTATTCAATCTCAATTCCAAGTGTTACCTTAGTCAAATGTGTATGGCTTGGTTATTGATGTAGCTAGCTCACTAGCTATGTGCTTCTCTCAAAACTAACTTACTTAGCTAGCACGCATGCATTACATAACGGATAATCGACTCGTAGGTGTGCATCACACGGTGTTAAGACACGACGCGGAGGCAAATAACCACCCGACTCGAAGCGGAGAGAGGTCGCCTCTGCGAAATGCCTTAAAACCATGAGATGCACAACTACGAGTTGATTATCCCGCTTATACCATGGTCATTTGGCAGCAATTTGCCAGCTGCACCTTCTCATAGACCATACAATAGGCCAAGCTATTTTTTTGCGAAAAAATTTTATAAACTTACCTTTTGTACATCCACGAATATTAGGACAAAAAAGAAATAGCATAACAGGTCCCCTTTCAGGCCACATTTCAGGTAGATACTCCTACTCCAAAAAAGATTAAATCAAGTCATTCTTATTGCAGAAATATCAAGAATAAATACATTTTCCAATTTTACATAATGGTGGCGATAAGGAGTGAAGGCCAAATCTAGGAAGCCCTGAACATCTTTAAAACTTCACTAAAGAGGACCTAAGGCAGATTTCAACTACAATTAAAATGCACTGATAATCTGAAAACTCCAAGTGTCCTGGATGAACATTATTTTGCTGACTTTCCAACAACACAGCGATATTAGACTGCGCATCTTCACCTGTGACATCCAACACCAGTGAGGCTTTCAATCAACAACCTCATCTCCACAAGAATTGTGACGGTATGTAAAATGCAATAAAAACAGAATAAAGAAAAAGAGAATTATTTATAGTATTATTTTACCTATATATAGGTGAAATCAGCAAAACGAAAAATATTAACCACATGATTGTTGTAAATGTTTGCGAATTCTGAATTTGATTCCAGCAACATGTTCCAAAACAATTCGGACACGGAAATGGAAAAGACTGGAGATGTTGTAGAATCTTCAGAACAACAACAACAACAACAAATTTGGAATATACCACTGATAAACAGGTTGGTAACAGATGATTAAATTATGGTCCAGCATAAATTGAACAGTCACTTGAGGCATAGGCGACCACCAGAAAGATGGCTTGAGGTTCCTCACTCTGCCAAGAGCTGCATGAACAAATAGTCAAACAGTTTAGGAGCAATGTTTCTCAATGTGCAGTTGCTCAGAAAAGAGGAGTTTCACAATCGTGAGTCTGTAATATTCTGAACAAATTATGAAAATTTGGAGAAACCTCAACAATATGCACATGTAAAGGACATGGCCATTACCAAAATTGGATGTGCGTGACCTCTTTTAGCCCTGCAATATGAAATGACATCCTTCTGCAGTAGGCATAACCACAAAGGCTCGTGAATGCTGAAGACCGGAGTCAGTAAACACACTTCATTGTGGCATCATCAAATGCAAATGAAGACTTTACTATGCAAAGAGGAAGCCCTATCAACACCAACTAGAGATAACACTGACTTCTCTGGGCTCAAGTTCATCGGAGATGAAGTCGAGCAAAGTGGAAAGGCATGCCGTGGTCTGATGAGACATTGTTTCAAGTTGTTTTTGGATATAATGGATGTTGTGTCCTCAGAGCCAGGAGAGGACCATTCCAACATGAACATCAGGGACATGTTCAAAAGCCAGCATCTGACATAAGTCCAGGGCTACATTATTGCTCTCGGCATGAGTAACTTGCACATCTGTGAGGGTACAACTGACAGAGAGGTGGACATGCATTTTCAAACAACATATGTTGCCTTTTAGACATCACCTTTTTCAAAGATGCCCCTACTTGTTCCAGCAGGATAAACCCCAAGCCACGCTTTGCACACATTCCGAGAGCGTGGCGTTGTAGCCACGGATTCCGGGTGCTAGACTGGCCTGCCTGCAGCCAGGAACAGTCTACCACTGAAAACATGCTGGATTATGAAGTTCAAAATACAACAACGGAGACCACTGATTGTTGACCAACGGATGTCCAATACAAGGCAAGAACTGTATCAAATTCTGATGCTGAAACTTCAGCAAATATTGTCCTCAATTCCCGGAGGAGTGTTTTTTTTTAATGAGAGGCAATCCTATATGGCAGTGGAAAATGCTGTCAACATCACAACTTCAAGAAACTATTATTTTCACTTAAATGGTGAAGTTGATGAGTTAAAACGTGACTTGTCTTTGCTCCTTTTTTCAGTTCAGTACAGGTTAAATGAGAATAGCAAAGTACTGCTTGCTGTTTTTATTTACATTTTACTCATTCTATCACTTCTACTGGAATTGAAGGTAGAATTCACAATCAGTCACACCTTTAGTTGCAAGAGTTTATCCGATTTAAATTAATTAGCATTTCACATTTAATGATAGTAAAGGGAATCCAAGAGAAACATGGCCTTACTTTTGTCAGAAACTCTTTTGTCATATCCACTCAACTCTTTATTTGGTTACCAATGAATGAAATAAAAAGAAATAAGTTTGAGGGCTATTTTCACACTGCAGGACCTTGTTATGTGTTTTTTCTTGGTATTTGCTTGTTTTTTGACAGAGTAAGCACCTTTTAAAAAAAGCAGACTTGAGAACTGAACAAAGAAAGCATGCAGAAGCAGACAAACTTGAGAACTGTAAATCCTGACACGGATACATGCATTTGTTTGTTTTGTTTTGGGTTTTTTTTTATTCACAGAAACAAGCCCAAATTTCTAGATGAAAAGAAACATCATTCCGCTTCTTTCACTTTGAAAATGTAGTTCTGGCAACGTGCTAGAAAAAAAATGTATATATATCGGTACCATTTACTTTAACTTAGCAGGATGACCACTGATTTTGAGTACTAAGGCCTCTCAGCCAATTGGGTGGAGGCCTAATTGAGAAGTGAAACAAATGTCCACCAGTTTAACCAATGAAAACCACAGGAATACCAAGGAGGCGGTGCTTCACGTGAACATGACTGTTGTTCTGGAATAGAGCAGTTGGGGCGAAACTGAGGTGGTATAAGACACAGAAAGCATCTTTCTTGTTCAGAAATTGGGATTCTACTTTGCAAAACCAAAAAAATTTTCTTGTTTTCTCCTTTTAATAGGAAACATTACACAATTTCAAAAACCATAGATTTATGACATGAAACAAAAAAAATAAAAAATAAAACAATCAAAAATACAAGTTGTAAGTAAGAACAATGGTGCTAAATTACAATAGTGCTTTCATTAGCCACTAGTTTCTTTTTTTTAAAATATAGCCGTAAATTTACATTCTCTACACATGTACTGTATCAGTCCACACATAACGACATAAACACCAAACACGGAAAATCAGTTGATTGTCCATTCAGTTTGTCATTTCTGTTTGGCAAATGAACAGCTCTATGTCAAAGGGACAAAAAACTGCCGGAAACGCTGTAGAAATCGGAAGGGGCTGGGTGGGGTGGGGGTGGGGGAGACTGGGGTGGGAAAAGGTACCCAAAATGGGAGATAGAAAAGGAATGAAGTCGCCACAATTTTCTGTTTATTTATTTTTGGTTCAGGTATAAGTAGGTGCATCCACAGAAAATGATAACATAGCTGTTTTTCGTTTTGCTTTGTCTCGCTTTCATTTCGTCCGTTAGTTCATTTCTTTTGTTTGTTTTGCGTGTGTCATGTGACTTTTATCTTCTTTTTGTCTGTGTGCGTGTGTGTGAGTGTGTGTGTCCTGCCGGAGCATCCACTTCCCAGTCTGTCAAAGCGAGAGGAGGCATTGCACTTGATCGCGGAGAGCTTTGGCGGATAATCGCAGCGCCACCATCAGCCACGGTCGCCACGGCAGCACGTAGCCTCTCGCTACTGGAACCATCGGAATGCTGTTCCCGTCGGCAACATCACCTTCTTGGAAAGAGAGAACGAGAAGGTCAGTGTGACAGGGATCCGGGGGACGGGGGGTCAAATTCAGCAGTGTGTGGGGGGGGGGGGAGAGGACAAGGTGGGGGGACTCAAATGACAGGTTCCTCCAGGAACCCCCTAGTTCCATTGAAATCAGGTTTGAAGCTTCTCTGCTGGGAGAAACTGCCCTTCATAATGGATCTTTCACTCCTCACACACTTCTGATGGAGGGTTTTGCCAACACTTGACAGTAAAGTCATGTGAACTGGCATTAACTTCAGCTTCTGTCAATAACTATCAAAGAATTGCTGATAATTTTATCATGAAAACAACATACCATTCGTTATTGGTTATCAAAGGCATTCAGGTCTTATAGATCATGATTATTTATACATTTGCATAGCGAAGAGTATACAAAATAAACTGTTGAATTAATATCATTAAAGTAGTTAGAAACTAGCTATTTTCGAAATGCCTATATTAATATTATCTTATGCGCTAAATTTGTAGTAGCTTGTAGCCGACAACTTTGGCACTACCGATTTGCATAGGCCTTTATGTAAAGTGTAACTGAGGGTTCTGTTAAGAGCTAGAACAGGTTCTTCTATAGATCAAAAGAACCCTATTTTGAGAACAAAACTCAGATAAGGGACGAATGGGCAGCAAGGTTACAGTGTCAGGGTCAGAGGTCACATTAATACTCAATATTTATGCACCATGGTACCATTAATGCTTAAAGTACAGACTATAAGTATTTAGACAGGCATTAAAACAATCTGCGAGGATTCCTAAAAACAGCACCCAGTAAGCAAGCAAACACCCTCAGATTTAAGTCTGATTGTACTCCCACCTTGTAATCACTCTTCAAGTTTAATTTTCTGCAGCCTAAACCGAAAAGGAAAAAAAAAAACAAAACAAATTAATTTACCGTGCAAATATGTACTGTATCGAGATTCACCCGTCCACTTCCAATTTGTGTCAACCTTATCAAGCACAGAATTTTCCACTCTACGTCTCTCTCGTTCTCTCTCCCTCATTCCATCTCTCTCGCCCTCTCTCCTTCCTCTGCTATAATCCACTCATTCTCTCCTGTTGCCTCGTTAGCTGCATCAGTGATTGATTCGGGACTGGCGTAACGATCACGGCAAATTCCTCCTGAGTCACTAATCAGAAGCATATTCACGGATAGCAGCTCATCCCGCCACTTCAAGCTGGTCTCCGTTACGCCACCGTTAATCGTCCCTCTCCTTCCTCTTCCCTTCACAGCCCCCCTCTTCCTCTCCTCCACCCCTCCCTTTCTATATCCCACTCTCCGCAGCTCTCTGAGGCTGGAGAGCAGCTGGGTAGTGAAGCATCGCGCCAGGCTGTCCCAAACACCCCCCCCCCACCCCGTCGCCGAAGGCCACAGCACTGGCTCCTACTGAAATCCGACACGCTACATTAATTATTTAGCGCTACGCACCGGCGTGCCACTGCAGCGTCACAAAGAGGCCTCTATTCCCTTCCACCATTTCCCTCTCTCTCTTTCTTCCTGCAATCTCTCCCTCTCTCTTTCACCCTCTTTCTTCCCAGCTCTCTCACTCTCTCTCTCTCCCTCTGTCATATTTCATGCCTTTTTCTGCTTTCTTTTCTCCCACGTCTTTTTATGTTTTGCCACTCTCCATTGTTTGGCTTTAATTTTGGGACTGTTTCACTTTTTCAGGTTTTGACATTTCTGTTTTTGAACGGCTGTCTCAATAAAGAGGATTTCAAATCTCAAAGCGCTCACTCTCTCTCTCTCTCGCACACACAGTGTGGGCTTCCTCTTCCTCTCTCGTATTAATCTGCTCACTCTCACTGCCGTGGGACAGGGGGACAGGTCGTCTGATTGCAAACGAAGCAAAGATGGGGCGAGTTTTACCACTTTGTGAACAATTGTATGAGCAAATAGAACAACAGTTTAAGAACAATGTTTCTCGACGTGTAATTGCAAGGAATTTAGGGATTTCATCATCTACAGTCCGTAATATCATCAAAAGATTCAGAAAATCCGGAGAAATCTCTCCACATAAGCAGCAAGGCTGAAAACCAACATTGACTGCCCGTAGCCATCGGTCCCTTAGGCAGCACTGCATTAAAAACCGACATCATTCTGTGAAGGATATTACCATGTGGGCTCAGGAACACTTTGTAAAACCAAAGTCAGTTAACACAGTTTGTCGCTACAGATACAAATGCAAGTTAAAACTCTACCATGCAAAGCAAAAGCCACATATCAACAACACCCAGAAACACCACTGGCTTCTCTGGGCCTGAGCTCATCTGAGATGGACTGACACAGAGTGGAAATATGTGCTGTGGTCTGACGAGTCCACATTTGAAATTGCTTTTGAAAATCATGGACGTCGTGTCCTCCAGGCTAAAGAGGAAAAGGACCATCCAGATTGTTTTCAGCGCAAAGTTCAAAAGCCAGCATCTGTGATGGTATAGGGATGAATTAGTGCCCATGGCTTGGGTAACTTAAGTTACACATCTGTGAAGGCACCGTTTAATGCTGAAAGGTACATACAGGTTTTGGAGCAACATAGGCTGCCATCCAAGTGAAGTCTTTTTCAGGCACGGCCCTGCTCATTTCAGCAAGACAATGCAAAGTCAAATTCTGCACGTGTTACAACAGTGTGGATTCATAGTCAAAGAGTATGGGTAACAGACTGGCCTGCCTGCAGTCCAGACCTATCTCCCATTGAAAATGTGTGGCACAATATGAAGCGCAAAATACGACAACTGAGACCCCGGACTGTTGAGCAACTGAAGTTGTACATCAAGCAAGAATGGGAAAGAATCCCACCTACAAAGCTTCCACAATTATTAGCTTGAACATTAAATATCTTGCTTTTGTAGTGTACTCAATTGAATATAGGTCGAAAAGGATTTGCAAATCATTGCATTCTGTTTTTATTCAGGTTTTACACAGCGTCCCAATTTAATTGGAATTGGGTTTTTCATTTTTGCTATGCTACATTGCTAATTTATCCATGAGCAGAATCGATTTCAGCTACATTATACTGCTAATCTATCCATGTGTAGAATCTATATCAACTACGCCACAATGCTAATCCGTCCATTTACAGAATCCATTTCAGCCATGCTATCCAACTAATCTATCCATGTGCAAGTTCTATTTCAGCTATGCCGCACTGCTAATCTATCTATATAAAGGATCTATTTCAATTACATAACACAGTAGACCTATCCATACACAACATCTATTTCAGGTATGCTACATTACTAATCTATCCATGTACAGAATCTATCTCAGCTACATGGCTAATCTATCCACGTGTAAGATCTATATCATACTATGCTACTAAGCTACCCATTTAAAGAATCCATTTCAGCTATTCTACGCTTAGAATCTACCCATGAGCAAATTCTATTTTAGCTTTGCAATGCTGCTAATCTATTCATGTACAGAATCCATTTCAGCTACGCTACTCTGCAAATCTATCCAGGAGAAGAATCTATTTCCGCCATGCTACTGAGCTAATCCATCCATGGGTGACATCTACTTCAGCTACACTACGATGCTAATCTATCCATGTGCTAAATCAATTTCAGCTATGCTACGCTGCAAATATATCCATGTGCAGAATCTATATCAGCTATGCTACAATGCTGATCTATCCATTTACTGAATTCGTTTCAGCTATACCACGTTACTAATCTATCCATATGCTACACTGCTAATCTAGCAGTGCTAATGTAAGCGCAAATTTATGCGTACACAAGCAAACAGACAGTAAAACACACAATCACACATTTGCGCACACTCATGAAGGCATGCACACGCGCACCCACAGAGGTAAACACACACATATAGACGTGTATGTACACACCTACACTCGCAACCATACAGAAACACATTGCCCATTTATAGGAGTAGACACACGCGCAAACAAATGACACACACAAATATAAGCACAACTAAAACACACACACCATCACAAACACACAACCACACATACACACAAACACATACATACAGGGACACCAACACACAAATACAAATATGAACCCACAGAAAACACACACATACTGAAACAACCGAACACACGGGCAGACACACGCGTGAGCTCGCATACATGCTCTCACGCATTGCCACTCAATCACCCTCACAAAACAGACAGAGACACACACACACGCGCGCGCAAGCATACTGCGAAGGAGAAGCCACGCTGATTCTCCCAGCTTCTCGTCGCCACACTGACACATCTGCCTGAGCATTAATCACCGGACCCCTCCCCCACCCCCGCCCAATCCACAGCACTCACACCTCACCTCAGCCGACCCCCCATCTGCACTCCACACCCCCCTCCATGAGCACCCTGTCCGGATACCTGGGCCCAACGCCTCAGCTGCAGACTGCCTGTCTCTTCCCTGTCTCCTGAGGCGTCTGCAGCTCCCGGCCCAATCCGCACGGACACTGACCACCCCTGCCCTCCCCGTCACCATGCCAACGCAGACCCCATCCCTAACATCCCCTGGGCAGTCAGAGGCAACTAGCTGAGGAGACGGCGGCTCGTGGAGAGGTCTGTGTCAACACAAAAAGACAGGCACACATACGTACACGCACACAGCACACAGGCACACAAACTCTCACGTGGGCACGCACACACACACACACAAACACACAAACACACACACACACAAACTCCAAAGCACGCAGGAATGCACGTGCACACGCATGCACACTCACACAAAAGCAAAATGATGCTCGCACGCAGATGCACACACACGTTCGAACAAGTGAACAAACTAACAAATACAGTATATACGCTCAGATACAAAAACTGTCACACACATGCTCACACATGAATACACACACGCACAAACACATATATGCATACAAATATTCAAACAAACAAACACTGACACACATGCACACACACATATGCTCAGACATGCACACAAAAACACAAATATACCTGATCAGACAAAAATACACGCGCACACTCAAAAGCCCGTACAAGCATACGCACACAAGCTCAGACAAGTATGTGTGTGTATATATATATATGCACACACACACACACACACACACACACACTCAGACAAGCAAATGCACACACATGCATACAAGTGGATATGCATGCGCTCAGTGAAGCATACAATGATACAGACACACAAAAACACAAATTTGCGGGCAAGCACACACACATACACACAGACAAATTGATCCATACATGCATGAAAACGCACGCGCACGCACACACTCACGCACACACTCACGCACACACACAAACACTGCAGTCTTTTAAGTCTGTTGAATCACAGCTTCTCAGCGGTACAACTGAGAAAAGCATGAACAAAATGTAATCAACCCATTTTAATTTCACAATAAACACCGTAATTCCAAATTATCGGCCCCTGAAGTTGCAATTTTGCGATTACTGGTCATTTTAATAATATAATTAGAACAGCGTTTCCTTTAGTTCAGCAGAAAGGATTTTCACAGCTGTGCAAACCAGATGAGTATCTTTTCCAAAGAGGATAAAAAGGTTATTATTCATTATTTCTCAAATTAGCCTCATCTTAGGTAGCCCCTTGGCAGTATTTAAAAAAAAAAATGTTCAGTTGCACAAAGTCATCAGGTGACACGCATTCCATCCAAATGGTTGAAAGTTAGCAGACATAAACAAGGTAATCCTCTATTTGCAATTCCTTTTTTACATCCAAGCAATATTGACGAGTCACATTTCTGTTGATATGAACACAATGAGACCTAGTGATTCTGATCAACCTATCATTCAAAAAAACTAAATGAAAAACACAAACACTTTACACTTTGTGCATACCAGCTTTAAAAAAACGGATGAAAATGAATTAAACTAATTACAGGAAATGGCACAAAATGTGAAGAATATCTGCGATATCCACACAGAAGACGTCACAACATCCAGCCAGCTTTTTCAGTCAGGTGTAAGCTATGACATATTTATTCACAGTAATAATGCTGTTATAAGCATGTTATATATAAAAGACTGAGGTAACATTACTTCAGCATACGTATAGACAAGGGAGACCCTGCCCTCTTGTCTGCCCTCGAAGCAAAATCCTCACTGCTTCCTGCATGAAGAGCAATGTCAGTTTTTTCATGAAGGTGATTCAATAATGACATTTGCAGCATGTGTGATTTATACAGCCATCAACCTAGACTCTACGCGGCTAGCAAATGAACACATTCTTCCTGCAACAAATGCTAATGGCGGCAGCTGCAGCTGGTGTTTTCCAACAATAAAGCTAATTATTTACAAGATAGGCTGTGGAAAACAACTGCTAAGACTAGCTAATGGCTAGTTAGCGAGATTGCTTGTACTGGTCTAATTTACTGTGAGGCATACAGTGGAAGAATACGTGTATAGTCAGGGCTTAACCGTTTGCCTTTGGAAGGAGCATAACCGCTGAAGCCGTTTCAGCTTAACGCTACAAATAACAGTTTGAGCTGACAGTTACATTGCCGGCCAGCAAAAAAAAAAAGAACACAAAACAAACAAACAAAAAAATCAATTAAGAGGATTGATTTGTGGCAAGATGGCTGATGCTATATTCAGAATGCAACTGGTAGCAGACAAAGTAAACGACGTGGATCATGAGGACAGATTGTTATTGATGAGTTAGGGTGCCTGCTGAGGCATCTCAAGCCAATCTTAGCAGTTAACATTTTGCGCTAAGATGAGACTTCAAGTTTTTTAGCCGTTTTCACTGTCAGCAAGAAGTATCACCATTTAAGATATATCTTGTGACAGGAAACTTTGCAATGAGGGGACTGGACACTAACCTCCAGCATTTTTATTGCCAGAGGACGGGTTGAAATCCCTTTTACGTTTTGATTTACGTTGCCCCACAGGTACTAAAACAACTCACAGCTTTCTCTGACCCATGATTTATCGGAGCAGCGGCACATAGTGTGGTGCGTAAGTATTTGGACAGTCACAAGACTGTATGCACAAAAATGTCAGTAAATTCAGAGGACGGCCCCAACATAAATGTGCAGTCAAAACAATGCCAATGAAGTTTGCACTTTACCTGAAATCTTATTGCTTTCATTTTAACAGTAAGGTGCCAAACTAGTGGAAATTTGCATCACTGTCTAAAAACTTACAGTCAGCAATAAATACTAACTGTACCTGATCAAGTTCATTTGTCAGTTCATTAGTCAGTTTTTTTTTAATTGCCCTTTTGATAGAAAAAATGTCTCACAAAAAAAATAGAAAGGCAGATGCCCAGCCTACATCCTCAAATTTGCACAGTAAAACAGACACCCAGGAGGGGTAAACCCCCTCAAACAGTGGTGAGAAAGAACTGCCCAGATCAGAAAAATTTTGGGAGAAACCTGGCTATAGCGGGGCAGCCCATCCTCAGCTTTCAAAGTAAGATGTAAAGGGGAAGTTACCAGCGAAAGTGAGCAACTGTAACCTCAGAGTTAGATGCCAAACTCAACTATGTCGCATTGTCAGCACCAGAGACTCAGTGGAAAAAAACGCTCCCTGTTTTTGGGTCCGTAAACAGCAAATAAAAAGCTGCCGTGTTGTGTTCGAGCTGAATGGCTTTCAGGGAAGGAAAACCACAAAATCGCAATATCAGTCCCGTCGCAGTCAGAAAAATGGTTCCAAAAGGGATTCTTTGATTCGATAAAGGAACCGTACCAAGGCCAGGCAGTTAATTCAGGGTGCTTTCACACTGTTTAAACACATCATAGAGGACTCCGAAAAAAACTGAAAAGGGTTCATCAATGGAGACAAACTGAAGAACTCCTGTTTTCCAGAGGGTGCAGTGAATCATACTTTTTGGGTCGGAAAAGTTCCCCTTACCTTTACCCTGGGTCTACACTTCTGTATCCCCCCCCGCAGACACACACACCCAGTGCCCCCTGACAAACCCACCAAACCCCAAATTATGCAATAACCCCCAAAACACCGCCTTCAATAAACCCAAAATGTGCTCCTTTCCTTAGGAAATTTCACGCACAGAACTCTGAATTCATAAACTTTTCAAGATATCTGGCAGCTTCTGCCTTTTCACATGAAATTTCACAAGCAACATAGCACAATACTGCAAATGATTTTTGTCTCACCAAGCAGCTGTGAAACACTTAAGAAGAGCAAGAGCAGTATAGCCATTTACAGAAGCAAAAGAAGGATGCGGACAGCCCAAGTGAGGTGTGTTTTTATTAAGTTCTGCTTAAAAGCTAGCTGGCAAAGTTTGCTAACCAGTTTGCTAATGGAATGCGGCGAGCTTTATAAGCTAATTCCTTAGAACATTCTAATGAGCCAGCAAATCCCAGGGGAAACATCAGGAAGTTACAGTAGGACACAGACTTGTGGCATTAAATAGGGAGTACTGTAAAGCCAGTCAGTAAGGTAGACCGAAAAAAAGTAACTACACGGATGAAATCTAATTTTGTGAGCTCAATCCAGCGACGTTACTGCTTCGCTCAGAAATCCATACTTGTTGAGACTAAAACACGACATACATGTAAATAAATTAATTTTGTGACATTTGCACCATAAGAAAAAGCTCATCCACACCAGACAGCTAAACAGAAACCTTCGAGAAGGATTGTCGATTTATTTTTTCGAGGGAGAATTTCATGAAGCAGGATTGCTCAGTTATCTGACTAACTACGATCTATTAAACCAACACAAATTACTTCAGTCCAAGTTTCCGATTCAGAAAGGCTCTGCGTTTTGTTTTTTTATCTCTGCCGAGGAGATTATGTTTTCACCCCTGTGTTTGTTTGTTAGTTTGTCTGTCTGTCAACAGGATAACTCAAAAAGATATCAATAGATTGCAATGAAATTTGGTAGGATAGTAGGTGGCAGTCCAAGGATGAGTTAATTCAATTTGAGGAGTGATCCGCAATGGATTCTGGATTCTAGATCTGAAAGAACTCATAATACTGACATACAGCGTGGCGGACGTACACGCTCTTCTGAATGCCCTTCGAGGTTTTTTTTTTTTAATGAGTGCAGTTGCCCAGCACACTCAGTAATCCTGCCTGATGATACTGGACCGAGGTAAGGAAGTAGACCGTGAGCGATAAGCGACACCGATCTCTTACAAAACCCAATCACTGTATTGCATAAAAATAACGCATCAAGTAGAATCCCAACACACCTCCTCTCACACTGACCCAGTTCACCACCAGCCCTCCGAACACCTCGCAAACCCCACCAGCACTCCAATTCCCACACACTTGCATAAAAGCCTGGCTGAAAACCAAGTGCTTCCTGGTGGAACATCTTATAAAAGCCTCTACTTCCTGCCTTCCTGACACAACTCCACACCTCATGGTGCGGTGACTGGAGTACACTCCCGAGTGGCTCGCTAAGGTAAGTATTGAACGTTTACATTCCGGATTATCTCACTGTTTCAGTGCGTCTTTCTATCCCTTTGTGGAATCCACATGTAAGTACGAAATACACACTTTGCAATCCTTGTAAATCTCAAAATTAAACATGAAAAAAACCTTTAGTGGTATACGTTTTTAAAATCTTATTGAAGGCCAGCGACATTGAACGCCTTCCTTTAAGCGAATCCTAGGTAAAACAACGTGTTCAGGAGGCCAGCTCTCCTCTTTAAAACCGTGAATGCCAGAGCAGCTCCTCTCCAAAGCTGCTCTCTTTGTCTGAGGCGAGAAACACCTCCCTCTCAACGGGCCCCAGCACACCTGCCTCTCGCTGAATCACAAAAACACTCCCCTGCACTGCGGTGAGAGGCCGGCCTGGATTAATCATTAGCTTCTCTTCCGCAATAATGAGAGAGACACCGCCAAACTCACACACACACACACACACACAGGGGCGCGCACATATATATATATATATATATATATATATATATAAACACGAATGCACACACACACACACACACTAAACACAGTGCCATACACACACACACAAGCAAAGGCAAAAAATGCATTCCCACAACAAACACACACATATACACACACACAGGGGTGCGTGCACATATACAGACACAAACGCACGCACAAATACACAGTGCCATACACACACACACACACACACACACACACACACACACAACCATACACTCAAGCAAAGGCAAAAAAAAATGTACATTCCCACAAACAAACAAACACACACACACACACACACCTAAAAATGGATTTTCACGATGCCTTAGAAACAACACACACTCAAAGACATGCGTCATGCCTCAACTCTCACACACAAATACTACCAAAAACAATCCCACCTCCGCAAACTCCCATGCAAATACATACAAATACACACTCTCGCATCACCCCTTCATATTCCGGCAGACACACCTTCCGCCAAATGCCCAACCGTCACTAATGCTGAAACAGGCACTGGAGGGGATTTGGACCAAGCTGGCTCGTTTGCCGAATGCCGGAATTAAATAATTAAATGGAGGGCAGATCAGGTTGTTCGTTTAGCTGTCGTAACGACGGCTGCGAAGAGCACTGGGCATTAGATAGCCAGAGAGAGAGAGAGAGAGAGAGAGAGAGGCATTGAGAGGACAAGAAAGAGAGCTTAAACCCATCTTTATCTGCTCGGTAACATCCTTTCCACCACCACCAGAGACTTTGGGCACGTCATAGCCTGCTTTTTTCAAATGCCTGACCAATCCAGAGTCCACCTGGGGGCTGCAGTCAGGAATTCTGGGCCTCCAGAAATAACATCGCTCAAGACCCTCATTTGTAGTAATACATGGACTCCCCACAGCTGGGGCCCAAATCCAGCCCCACCAACCCCATATGCAGTGCTTACCAGGTTTATTAGACCACAACATAAAAAATGAGAAAACACGAATATTTTAGAAATTTGGCAAAAGCTTAAAATTAAATTGTTATTTATTTGGCAAATAACAAACTGAAGCAACTAAATAAGTCCTTATTCTCACATAAAAACCGAAAAAAAAATGTTTGTATGGCCTCCTTTGGCCTTGATAATCGCTTGTATTCTTGCATTCAACGATTAAAACTAATTTTTTTCTTCAGAAATGCAAGAAAATAAATGTAATTTGGCGTCTTAAACAAAAAATAATAATGTGCTTAACTATTTTTTTCTGCTTTTTTGTTAAACGGTAAATTCGAAAATTCATGGATAACAGCAATAATTATATTTTTACATTAAAAAATAATTTCGGTTGAAGAGCTTGTGCACTAGTGGATTATCCATTAGAGAAACATAAAAAAATTATGTTGGCAATTACCAACACTGTTAATTATCTCTGGCATAAACCTTACATTGGGTGGTGGTCTAATAAATTTGTTAAGCGCTGGACCTGCTCTCCTTTCCTTCATGAATGCTGCATTTGCGTGGATCAGGGTGAACCACGAGTCACTGGAGCGGACGAGGTAAAAATCCAACGTGGACGGAGACAGCGCACGGCACTTGCCTTTGAAACTGAAATTGTTGTCATAAAGGATGGAATTCCAAACCGAATGTGACACGGCACAACAACATAGTACGGGTATGGAAGAGACAAGGACTACTTTACCGACCCGCCCCGCCCCCCCTTCCCCCGCCGTAGATGGAGAGCTGTGCGAACCTTAGGAACATACAACCTTACTCAGTCCGTGTTGACAATGGACTTCATAAACCGAAGATCAGAGACTAATTATCACTACAACAACATTTGGTGTGCTGTCTCGCTTTTTTCTCCCCTTCAGCTCACAAAATTGCAGTTTGGCCGCGTATCATCGACTGAAATCCATGCGAATACTACACATTGGACGACCGGGTAGCGGTCAGTAGCATGAGTGGCAGCATTAGGATTAATCATTTGTACTCCTGGAGAGGCCAAGGATTTCGACCTGCATTTGGAAGGATGAAGTTCAGAAATCCAGCTAATAATGGGCCCTCGAGCCAGGCCCTAAACCTCAAAAACTGCTCCTGTGGTTTCACCTCCATTTCTCACTCCAGCATTCCAGACTCACAACTGAGAGGTTGAGAACCAGAGTCTTCTAACTCACAAATTGAAATTTCTGAAAAAACAACAACAGGTACAAACTTCATGCTTCCTGCAAATTGAGATGTTTGCCAGATTCTTGACACTTCTGGTTACTGAAGATATCACAGCCGCGATGATATTCATCAACAACATCTCAACCTCAAGAGTGATATTGCTTCTACGCATCAGCTCTACAAATGCCACGTATTGTTGACGACAATAAGCGACAACAGACTATGATTTCTTGTTTATTTAATCAGTAATGTGACTCCGCCAGTGCGAATACTTCCACAAATGGATCAGGACTAAGTTTGTGGTCAGCAGTTAGTGTAATTAACGGTTATTTTATTCTTTTGTTTTTACATTTAAAAAACACGTGAGTGGAGTGATTTTGTTGTTATATGTCCCTGTGATGCTGCGCTCTGTCATTAGCACTCATGGAATGCCTCTAGTCCAATCAAATTACTCGGTCAGAACCAGGGACGTGCGGTGAGGGTAGGCAGTGACTTCTTTTTTTATCGCTAGATTTAGTCAACCTGTTTCCATGTACTATGCCTGAATGTCAATCAATCAATTTGACCTTTATTCTGGTCAATTAAGCCTGTAATGATTAAGAGGTCATAGAGACAAAATGATTAATTTACCTTTATGCTTTGATTCGAGACAGCAAGGAAGTAAATCTTAATAATTAATTAGGAAAAAATGTTAACTCTCTCGGTAATTCCGTACATTGTTTTGATCTTTTGTTTATCGGATTATGAAAGAAGACTGAAAATAAACTCCCTATTTTTTTTAAAAATGGCATTAAAAAGTACGTGTTTAAGGGGGGAAATATTATCGTAAACATATTGACCATACATTGAACGCCGCATAAGAAAGGTTTTAATATTTGTTAATGGCATTGCGTTTGCTTCCTCGAAGCAAATATGAACATACTTGCTGTCTCGTGAGCATTTTAATTTTGACGCACTGAGAAATAATGTCGCGGATGGAACTGGCACGCCATTCTGCCATTTAGCCTTTTAAATTAGTTAATCAATCCTCCTTAGTAATCAAGCACATTAATAAAGTTATCGTTTGTTTAACGGCGAGGATTCTGCCTACCCTAACTGACCTCCGACGGCACATCACTGGTCAGAACTAACTTTTGCATAATTATGACTTAAGCATAGTCAGAGAGCGGTACATGCACTTAAACTCGTTTCTTACCAAATGCTAAATAGTAGCCTCACCCACTCGACTGTTCTACCCTTGAGAAAGAGAACTGCAAATTCTTAATGTTCTAAATTCTCAATTGGCTTGGGGGGGGGGGGAGGGGGGTGGGGGCGGGGTGGTGTCAACAAAGCCCTGCCTGTCCTGGCCATGCCCCAGGGCTTACCTCCAGAGCAGCGGACGGCTTCTTCTTGAGCTCCTCGCACTTGCGGAACTTGCAGATCTGGTGTCCGGTTTTGCGGTTGCGGCAGCTGCTGCACTGCTCGCAGTTAATGCGCCGACGGCAGGGGGCGCACATGCCACAGCGTTTCCGCTTCTTCTTCCCCGCACCCACGGCGGCCGCCAGCTCGCCCTGTGGTGGGTACTCGCCCAAACCCGCCATGTGCAGCGCGCTGTCAGCCAGGAAGACTCCAGCCGGGGTCATAATGAAGAGGCCCGGATTGAACGGGAAGCCTCCACCGGCGAGGAACGACGTGAAGTCCCCGGCCCCGCCCGTCGAGTCCGACGCGGACACGCCCTCCAGGTCAGCCAGCCCGGCGGATTGGTCGGCGGGAAGCAACATGTGCTCCATCCCGGCCCTCTTGAGTAGCGCAGCGGCCTGGGCGAAGTGCAGGAGGCCATTTTGGCTCTCCAGCATCTGCTCCAGGGCCCGGTCCAGTTTAGGGACCTCTGGCGCCCCCTGCTGAAGCTGCTTTTGCGTGGCGGAGGAGGTAGAGTGGCTCTTGTGGGGGGCGGGGATAGCGGTCGGCGGGGCGACCTTGCGCGAGAGTCCGTTGGCGTTTGCGTTGGCGACCGGGCAGGCGGCCGTGTACTGCGAGAGCGCACGCGACTTCTTCAGGCTTTTGCTAAGCGGCTCGCTGATGATCCCGCACCGACTCCGCCTCTCCGTCACCTGCGGGGGTGTGTCCTCGTCGCAGCTGCTCCTGTCGGGGGCCTCCGACTGGCTGCCCTCAGTCTGCCCGCTAGACATGATCCAGTGCGAGGGTAGGGTGGCGCTTGCGGGGGCGGGGCAAAGGGGAGGGGCAGGGAGAGAGGGGGTGGGGCTAGCAGTCTGTTCAGTGTGCAGGCGAGGAGGGTGGCTCCTCCTCCTCCGAAGAATGGGCCAATAGGAGCCCCCGAAACCTGTGACCCGGCGCTAGACCTCTCTCATCAGCCACATCGTTCCTCAGACATATAGAAACCTGAGAGTGACAGAGAGAGAGAGTGAGTGAGAGAGTGAGATTTTAAGCCCATGGTGTGGGTTTGATTACACCACAGTACTGGGAGAGCGAGAGCAGGTTTAATGTGACCTGCATGAGCTCACTGGCTGTAAAAGATACTGAGGCTATGCTGAAGTGCAGTGGGTAATCCTCTCTCTAAACATCTGATACACAAACTGCGTGTCCACCAGGGCAGCTCTCCTACACACACACGCACGCACGCACGCACGCACGCACGCACGCACGCACGCACGCACACACACACACACACACACACACACACACACACACACACACACAAAAAAAACACACATTCCCACCCACGGTCACATATTAATACAGATGCATGTGTATACATCCACAAAACACACAAATACACGCACACACACGCATACACACATATTTGCAAACAGATATACACAGTAACTGAACCATACAAGTTCATGTCAGTCCCTCCAAAGTTACAGTACCAGTCAAAAGTCTGGACACATCCACATTTATCAAGCAATGAGACATAAAATATTAGAAATCTTTGTATTGTACAAAAAAATTATAAACCTTAAATCCATCAACATAACCACATTTTGCAATTATATACACACTTTCACTATTTTCTGTTCTAAAACAAAGACAGCTCCGTGATATGACAGATCATACCAGCACAGCTGAAGAAGCTCCTGTAGATGTGCTGTTTTACCTTGTCTTTTTTTTTTTTTTAATTTGGCATCTCAAATACTACCCGAATCTGGAATGCCGAATTGGTGAACTATGTACAAGGCTTGCTCGTATGCGACCCCTTGCCTTGTCTTTTCCTTTAACAAGTCTCAAACTCGGGTCACTTTATTTCACTTGCGATTATATAAATATTTGTTTAGTCAAATTTCACTTTTCCTGAATTTTAAAAGGCTGGACACCATTGTAAAAAAAAATCGTTATGTTTCAACATTTAACATCATTCATTTAGATCACTTACTTCTGGCCTTCCATCATTGGAAGCTATTTACATATATCAAACCACTTATATTTCTCTAAAGGTGGAATAGCCTGTTCTAACACAAGGTAAGAGCGTACAAACTTCTAACTGGTACATTTTTTTTGGATTCTGTACCAGTGGCGTAGCCAGAAGGTGGGCCAAGACACGTCACTTTATGGCAACAATTAGTCCTGGCTAGCTCTCAATCATTTTCCTTTATTGACACGTTTTTCAATTATCGTAATTGGGGACTGAAGACACGGTTTCTCTCCATATGTGATTTAGCAGAGATTAATTCATGGGCAAAATTCAGTACAGTTGCCGAACAAGAACAAAGAATTGGGTTGCACAAAACATCTGTTTAAAACAATTATTAATCCCGACTTGTTCTCAGTCTTTTTCATGATTAACAAAAGGTTCACCCCAAGAGTGCTCCACACTTCACAGGTGCTGCTTGTTCTCCCCGATTAGGTAAGATCAATCAATTATTCATCTGGACATGCATTTGCTGTATTTAAATCAACGTTTTTCAAAATTGCATACCTGTCAACTCTCATGCAAATAGCTGGAGCCGCATGCTTTTTATAGCCTATTGAACTGCCGAGTGCCACTTTTTTTTTTTTTTACGAACCCAAACAATAGCGAGAGTGAAAGTCCGCGTTTCATTGGAACACGGACCAGTTCGATCAATGCGAAGCATTGGTCTATTAATAAGTAAATTATTTTGCTGTACTGAATTTCGCCCATGATTTCATCGTTGTTAGATCGCATATGGAGAGAAACCGTGTCTTCAGTTGCCACTTAAGATAATTGGAAAATGCGTCAATAAAGGAATATGATTGAGAACTAGCCAGGACTAACTGCTGTCATAAAGGGACATGTCTTTGCCCACTCTCTGGCTACGCCACTATTCTGTTCACTGAACTGAAAAGGTGCGTCCAGAATAGTCGCAGCTTTCGCATTTTTTTCACGCGCTTGTAATATGAATTAATTTTGCAGTTGCATTAGCAGCTAATGTTTTTAATTAAGAACCATACAATTCCAAATCAGGAAAACTTGGGAGGGTATGCTACATTAAAACAGAAAGAAGTTGATTTTTAAATTATGTTTGACCTTTATCATGTCAAAAACAGTGCAACAGTACACTATTTAATGATTCACCACATGAATTATCACATTTGAATTTTGATTCTTGCAACATATTTCAAAAAAAGTTGGGAGTTGAAAAGTTTACCTCCTGGTAAAGTTGCCATTCCTTTTCAGAAATTTGGTAAATCTTTTTGGACTGAATGCACAAAGTCATTAAGTGTTTCAAGTGCAATTTTGTCCCTCTCTTCCAGCAAATAAGTCTTCAGGCAAGCAACAGTGCAGTTTTTTTGCATTTAGCCCCATTGAGCAGATGTAGACGCCAGCGGACATGTAGCTGCTCTATTTATGCACACAGTTACACTATACCATCAATAGGTTGTACAACCGAAACGGTTCTTGAATATTCACAAGGAAGCAGTGCTTGGAAACAATTTAGAATATGGACTCTTCAGTCCCATCACTGTTTCCCAGGAATTGTATGAATTAAACTCCTCAGCCTAGCCTGATATGCAAACTGCCTAACATACCTGCCTATAGTAGATATCCAGCAATTAATAAAATGATCTCTTGCGACAGAAAAAATCATTGTCCTTTGTTGCAACCATTACTATAAGCAAAGCTATCCCCATTAAGAAATGAAAAAAAAAATTCTGAAGTAAATAATCAACATGGTATTGATACTATATAATTGATAGAATGATAGTCATTAGATATTAAAAATGTGCAATTCCCTACCATTGATTTATGCATAGATTCGTTCCTTGAAGAATTCAGTAGTCACTTCAATCCTCATACGATCTCTCAGTGAACTCCAGTCACTAGGCTTATCTGCGTAAAGCACAGTTATAGTTTATGCCCACGTGAAACTTTACAGTAATTATCTATTGATTGACACCTTTCTTACCCAATTCAAGACAGTAAAAACTTTCCAAAGTAATTGAAAGGCATCGACTGGACCTTCAGAAAAGTATTCAAACCCTTGCGGGACAGCAAGTTAGGTCATATTCTCTCAACTGTGCGCAGCTGAGTTGTATGAATGAATACAAAAAAAGACTTCCAAGACCCTGCTTTTTATTGCCTGCTTTTTCCTGAAAATAGAATGTCCATTTTGTTAAAATAAGGTATATTTCAGATATTACTTTCTTAATAAGTTACACTTGCTCCTTGCGTGTGAAAAGCGTTTATAGAAGCCTATGATGATCGAAATTGTAAATAGCAAGCTGCCCACTACACGCTTTTGACAGAGCATGGTTTTTGGACTAGTTCCTGGTCACTAGTCCACACTAGTCTGGGTTGTCCCCTTTGTCTCTTCTTTGGTCCAGAGCAGACAGCATCCATTTCTCCCAAAACAGACCTAAAATATGGCTTTTCCTGACCACAATACATGTTTTCACAGTGTGATGGTTCATAGTAGATGCTTCCAAGCCCAGATAAATCAACAACGCTGCTAGACACTGCTAACATGAAGCTTCTGTTTTGTACAGTAAAATTTACTAGCAATTGTGAATGTAACTACATGCTGTAATACTTCACTAAGGTGTGCCAAAGTATTACTGAGCCCATGTGGTTATATTGCTTATAGATAAATGATGGTTTTTGATGCAGTTCTGACTGAGTGATTGGAAATCATAGGTATTCACAGCTTAGGCTTGTGCCCTCATTGCTTTGATTTGTAGAGGGTGAAATATTCAAATCCCCTCATATTCCTCTTTGGGGACCACAGTATTTTGATCTTCTCTCACATTTGTGGGCATGTTGGCAATCGCTGACCCATCTTCGCTCCTGAAGGACTAGGTCTTTCCGGGGTCTGCTTTTGTACTAAAGCATGATTATAATCATCTGCTATTGACATCAGCTGTTTTACATCAGATCATTATTACATTTTGCTACCTCATTGCTGCTTCATATGTTGCCCAAATTCAAACTTTTTTTCTAAATGTGTGGCAGCCCGAATGGCAGCACTGGATGTATATTTACGAGCACAATAGAGTTGGCCAGACAAAACATCAAATATCTTGTCTTCATACGGTCTGCAATAAAATCCAAGACAAAGTAAATTTAAAAATAATTACTTTCTGTTTCCATCTGCATCTTCCATACATTCTGACTTTATCCAAGTTGAGGTTGTAGATTTGGTTCATTCTTTAAAGCATGCCACCTCAACTCTTTAGCGATGATTTAGCATGCCATCACAACCAAAAGGCAGAGTGAAAGTTCAGAAAAAACCTGCCTGGGAAAAAACATTGATGAAAATGTGAACAACCCTTGCTTTCAAAAAGCTCAACTTATAGAAAAACCTGAGTGCAGAATTACAGAACTAATCTTTTTTTCTGAAAAAAATGAATGAAAAAATAATTTACTGTCAAATAAAACAAGCATTGAAAATGACACACAGTGCCTAAATAATGCCTACGTAGGTAATCAAGAAAACCACAGAGCGCTCAAGTGAGTAGCAAAAGAGTAATGTTGAAAAGCTGGTGCTCTTAGGTTTCGGGGAAAGATAATAGCAATCCAAAAAACGAACAAGATTGATGCGCTCAGAGTGTTCAAAACAGTATGCAAAAAAATCCTTTATTTCTACAGGGCTAACAACCAGAAGGCGCCAACATGTTTCGACCACAACAGGTGGTCTTCACCGGAGAATAATTAGGTAAGCAGGTACATCAGTTTTTATATTCTCTATGAACCACTAGGGGGCACACACTAGAGATATATCAAAAATTAAAAATAAATAAAACGTGTCAATATGTGTATATTTCCAAGAAAGATTCAAAACATAGAAACATTAAAGATGGCCGACACGAAAAAAATTGAGCAAGTTTAATTGAAATAGAACCTGGATAGACAGCTCTGGATTTCCAAACAGAAGGTCCAACCAATTTTTGTTTGGGAACTACCAAGGGGCATGGCTATTCTCAATCACAAACATCTACTGGGGAAACTAACGAAATGTTCAATGCCTACTATACGTAACTGAGAATCATTACTATTGTGAATATTGTGATTATGTGATTGCATTGCAGAGCATAAATATGTCAATGGAACTATCTTCAATCTTGATCATCCAATACAAAGATACTCACAATAGTGATGATTCTTAGTTACCTATAGTAAAAATTGAACATGTCAACCCATCAATTAGGGGTGGGGATCAGATATGCAAGCTTGCTCCAAAGAGAAACATTCTGGATCCATTGTTCAGATGCCTTCAATTATCCAGGCCTTAATGACTTGATTGAATTTACTCGTTTTTTATAATGTGTTTGCCCGAATCTTGTCTGTTTTCGTGATAGATAAATGATGCCTTTTGAAATTGTGTATGTCGACTTATGACAGGAGGATTTTTTTCCCCCAAGCCTTTGCTCCAGCAATTAATCTAACACACCATCACTTTCACACATGCCTCCATGACACCCCTCCTTCCTGCGTCTATTTGTGTCCGACACCACGGCCATGTTGTCAAGCAAAGGTTGTCAAGTAAACAAATAGTCGCCCTAGGTGGCAAAACAGATCGCACAAGCTCTGCGTACCTCCTACGTTGGTTTGGCATTCATTAACCCTTAACAGTGGCGAGATCACAGACTTAAGACTAGAATATTCTATGCGAACCAAACACGCTACCGCTGATTCAATAATCACAGCAGGTATTTGAAAGCAACCAAGTTCTAGAATGCCAAGAATTTAGAGGCTTCAGTGCATGAATCCCTTAAACTTAACTTGCTAAGTGAACTTATGCATTCAAACACACTCGCTAGTACACACAACTCACACACAAAAACACAAACAAGCACATGACCGCTTGCAGACATACCTTCTCACACACACATACACACACACACACACACTCGTGTGCACTTGCGGCTTTGGTTTATCTACACTCATGGGGATCAAAAATGTTATTTAAATGTTATTTGCCTGAAACTCGAAGGTGCTGCCTTCAAAATTAGGCCTCATTCTTGCATTTTGGCCATACACTTTGTCTGTTTTAAGCTTTTTTAACTTGGCTACATCAAAAATACGCAAAATTTAAAAATAAGGTTTTAAAAGGGTTAAGTGTGGTGGGGGAAGGGTGTCAGAGAGTTGACAGTTGAGTCAGGTGACTGGCTAAAACCACAGGATGTTCCTTTACAGTGCACAGGAATGACTTGCTTGTTTCCACACACTGTGTGCGCGCGAGTGTGTGTGTGTGTGTGTGTGTGTGTTCGCGTCCGGGTGTGCACTCTCAGAAGCCACAGCAGCTTAGCAGCTGAGCGTGTTAGGGTGCTAGCGTAGCGTAACGCCTGAGGGCTGCAGTTTCAGAAACAGGATTCTGCACATGAGCACCATCGTCTGAACCAGAAAAAACAGCCGCACGGCTCCCCAGCTCTCCGTACTGCCAAAGAAGAGGCTCAATTCCAGGCCAACAGGTGTCCGTACCCACAAAATTACTAAGCAACAATTAGCTGAGCAGGTCCGTGCACCAATGCAATTTCAATAACCCACAGAACAGTTTCAGGCATAAAAAAAAAACAGTTAATAGCTGTCAATAGCTAGCTTGTGACCAGTTTTAGAGCATGAGTGAGAGCAAGGATAAGACAGAACTACCTTAAGCAGAAGAAATCTAGAAATGCAAGCTACCTACCCTCGCCACCAGTCATACAGCTATGGCTTTCTCGGACAGTCTCCATGGCCAGTCCTGCGTATTAATGACAGACCTGGCAAATGCAGACTGTGAATGGCGCACCAAAACTGGCACAGCATCACCAAGGCAGGACTGACAGACACCAATAATGTCATGTGTTCATATAATTTAATCATTGCACTTAATGTCATGAAAAAGGGGAACTCATAATGTAATAGCCAATCTATTATATCTATCTATAATGAACTTCATGTCTAATGTTGACATTATACTTTTACCACTTAGATGACAACGTAATATGCAATGTGTAACGTGAAAACTTGTTACAACATATGCAAAATGTTACGCGGTAAGGTTATAACTTGATAAATTCTAATAATTTTTTTTTTTCTATTTCAAGATACACAATTATAATTATATTCAAAGAATTAAGGACATTATGACCTGCAACAGAACTAGTGTTCATCTCATCGTACAAATTAAACTCCTCTGGTCCTATCTGTCCACTGAAAGTGTGTTTGTCCGACAAAAAGCAGAGGATTAGCGGGACAGATGCAGCAACGTGACGATCGCACTTTCAAGGGCCTGAACACACCTAGAGGGTGCTGGAGATCATCGGCATGGCAACCCACGGAATAGAGTCTGCAAGGGAGCACAATTAGATTTCATTTACTCTAAGTAAATTAATAAATTAATCAATTACTAAATACATTAGACTTGGTTAGAGACCGATGGCCAGCCAAAATTTCATCTTTCCAAGTCTCTCAAGGTCATGTAGAGAATGGACAGGTGGTTGCATGTCAGTAAAGGGCGAGTCTATCGCCCCTTCGCAAAGAAGGCTGTGAGCCCCCTGACATCGGGTTGCATGTGAGAGGGCTTCTCTATCGTTTGACTTTGATTTGCCAAAAACAATAGGTGCCGACTAGGCATGATGTCCAACAATAAAAATTCAGCAGTTAATAAAAAATTTATCAATAAACTAGCCTGGTTGCCCGAGACTGCATGGGTGTAGCCCCCAAAAGGCCGCTTCTACAGCTTGTACTGCATCCACAAGGAAATCTCTGTTTAAGCACAAATTTGCTTATTATTCGGCCAATACTGTCGTCAGTAACTAAAATCGATAGGTGTCATAACTAAAGTATGACACGTGTCCATACCAAATATGAAAGTAATTGCTCGAAAGTTACAGCCTGTACAGCATCCACAAGGAATTGTCTACGGACACAGTGGCGGCGGCGGAGACAACAAGCATGAATCTACAGTAGCCGCCCGACTTGGACCGGGGGCCACAATAAACCAACATACAGTAATGTAGGCATATGCGTAACCCTTTAAACTCCAATTTTTCAGTGAAGTTTTTCTTTAAGTCAGTTAAAAATCAGGAAAAGCTTTTTATTTCACATTGTAGGACATCGTCACATACAAATAATGTATCTGCTGGTTGCAGCTCTTCACTAAAGCTTCATCACACTAATACTGAGAGAATTATTCTCACCCAGGATGCCATGTTTTTATGGCCACATCATTACATCCAATAGAAAATAATCTAGATCTTATGCAACATTTTTTAAATATTTCCTCATAATTCAACAAGACATATTTAGGATGTTGGAAATCTTGGGATCTCCACTAGAAAATACACTGCCCGGCCAAAAAAAAGTCGCACACTGAAATATTTAGTTGGAACCCCTGTAGCTTTGATTGCAGTGCATATTCGTCTTGTCATTGTTTTGACAACTGTATGTAATGCCAGAACATTTATTTTCAATCAGAAATGCCATAATTTTTGGCCGAGATCTTGTCTTCTCGACATAATGGTTGGAGCACTCGGGGGTCTTTCTTGAGCACATCCCAATAACTTTGAATGTGTTTAATGTCAGGACTTTGTGGTGGCAAATTTGTTTGTGAAAATGATTCCTCATACTTGTTTTTGTCATTCATGGTTTTCTTTGCTAAATACAGGCCAATAACCTGCCTGTTCTGAAATACTGAAACATCTTTTCCACCATCAGGGGATGTGTCTTCCAACATGATTTTTTAAGAAATGAGATGCGACGCGTTTCATCAGTCAGGGTAAAAATGATTATTGCCAGCTGAAACATATTAATAACCGCAATAATGATCCAATTAAAAAATTTGTTCAATAATTTCCAAACGGTGACTTTTTTTTTGGCCGGGCAGTGTAAAATAGGCCTGAAGTTCCACAAATTTGAATACAGCAGCTGCACATAGGCTTTACAGGCTAACATACCTATATATTATCATACTAATTATTCCAAATTATATTTAAATACTGATATTTCACAGAGACAATGAAAGACACTTGACAGCAAGTGCATCGGCAGCTGTTCGTGAGCTGAGAACCCAAGACGGAGGTGACCATCCCAGCACAGGTACAGTCCACAGAAAATACGCAGGGGCTCATAGGACCTGTTTGGTTAGTCTAAGATGGCAGAGAAAGTTCAACAGGGAGAAACAGGATATTTAATCCAGAGAGGCCTCCTTAAATCCCACACTGTACATGTACATAATGTGAAATGTGATCTCCGTCCTTCCCCATGGATGCATATACAGTCGCAACAATAATAATTATTGATGCCATTTTGTGCATCTCAGTGTATATTTGTGCGTGTGTGTGTGTATGTGGGTGTGCCTCATGTTTACTCACATGACTAAGGGCCAGTTTAAAAGACATGGCTTAAGCGTAGTCTTGGACTAAGCAGAGTTTTGTATAGAGATTTAAAATTGAATTTAGTCTGGGATTAAGCTTAATCTGTGTCTGTGAAACCTGCCCTAAATGTCTCGCACGAATGGGTGTGTAAAAGTGTGTGTGCATGAGTGCGCGTGTGTTACGTTCATTCATGACTAAATGTCTTGTGCAAATGGCTGTGTCTCAATGTATATGTGTGTGTGTGTGTGTGTGTGTGTGTGTGTGTGTGTGTGTGTTTGCATGTGTGTGAGGTGCATGCAGGCACATGTGCTTAGAAACACTTCTTTGCTTGTTCACTCGACTGTGTCCAACACAAACAAGCTCTTTATCAGCGCAGGTCATTTACAAACACTACCTGTACAGAACCTTGCATTGATTACGGAGATTTGATTAACCTTCGTTTCGGCCTTTAGAAGATTCGCATCGGGCAGGTGGTAAAAGGAAACGACGTACCACTGCTCACACATACATAAGGACATACACAAGAACACACGCGCGCAAAACACGCTAAAGGACAACATCAATCAAAACTCTACGCGGGCTTTCGTCTCGTCTTCGTACTCTGGTGAAATTTAGGAGGTGAAACCTCTGTAATAACCTCTAAATGGCACAAGGCAGGGCATAAGTAGTTTGAAATGATAAAAAAAATTGATTAACTGCACAGGATAGAGCCCAAAATATCAAGATTGATAAGAATCCGTGTTTGGATAAAGAGGATGACCAACCAATTCTTTCCATTTTCGAAATTGTGAATTAAAATCAGGCTCAACTGGGACTTGTTATTGGACAAGAAAACCGAGGTGATGAAACTCATGAGTGTACCACAGCAGTGAGAACTTCTGCCATCAGAACCGTATAACCACCCACACAGAGGTAAAATATATGAATTTAAGAATTTTTTTTATATTAAATAAAAGGCCTTTTGTTTTTGTTTTTTTTACATGTTTGAAAAAAGCTTTCTGTGTCCAAATGTTTGACGGGGTGTATGAATTCGGGAACACTTGTAACTTTGGTCCCAATCATCTTTACTAAGAGACATTCGCCATCAGCACCTAATGAATTCTGAGCACCGGCTTCCTTCTCTTATATCCTGCAGAACATGTGCACTGACAATATATTAGAATTTATCACACGCCTTATCCCTTCTCCCTCCTCCATTCTCTATCCCTCCATCCATCTCCATACCTCCCTCTCTCCTCCATTCTTCATCCCTCCATCCTGGGCAAGAGGCAAGAACTCACCCTGAACTGTTTGCCAATCCATCACAGGGCAGACACACGCCATTCACTGCAGCGGGCAATCTAAGTTCCCTAATTAGCCTGGTATGCATGCATTTAGACCGTGGGAGGAAACCAGTGTGTCAGGAGGAAGATCACATGAACACAGGGAGAACATGCAAACTCCATGTAAAACGGCCCACAGCTGGATTCAAACAGACAATCTTCTTCCGGTGAGTCAATATAGGCACCCCACGAATTACACTGTCCTCAGAAGTTAAGACATATTAGTTCCCGTTATAAGCTACTGAAAAATACTGTGAACACTGACGCCAAAAACACAAACCTGAATACATAGAAAAGAAAAAATCATCCTGACCCATTAATACTTAACTGCAGGCAAGGTTAATAGCTACCATAGTTGTATTACATACATTAAATCTGGTCACAGACACCTTAACCATATTACAACACTGTTTCCCACAAAGTTGGGAAGCTGTGTAAAATATAAATAACAAGAGGCCTGTCAGCCTACAGAGCTCCGCTGAGGATGACTGTAATGTCCATGTCATAACTTTGTTTCAGAAATCCTTGAAAAATATAGTAATATGAACACATATGATACATCTGGTAACCAGAATATGCTGTGAACCAGTTTGAAATCTTCATTTATGTACAACCCCAATAGTTGGGATGAAGTGCATATTGTGAATAAAATCAAAATGCAATGACTTTCAGATCACATGAGCCAATATGTTATTCACAATAGAACATAGTTTCAACATTTGAAATGTTATCTGAGACAATTTACGTTTTTATCCACAAAATGAGCTCATTTCAAATTTACTGGCTGCAACAGGTCTCAAAAAAGTTGGGACACAGGGAAAAAAGGGCTGAAAAAGCAATTGATGTGTAAGAGAATCAGCTGAAAGAACATTAAGCTAGTAATTAAGTTAACTGGCATCAGGTATGTAACATGACTGGCTAAAAATTGTGGAAAACTTTAAAAACAATGTTCCTCAAAGTCAGATTGCAAAGGCTTTGAAGGTCTCATCATCGACAGTAACATCGTCAAAAGATTCAGAGAAACAGGAAAAATCTCTGTGCGTAAGGGACAAGGGCAAAGACCGTTACTAGATGCCCCCAGATGCCACTGCATCACTCACCGGCATGATTCAGTCATTGACATTGCTAAATGGGCCCAGGAATACTTCGAGAAACCACTGTCTGTAAGCACAGTCCACTGTGCCATCCACAGACGCCACCTAAAACTCTATAATACAAAAAGGAAGCCATTGTTGAGCATGATCCAGAAGCGCCGCCTTGTTCCGTGGGCCAAGGATCATTTAAAATGGACTGTAGCAAAGTGTCCTGCGGTCAGACGAGTCCAAATTTGACTCTCTTGTCGGAAATCATGGGTGTCGTGTCCTCCGGGCTACAGAGAAGAAAGACCACCTCTCATGTTATCAGCGTTCGGTTCAAAAGCCAGCATCTCTGATGGTATGTGGATGCATTGGTGTATATGGTGTGGGACACTTGAATGTTTTAACAAGATGTGTTTGTGAAAAGGATGCCCCCGTACATGCACATGCTAACCATTAAAGGCCTATAATGAGTCAATCCAAGGTTAAAGGTCAAGGTCACAAGGTCAACATTCATTACCTCATCAGAAAGGCCTTATCCTAAGGAGTACAAATGCCAGGTATCAAATGCCTATTACTAACTAATGAAAAGTTATGGCCCATATTAAAGTTTTTATCACCAAACGTCACGCTCCAAGGTCAAGGTCACAAGGTCAAAAGACCCCATCTGAAATGCCTCTCACAAGCAATGCATATGCCAAGTGTCAAAGTCCTAACATGAGCCGATCAAAAGTTATAGCCGTGGCAAAGTGCGGACAGACAGACGGACGAACAGACGGACAGGTGAAAAACTATATACCCCCGAAACTTTGTTTACGGGGGCATAAAAAGCACCATGAATGCTGACAGGTAAATAAAGGTTTTAGAACAACATATGCTCCCCTCCAGACAACATCTGTTCCAAGGAAGGCCTTGTGTATTTCAGCAGGACAATGCTAAACCACATACTGCAGCTATTACAACAGCATTACTTCGTAGTAGAAGAGTACGTGTGCTGAAATGGCTTGCCTGCTGTCCTGATCTTTCACCAATTCAGAACATTTGGCGCATAATTAAACGAAAAGTCCGTACAAAGGACACCCAAAACTCTCCAGCAGCTGGAAGCCTTGTATTCAACAAGAGTGGGATCAAATTCCAATGGTTAAACTCAAAATTCTTGTATCCTCAATGCCCAGACGCCTCCACTCTGTATTAAAAAGAAGGGATGCTACACAATGGTAAACAGGCCCCTGTCCCAACTTTTTTGAGACCATTAGCAGCCATCAAATTTGAAATGAGCTTAATTTGAGGATAAAATGGAAAACTTTCTCAGTTTCAACATTTGCCTGTTATTTCTGTTCTACTGTGAATAAAATACTAGCTGTGAGATTTGAAAGTCATTCAATTTTGATTTTATTCACAATTTACACTTTTCAGTGTAATCAGTGTAATCCCAACTATTTCAGAATTGGGGTTGTAGTATAACAATAGAACTACACTACAAATTGCAATCATTTATTTCGGTTATCATACCAGTAAGCAATACTAGCAACCAACAAATACACCCCCCATACAGATTAGGTCAGAGATTGTGAATAACATTGTCACAGTGATGGCATGACAGATCCTGGGGCATGCAAAAGCTGCATCCTTGGTGTCTGTGAATATCACACTGAACAGAGCTGCAAGGTGACATCCCTATGGGATACCTTTGCATGACCTCAATACTTTTATATTAGTAATGTAACTATTTTATGATCTGAATGAATGGACACAATAACTCCAACATGGAGTTGGACCAACTGCTTGTGATCTAGGATCTTTTCAGTGTCTTTTATCTTTGACTTGTTTGTGTCAGACTTACAATCTACATTGAAATTCCCTGGAACAATGTATGTTAAATCAATGAATTGTTAAATCAATGGTCATCATGATATCTTCCAAGTGGGATTTCAACCACTGATGTGTGCATTTACTACCTCTATACAGAGGTACAACCTGCATTCCTGCATGTTCAACATTCGTGACAATAACAATTGAATACTCCTTCTCGGGAGTTGAATATGAAAGCTTTCCAAGAATAATGTGTGGCTTTCGAACATACACAGCAATGCCATGAGGAGGTCTGGTGCTTCCTGTTGGCTGCTGGTCATTACGAATTATGTCATAAAATCCTTGAGTCTGATGGTCCTCATTCTTATCTGACTGCATCAAACAAGATTCTGCAAAAGTGATGACATCTGCAGATGTGTAGTTGGGCTCTGCTCTGAAATCGTCAATGTGAGCACGTAGGGAGCGTGTGTTGTGAAACACTACTTTGAATGACGTTTCTGGCATTTGGTACACTGGAGTGCAGCACAGGTGTACTTGTTTCTTCATTGTCATTCTTTCCATTTCTGCCTTGACCAAGTTATATACTGCTATTTTGCGTTCATTCAAATGAGGTATATGTAAATGTTCAATCTTGGTAACACGACTGAATGCAGTGTGGCGTGAGTCAGCCAGTTTTCTTTGTCCCATATGTATCACAGCAGATGGCAGTGTGTAACCTTGGAGCTTGAGAAGGATTCTGGCAGATGATGGACAAAGTAGAAACTGTTGTCTTGACACAAGAGAGCGATAAACACTAAAAGTTCTTGTCATAGCAAAAATTGGTGTCCATGTCATGTTTGTTTGCAAGTTATAGAAACTTCTGTATTTATTCCTCCAGTTTTTAGCAATCTTATTATCCAGAAACTGGACCCAGAGAAAAGCAGGCTTCTCTGATTCACCTCTGTACTCTATCTTCTTTAGAACACATGTTGCACAATCGGGGAAGCCATCCTCAACATCCAAGTTTATGGTGCAATCGTAGCGCAAATCTACTGCAAAGTTTAATATTGTTTTCAATCCTCCTGTCTTTGAATGCAAAGAATATTTTTCATCCTCCATCAAATGTTTCATTCACAGCATATTCTGGTTACCAAATGTGCCATTTGCATTCATATTGCAATAGCTTTCAAGGATTTCTGAAATTAAGACATGGACATTTCAGTCATCCTCAGCGGAGCTCTCTAGGCCGACAGGCCTCTTGTCGAGATATTAATGAAAAACTGAAAAAATGGGCACAAACACTGATTTTCTAAGTCCAAAATGCTGAATTTCTCAAAAGTCGGGATGTAGAATTTTCAAATTTTCACAGTGAATATTCAGGATATCATAAGGAAGGCTCGCACCAAACAGAAAAAAGTTATGAGACAGTTTTTGAGATATTCAAATTTGAAGTGAAAAGTTGACGGACAGACAGACAGACAGACAGGCGAATGGACAGACAGGTGGACGCTGGCCGACTCGGCATTAGAAAAGCTCCGGTGACTGCTGACTATCGTCACAGCGAAGCTAAAAACAGAATACAATGATGTGCAAGTTATTTAAACCCTATATTTTATTGAAATAATAGTGCAAAGACAACACATCAAATGTTAAAGCTGAGAAATTTTGCGTTTTTTTTTTTTTTTTAAAGATAACCTCATTTTGAATTTGATGTTAGCTACACAATTCAAAAGCGTTGTGACAAGGGCAACAAAAGGCTGGAGAAGTTGTACGGTGCTAAAAAACCTGGTGGAACAGGTCATGATTATGACTGGGTATAAAAAAGGTCTTTCAGAACTAAATATGGGACAGCTTTCTCCACTTCATGAAAGACAGCATTGACAAAATTGAA
Organism: Gymnothorax reevesii; assembly: GCA_029721435.1. Taxonomy (NCBI): domain Eukaryota; kingdom Metazoa; phylum Chordata; class Actinopteri; order Anguilliformes; family Muraenidae; genus Gymnothorax; species Gymnothorax reevesii. The sequence continues at coordinate 89,595,415 of CM056578.1, read as the reverse complement.
ATGGCAACAAAATCAAACATTCATCACTTCAATACGTCTTATCATTAAAAGATCCAGAGAATCCAGAAAAATCTTGGTAGGCAAGGGGAAAGGCCAAATATTCAGCCCTGATATTCAGGAACTCTGGCTGTAATGTGCTGAAAACAGACTGGATTCTGTAGTGGAAAAATCACTGTAGGGGATCAGGAACACTCCTGAAATCCACTGTCAGTGAACACACTTGGTTGCTGCATCCGCAAATGCAAGTTCAAATAGCCGGGCTAACGCAGCCGGGACCCCTCTGCCCCATGCATTGTAGAAGCGTGTGTACCTCTCGTGTTAAACACAGCTAATGGAAGCAAATTCAGAATGGAAATTCAAGATGGCGGCTCTGGGAGCCATATTTGATTGCGGATCACGTCCAAAATGGATAGGCTGGTGTAGCGACTCTACCCTGATGTCCTCACTAAAATTCATGATGATCATTGATGGTCTTTTTCAGCTATCGCATGGAATGGAAATTCAAGATGGCGGCTCTGGCACCCATATTTGATTTCGGATCGCTACCGAAATTTATAGGTTTGTGTAGTTACTCTAAACTGTGAAGATCAGTGATGGTGTTTTTCAGTTATTGCACGGAATCAAATGTGGACAGACAGACAGATGGACATCGTGCGTGATGACAATACCCCAAAGCCTTTTTCAGGGCTGAGGGGAAAAACCACATAAGCTCCAGAAACACTGCTGATTCTGAGTTTATTTAACCTTTAGCATGCTAAGTTAATTTAAGTCTATAGCATGCTGGCAGCTGAGTTCTTGATCAGTGTAATGTAGCCTGCAACTGGCTTATTCTTAAGACTGATCCATTGATCACACCAACTGATACATAAAAATTGGGGTGTTTCCATGGAAATAACCCAGAATTACCGAATATTGGCCAAGTGAATGTTGGTCACGGTGCAAGTGTTTGTAGCAGATTGGAATTTCGGAAGGAGTTTCGGTCTTGTGCGGTAAACATCCCTCCGCGGCCCAATGAGTTCCAAAACTCGCCGGACGCTACAAACACGAGCACAGTAAACTATGTATAATATGCACCATTTTTTGTATTCATTTGTGAGACAAAATATGTTCTAATTCAACATTTCATATAGATTTATTTGGTTTGTTAAAAAAAAATACAAAAAGTGAACTATTTGATGTAGTATGAGTGTACTGGTACTGTACAGCGATCACAACAGTCATTTTACATTCTCAAGCATAATGAAAAATGGCTAGATTTGCAATACCTGTCCAACAAGAATTGTCCACATAGCTAGCAAGAACAATGCAAAACAGATGTGGGACACAAAATCCATAATATCAGTATTTAACAAGGCTTATGCCGTCGAAGGCGATGGCTGGGGGTATATCCCCGAACGCCCCCAATCCTCCAATTCCCCAATCCTTGAATAGAACTTGAATAGCCTTGCATTTGAACTTAATTTCAGGTCAATCGGACAAATGGTTCTGAAGATATGGCCAAAATGGTAATTTTCCATCACAAAGCGCCACCTGGTGGCAAAATATTGAACCATACAGGTATGATGTGACATGTTGTGAGGTCATGACCTTGCAGTTGCACATAGATTCATGTCAATTGGAGAAATAGTTCCAAAGATATAGCAAAAATGGTGAATTTTATGTGACAAAGCTCCACCTTGTGTCAAAATTTTTGATCAAACAGGTACAATGTCATCGTGGGACACATCCTCAGGTCATGACCTTTCATTTGCACTGGATTTGAGGTCAATCAGGCAAATATTTCCAGAGATATGATAAAAACTGTGATTTTTTCAGTTTTTGGCCCCTGGTGGCCAATCTATAAATTGTAAATTGTCCAAAATCAAATCAGTTCTTCCTCTTTATGATATTTACTTACATGCAAAACTTGGAATTTCTAATTGAAATATTACTGCAGTTATCGCGTTAACACCTAAATCAGTTTTTGGCCCCTGGTGGCCAATCTAGACAACGTAAATTGTCCAAAATAAAATCAAGTCTTCTTCTTTATGATACTTAGTTATGTGCAAAATGTAAAATTTGTAATTGAAATATTACTGAAATTATCGGGTTAACACGTAGCGCGGCGGCGGCGGCGGTCGGACCAAAAACATAATATCTCTGGAACGTCATTCGGCGTTCAGGGATGTAATAATCTGTCAGATTTGGCAATGGTCGTATGCATTGCCACTGGCTCTCCATTGCTCACTATCAGCGCGACCGCTCTCACTGTGTCATGTACTCACTTTAAAATGAAGTTATATTTGCACTTGCCGCTGATATGATATTTGGACCTTCCGAAATTGTCGAGCAGTCAATGGTCCTAGTTGAACAGCGAGAATCCAAGCCATCTAAAACACAACGGAGGCCATACCTGATAGAAATGTTGACTGACAATCCGCTATAGCGCCTTCAAAAAAGCAACCGATCTGGAAAGAACTCTAAATAGGAAAACTAATCATCCGTACTATTTTGGAAATATAACTTGTTTCTACCGTGCTCCGGAAACATCCGACTTGAAAGTAGTTCCGACCATTTCAGCCCCGTATGGCACTACGGCGAACATTATGGCACAGGTGTACTGGTTCTGTCAGTGAGACAGGCGCATATAATACATATTTATGAGGGAGGGCATTCCTAAACACAGTTCTTCTTGTCGAGCGATCACGCCAGCGGTCAGAACAGATATAAACAAACTCCGGTCACCGGCAGTTGCACAGAATAAGGAATATATGGGCCAGTACGATCGCCGGCAGTTACACAGAATAAGGAATATATCGGCGAGTACGGTCGCCGGCAGTTGCGCAGATTAAGGAATATATGGGCGAGTATGGTCGCCGGGAGCACGTTAAAGGTTAAGATGGATTAAGGACAAGTGGAAAACTGTCCTGTGGTCTGACCAATCCTTTAGTGAAATTCGTTCTTGAAATCGTGCACATCTCTCGGCTACAGAGGAGTGAGACCTCGTTATTACTGCATAGTTAAAAAGCTAGCATCCGTGAAGGAACAGGGGTGCATTAGAGCACAATGCAAGGGTCACTTAACACATCTCTGAGGACAACATCAATGCTGAACAATACACAGCAAGATATGCTGCAAACCTGACAACGTCTTTTTTCAGGGAAAACCCTGCTTATTTCAGCAAGAAAATGCAAAACCACACTCTGCACATTTTACAACATGGCTCAATGGTAAAAGAGTCAAGGTGTTAAACTGGCCTGCGTACAGTCCAGACATGTCACCCACTGAAAACATGTGGCACATCATGTATCAAACAAGGGCAACCCTACATGCCCCCGGCCATATATGGTGCAGGGGCTGAAAAATATGACAAAGGAGGTCATAACGTGTTCATCAGCTTATGATCCTACATCAAGCAAGAATGGAAAAACATTTTACTTTCAAAACTGCAGAAGTTGATCTTCTCAGTTCCCAGGCACCTACAGTGCTGTTAAAAGATGTGATGCAACAAGTTGTAAAAAAAATCCCTGGTCCCAAGTTCTTGAATACTTGAAGTATTGCTGCCATCAAATTCAAAACGAGCATATATCTTTTCAAATAACAAAATGTCTCAGTTTCAACATCAGATATGTTATATTTGAAATAAATTCTTTCAAATACAGAGTTTAAATGATCTGCAAATCATTGCATTCTGTTTTCACAAACATTTTGCCCAGCGTCCCAACTTTTTTAGAAACAGGGTTGCATATACGTCAAATCTGGTCACTGTCACTTCAAGCATCTCACAGAGCAGCAAACGTTTGGCGAAAGCGACGACAAGAGATTCGCCACTTTTTTGACAACATTTTGGCGATCTTAGAGTCATGAAATATTCACCGAGTCTTTGCCAGTCAGTAGGATACTAATTGCCAATTTTTTTATGATATTTTGGTAATAGTTGACAAACAGTTCACTAACAGTTGGTGATTCCCCGTGCACAGTCAGCAACATTTTAGCGAACGTGGCGACTGTTTGGAGAACAGGTGGCAACTAATCGAAGAACCGTCTGTGATTAGTCTGCAAATACGGAGACTAGGCATCCCAAATTGCATTGCAACTTCTTGGAGACTATTTGCAGAATTTTTGCAGACTGAATGGCAAAGTCACTAATTGTTCACAAGCTAAGTAAGGTACACACTTTAGTCAAATCATATACATTGAATCTAAGCAAAGTACCCTTCGTCATATTTTGTGCACTTAATCTTGTTACAGCCACTTTGGTCAGAATATACACATTAAATGAGACTACAGCCACATTAGTAATATTATGTACAACAAATCTGATCACAGCCATCTTATTCACATAATATAGACTAAATTCGGTACAAGACTCCATAGACAGGGAATAGACATTAAATCTGGCCACAGCCACCTTAGTCATATCATATATATAAAATCTGATCACAGCCATTCGTGGGCATATTACACACAATTAGGGCGCTTTCACACCAGAGCTGTTTGGTCTGCTTTAAACGGACCAGAGTTTGTTTCTGCTGATAGTCCGCTTCATTTGGGCAGGTGCGAAAGCTCTTCCGAACTCTGATGCGGACCAAACAAGCAAACTCTGGTCCACCTGAAAACGTGGGTCTCGGTTCGCTTGTAAGTGAACCCTGGTGCGGTTCGCTTACAATGGGAAATGCAAACGGACTATCCAGCGAACCAAAGAGAGGAAGTGAACCAAAGAGAGGTCCTGGCCAAATTGGTGAGCCGGGTTTTATTCTTCCTCGTGCTTTTTTTCTTCGTAGTTAGTGCTCATTTCGGGCAATACCGCCCCAAAAGAGCAGCTGTTGTAACTGCATGACATTGTCCAGACAGTTTGGCCTGCTTTCAAAAGGGCAGTGTGAAAGGGAACCAAACCAATTGAAGGTGAGAAATTTTTCGGCATTCCCCGCCCAATCGAACCCAGTCCCCTGGACTTTCCTGGTGTGAAAGCGCCCTATATCTGGTCACAGTCAAAGTCATATTATGTTATATTACATCTGATCATAGCCACCTTAGCCATGTGTGACAGCTACTATAGGGGGCCGCCAAGCCAATGTTGACATGGAGATTAAAAAAAAACATTTTTGAAGTATGTATGATGATTGGTCATTATAAGTGGAAAACTCATTGCAATATATTGCTAATCAGTAAAAATGTAAATAATTATGTATATATGTATAATACAGTGCTGTATTATACATATATACATAATTATTTACATTTTTACAGTTAAGCAATATATTACAATGAGTTTTCCACTTATAATGACCAATCATCATACATACTTCAAATTTTTTTTTATTCTCCATGTCAACATTGGCTTGGCAGCCCCCAGTGAAATAAATACATTGAAACTAATTAATACTATTGTTGTCATTCCGCGACAATTTGCCTCTTGTAATTCCGTGACATTGACTTTTTGAAAATTCTTGCCCATAAAGCAGGGTTAAAGTCAATATTTGTTTCTATAACTTACAGTATTAACAAAAACACCATAAATATGAACATATTGAAATTTCATAACTTAACTATGTTAGGAACATCGTTTTCTGGATAGTTAAACACAACATTAAAAAAACCACGTCAATTTTGTGTAATTCCGTGACAGAGTAGTTTTTGCTTGTTTCTTCCATGAAAATTTCTCAAAAAATATATTTTCACTTAATAATATTAAAGAACAAGTTCATACCTTCAATATGACATATCATACTTGATTTTAACTTATTTAGTTGTAGAGTTACAACCCAAAATGTAATGGAACTGTAATTCCGTGACAGCTTGGAGGCCCCCCATAGTCATATTGTGTACATTGCACCTAATCACCGCCATCTTAGTCTTATTACATAATATAGCAAAATCTGGTCACAGCCACCTGAATCGTATTACACACATTAAATCTGGTCACAGCCAAAGTCGTATCATGTAGATTACATCTGATCACAGCTACCTTAGCCATGTTGTACACATTAAATCTTATGACAGCTACCATAGTCATATTACAAAACCCAAAACCAGTGAAGTTGGCACGTTATGTAAATCGTAGATAAAAACAGAATACAATGATTTGCAAATCCTTTTCAACTTATATTCAATTGAATACACTGCAAACACAAGATGTTTAATGTTCAAACTGAGAAACTTTTTTTTTTTTGCAAATAATCATTAACTTAGAATTTAAAGGCAGCAACACATTGCAAAAAAGTTGGCACAGGGGCCTTTTTACCACTGTGTTACATCGCCTTTCCTTTTAACGACACTCAGTAAACGTTTGGAAACTGAGGAGACCAATTTTTGAAGCTTTTCAGGTGGAACTCTTTCCCATTCTTGCTTGATGTACAGCTTAAGTTGTTCAACAGTCCGGGGTCTCCATTGTCGTATTTTACGCTTCATAATGCGCCACACATTTTCAATGGGAGACAGGTCTGGACTACAGGCAGGCCAGTCTAGTACCCGCACTCTTTTACTACGGAGCCATGCTGTTGTAACACGTGCAGAATGTGGCTTGGCATTGTCTTGCTGAAATAAGCAGGGGCGTCAATGAAAAAGACGTTGCTTGGATGGCAACATACGTTGCTCCAAAACCTGTATGTACCTTTCAGCATTAATGGAGCCTTCACATATGTGTAAGTTACCCATGCCTTGAGCACTAATACACCCCCATACCATCACAGATGCTGGCTTTTGTCCTTTGCGCCTATAACAGTCCGGATGGTTCTTTTCCTCTTTGGTCCGGAGGACATGACGTCCACAGTTTCCAAAAACAATTTGAAATGTGGACTCATCAGACCACAGAACACTTTTCCACTTTGCATCAGTCCATCTTAGATGAGCTTGGGCCCAGCGAAGCTGGCAGCGTTTCTGGGTGCTGTTGATAAATGGCTTTCGCTTTGCATTGTAGAGTTTTAACTTGAACTTGCAGATGTAGCGACGAACAGTAGTTACTGACAGTGGATTTCTAAAGTGTTCCAGAGCCCATGTGGTGATGTCCTTTACACGCTGATGTTGGTTTTTGATGCAGTACCGCCTGAGGGATCGAAGGTCACGGGCATTCAATGTTGATTTTCGGCCTTGTCGCTTATGTGCAGTGATTTCTCCAGATTCTCTGAACCTTTTGACGATATTGCGGACCGTAGATGATGAAATCCATAAATTTCTTGCAATAGCTCGTTGAGGAATGTTGTTTTTAAACTGTTCGACAATCAGCTCACGCATTTGTTCACTAAGTGGTGACCCTCGCCCCATCCTTGTTTGTGGATGACTTAGCATTTCAGGGAAGCTGCTTTTATACCCAATCATGGCACCCACCTGTTCCCAATTAGCCCGTTCACCTGTGGGATGTTCCAAATAAGTGTTTGATGAGCATTCCTCAACTCTCTCAGTCTTTTTTGCCACTTGTGCCAGCTTTTTTGAAACATGTTGCAGGCATCAAATTCCAAATGAGCTAATATTTGCAAAAAATTACAAAGTTAACCTGTTCGAACATTAAGTAACTTGTCTTTGCCATGTATTCAATTGAATATAGGTTGAAAAGGATTTGCAAATCATTGTATTCTGTTTTTATTTACGATTTACACAACGTGCCAACTTCACTGGTTTTGGGTTTTGTATATACATTGCATCTGATCACCGGCATCTTAGTCTTATTACGTGAAGCAAAATCTGGTCACAGCCACCCGAGTCATACTACGTGCAATAAAATCCAGTCAAAGCCACATTAATCATATTATATATATATATATATATATATATATATATATATATATATATATATATATATATATATATGATCACAGCTACCTTAGTCATAACATGTATATTAAATATGATCACAGCTAGTCAAGGCCACCTCAGTAAGATTATGTGTATTAAATTTGGCAATAGGCACCTTAGTCATATTATACACATTAAATGTGAGCACTGATATGTTCAGCTTTCATATCACCAGAATCTTCAGTCAGTTGCCTTATTTAGGCTGTCTATTTAATTAATAAATTAGTCATTTATATTACCCCGAATTAGGCATTGACATCCACCCAGACTGGGGTTGTGTAAAAATAATTTATAAAGACAACTGGCCTCCTGGTCTTGATGATAATAATAATAATAATAATAATAATAATAATAATAATAAGAGGAAATTGGCGCAGCTTACTTAGCATTTTTAACAGTTTTTTTATTTTTTCTTATGAGCAAACTCAAATCCATCATTCACCCATCATTGAAAGAAAGTGAATATCAAATAGCTTGTTTCCACATGAAAGGACCAGCATCCCACTCGAAGTACAGAGAGTTGGGGTGAACTTTCTATTTCCTGCTCATTCTAAGGTCCCAGCATTTTCAAAGGGGACATCTAATGTCGTCAGTCCTTAAAAGACGACGGGCCAAACTAAATATTTGGTGCAATGACATCATCTTCAACAGGGTTGGATGTGAGGTCCAGATTTCTGCTCATTGTGGGACTAAGTCCATGTTTTGGCATTTTTAATGACTGATTTAAAGGTCCCGCCTCATGTAACCAGGTGCACAACCAATTTGTCATTACAAGCCACTTCCTAATGTGTTTCTTTGTGACATTGTATGGTGAAGTGACCGCCTAGAGGAAAGAAAGTCAGATCAAATTCAGCCAACTAGTTAATCAGTTCCTTCAATATTCCAGGTCAGGGGTCTCCAACCCAATTCCTGGAGGGCTACTATCCTGAAGGTTTCCAATCCAACTAAAGCACAGCTTTCCTCATTTCCCCGTTAAGAGATCCAGATGAGTTGCTAATCGGCCAAATCAAGTGTGATACACTCGCGATAAAGAAAAAACTTAAAGCATAGCAGCTCTTCAAGAACAGGGCTTGAGAGCCTGCCTTATTCTAGGTCAGTGGTTCTCAAATTCGGTCCTGGCGCCCCCCTGTGTATGCTGGTTTTTGTTCCAGCCGCAACTGCAATTCTAGGATTTTAACAAGCTGTTGATTTGTTTTAATTAGGTGCATTTATGCAAATATCCACAGGTTCCTCATTGGTGAAACTCTTAACACATGGAGGTAAAACCCGACAATTTACTTGGCAAACAATGGAGTCACACCTGTTGTGTTTTCTGTTGATTTTATTTGGTTCAGGCAGGTTATTTGGGAAAAACTCAAAACACCTGCATTCAGAAACCTAATTGGGAGCTTATTGATTTTCTCAGAGTCTAATTTGATCTGTTTAAAAAAGTTTTCACCAGAAAATCCCAGCAATATTGAAAATTAAGCACAAGATGTTCACGGGTTTTTATTCTCCATAGCAGAATGGATGTGTCCATCCAAATGTGACTTAAGATGGTAAATAACTACTCTAAACATGGAATGCTGCTAATTAAGACAAAGTAACAGCTTATTAAGATCTTAGAATTGCAGTTGTGGCTGGAACAAAAACCAGCATACACAGGGGGGCGCCAGGACCGAATTTGAGAACCACTGTTCTAGGTAATCCCTCCCCCTTGTGATGTCACAGACAGAGGACAGATTTTGAAATGCCTAGTAATGGCTAATTGGCGGTGCGCCTGGTGATATGATAGCACTCCTATAACTGACTGATTTGATATAAGCAAAAAACTTCTGAAAGTTGAAAATTCAACTGGCCAGTCACAAAACAGTAAACCTGCATATTTGCATATACCAAGAGTTAGAGTAACGAACTAGCAAACTATATCCATTGATACCAAAATGGGTTATCATTTGACATTTTTTGATGTTAGAATGCTAGTGTGTCTGACTATCTGTGTGTTCAGGAGTGCATGTGTGCACCAAATTTTAAAATTTAGTCTTAATCCAGCTGTTATATTTAATGATATTTAAAATCAGGACAATCATAATTCCTGTATCATATTATAGTTTTATGATGATAAATCAACCTTTTTTTCTGATAATGTAGACTCATAAAAGATTCATCAGCAGTAGTAGCTGGAAGTATTTTTCATGGAGGAAGCGGTTAGGTGTTGTTGGTATGGAGAACACAACTTGGTGTAGTGAACACAATAAATATTTCAGTTATTGGTACTTTTTTAAAATAGGACATAGGTTGATCTGTAAAACAACAATGTCATTAGTTAAAAGATATTCCGAGTTCTGTGTGAGTTCGAGCATGAGTGCGCGGGCGGGTGCAGGCGTTTGTAATATCCATAAAATGCGTGAATATTAAACTTACTTTACCACGTTGCAGTGACTGCCATTTAATATGCGAGCACTGCGAGCCGCAAGTGAGCGCGATGGCTCGCGCATTCTCCCTCGGGGCAGCGCTGGGGAATAATTGGCTCTTCTCCGTATAACAATTCTGAAATCAGGCCTACCAGCCGACTCGGTTCCGGAGAGAGGCGATCTAAGCAAAAACAAGCTTGCTAAGATGCAAAAAGATTTTACGTTTAATTTCAGATTTTACAAAAAGATAATTAAAATAAGGTGAAAAGTGCCGATCAATTTTTGCGCTTCTTCCCAATAAAATAGGAGCGAGGAAAAAAAGTATAATCAAGCAAAAAATATGCGCAATGCATATGATTGTTATCAATGTAAATAATTATAGAAGTGCAAATGCAAATTGAACATGTCGAATTGTTTCGCAGATGTCTGGTGAACATGTCAATAATAATAATGGTAATGCATCACTTAAAACAATTGCAATTGTTCATGATATCTTTCACAACCAGCAGGTTGAGGTGGTCTATGGATTACAAGAAATCATGAAGGAACAAGCCAGGCTTGAAGTTGTCTCTCGCCATCTCGCGGGAGGCATGCGAGTCAAATATTTATGAGTTCAGGTAATGCGGGGACTAACGTTGCGCTACCCCTCAACTGCGCGGGCGTCCGCGCGCGCACGTATTTGTGTACACAAACTCACACACTCACACATACGCTCAAGGCCAACAGTCCCTCAGTTATACTGTTTCAAATTGGTTTACAGTAACTGTACACGCGCGTTGGCAGTCTCCTCTTACATTCCATTAATAATTTGGAGAAATAAAATTCACATAGGCTAGGACAGGTCCGTGACACCATGCGAACTCGAGTCCTGGCACTTTTCAATCGCAATCACAGAAAAAAGCAGCCCGAACGAGCTCCGCTGCCGGTCGCGGATTGCGGCAATCGCAGGAGGTCGCAGTAAATCCCCGCACGCTGCGCTCGGGCAGGGGGACATCGCGCGTCCTCGGGAACAATAAAAGAACACGCACCACTACGCTACAGCACAAAACGGCCAGCTCGCGCGCGTGAGAACAAGAATATAGATAAAATCAACGGTCGAGGATTATGAGGTCACGAAAACGATTCATGTTTTTTTTTTTTTTTTAATATTCATAATGGTGTTAAAGAAGAGAGACTAATCTGACAGCAAATAAAAAGTTCATTCGCTAAACAAGGGAACTTGGCGTAATTTAATCACCTGTCATGAACATTTCCGAATGTCGCAATTATTGTCACCATAATAATGATGTTCAAGAGTCATCATTTCGATCCTGAACATTTAGGGACAGCGTTAAGTTTACGTAATTGTGTGTCAGTTAAGGACGTTTCACGCTTAACGTTTCACTACGCGACCTGTTAATACAACAAAAGAATGTCACAATCTTTTTGGTGGGCTGTTATAGAAAAAAACAAACACATACATTTCTCCGATCGCACAATAATAAAATAAGAAGTGCACATGTCCCTGTCTAAAACAGAGTGGGTGATGATAGGGTAAATTGCCAGTCTATAATGTAAAACCCCATTCGACAAAAATAAGGAAAAAAGAAACATTAACGCAAAACAAAAATACCTTTTGTCTAGACTCAGTGATCTGAAACCGAGCTCTCGGCGTTGCCAGTACTTGGTCTGCACTGGCACGTTCCGGAGAATAAAGAAAACACATTCTCCCGTTCCCCCTGTTAACTTGATTGTTAGGAAGATGACTTCCCAACTTTGAGCAGACTTCAACAAAGTATGATTCCCCCCGTCAATGTATCTGCATATTTGCAAACACAGGCCCTTTTCATTCGCACCTACCAAAGCAGATCCGAAAGGAGGGGAGGGATCCAACTGTCCAAGCAGTCCGTCCCCGAGCTTACTGCGGAGATTGGTGTCAAACAAAAGGAAAAAAATCTTCAAACCCACCAGAAATATTATAAGCCAAGTCCAGTACCAACGGAAGGGAAACACAATGATAAACTGCAGTAAACGTACTTTCTCGGACGCGAGCGAACGGGCTCTTCAACCTTTCGATTCTAGCAATCCCACCTCTACATCCCTGCTCGCGGAGAAGAACATGCAAACACATTTCATAGATTTTTGGAGCTTCACGTAAAAACCGAACTGGACTTCGCAGCGTTGAGCGACAGAAATAAAACCAGACCGCACAAACGCCGTCATTACAACAGCGCGAGGTTCCCTAAATAAATTTTACTCGACTGATATTTCACACGTTATACACTGAGGCGTGAAGAAATTTGAAGGATTTAAATTTCAGATGTTTTGGCGGACGTTCATTCGGACAAGTGAGAAATTTACCTAAATTTACCCACACTTAAGGCATCTTAAGACGATATGATAGGCTATTTTCTGCGCAACTTTCCCTAACTACTTTCCTGCTGCAGCGCCACATGGAGTATGTTGAATGAATATTAATGCAGAAGTTATCCCTCTGACGGCATTTTGGCGGCGGATGGCACCATCGTCTTGTCGATCGATTTATCATGTAAATTGCCGAGATTGCATTCGAAGAACTTATTCATTGATTAAACAATCGACTCACCCAATCGGCCAAATTATTGTGTTCAGCTCAGTACGAAAAGTACAATAAACTCGGGCGCAGAGACATAATCAGGGTTTCAGGGACGCAAAATAGAGCTGCAATCCTCTGATACCCTAAACACAAATCTAGAGGTGGTTATGACTATTGTGTTTTAGTAAATATGACACAGTTTGCAAAAATAAAGCTCTTCGTAATCCATATAATAGAGCAGGCAGTTCACAAAACAATTTCAAAACGAACAGAAGGAGTGGAGGGCTAACAGTGGTAACGTTAGGTCTTTGCTCAATAGCCATAGTGAAAGCGCGTTGGCGACTGTGTGGTCAGCCGTGGTGTCGTCGGCCGGAATCGGCTGCGCACTTTGTTCCTCCTCTCGCTCGATGCGGGACTCCACTCCACCTCTTGCAAGTGTCCTGTCTGCTGGCGCCCGGCCAGCCGAAGTGTGTGGAAATGACACCGCCAGGGCGGCAGAGAATTTCCTTCATTTCTCTCCTTCCCGATCGCAGACGGGCTGACATTGGCTGGAAAGTGGAGCAGCTCGTCAGGGACAATCAATGCGAATCGATCGAGCCGTGCGGATTGGGGCTCCAAGCTGGAAAATAACACTGCAGCCAGAGCGCGAGAGAGGGAGAGAGAGGGGATCAGCTGCCAGCAGAAACCGCGACCGGGCTACGCAGCGCAAACGTTGTCCCTTAACACAAAATACGTAAATTGATTTCACTCTCTCACTTGGCATGCCCACAGTGGACCTTTCGGCATCGGGGTACCTCAGAAAATACAGAGTAGCCGAACAACAAAAGTGAAGTTTCAATTTTGAGAACAACTTTTTGTTATTTACTTTTTACGGGGTGGGTGGGGGAGTCACAATGCTTCTGGGCAATTTGATTCAGCCTATATCGGGCATAGGTGTAACTTTCATTGCGGCGGGACTTGATATGGAACGGCGTTGACAAATGTGTTCGCGGGCAATATTGAACATTCATAAAATAATTTTGAAAGGTCATAATATGTCATATTTTTAATAACTCGGGAGTATTTTGATTTTTGTCGTTCGTGAGTGAAAATTAATCTGCGTAAAACTTTGATGCCGTTTACCTCCTGTGGTGTATGGTATGCTGCCGTCCTTATCTTACAATGTTCTTGCCAGAAATGTATCAGCGCACTTTTATGGAAACGTCACTAATGCACGTGCTATCATGTGTATAGAATGATTTTAGAGGATGCACTAACGTGGCCCCGAAAGTGACAATATTTCATGTTGCGACTTTGTCAAAAAGGTGAAGCTGTCACACGAGGGAGATTTTGGAGCGGAACAGGTATCACACCTGCCCTTGAAAATGGGGCATTAGGACCAAGAGATTGAGCGAATTTTAGTCACGGCTAATGGTTCCCTCCGCCACACGCAGTCTAATAGACACCCTGGGCTTTGCGTTGGTCAAATTCTCTGATGATTTCCTCGAATGAGTCACTCAGTAGATCCTGTGAACGCGGGTCAAAGCCTCGGTCTACATCATTGCTTAAGAGCCAGAATAACGAGTAGTTCTCTTGTACCTTTCCTTTTTAGCACGTCCTTATACGCTGACACGAATCATGAGTAATCTCAGAACGGACCTGCGATCCCCAAATTCGGCACGGTCTGGTCATCTATCTGCAATGGGTGATACGGGCTATTATAATTCACCCTGCTACCACTTGCTTTAAGAAGTCAGACTACGTCTATGTTGCAAAGGGAAAGCTGTCTGCGGTCGGGTGCCAGATAATGTAAAGCGCAGTGTGGTTGAAATTGATCATAGGAAAAGTATTTTCTCTCTCTCTCGTCACCCTTCTGTTTTAAGCCGTTGACGCGTCTTTGTGGCCGCAAGCTGAATCAGGTTCCGAGCACACAATGGTCGCGTCTAAACCTCGCAGCGTACTGACATGAATACATTGGTCACGCATTGCTTGGTAATCCCTTGCAGTGAAGATTTGACTCCTCGGCGTTGGTAATGTGCCGGGTTACATCGCGGATGTAGCATGTTCAGCAGACTTCATTCCCTCTCGAGCCTTCTCAGAGTCCCGGAAATAATTTCCAATCGTTGCCGCTGACCGCTTGAATTCTTCTCTCGAGTTTTCCCTGCCCAAGTCAAACACCTCCTCCAGGACATTAATGAGAGCGTCTAGGCTTTACTGTGCTTTTGTTTCCAGCCATTAGCCTATCTCGTGCGGCATTGTTTATACCACAGGAAACCTTGCGGTAGGCTACCTTTTATTTTACCAGTTGGGTTAGTTTACCACGTGTGGTCCGAAGTATCATTGCATTGCACCATACATCTCGGTCATACTCGCCTTCCGCCAGTAGGCTTTTTTTTTTTTGATCAATCAGCTCACCTACGTAAAGGCCGTTTCACGGTCTAGATTGACCACATTCTTTCTGGCAGTCTTCGGCTTGCCTGCATTCCTTTCTTTTAAAGAGATGGGCCCCCCAGCAATATTCCAGCCCCGTCAAACAGTTTAAACTTGATTTTCTAACTGCTGTTTCCATGTGGAAGCATGTCTGTCTTATCGCTCTTGGTAATTTCACCGTCTTGGTGTTCTCCCGAGTTTCGTCAAGCATACTTAATAATTAACGGGGGAAAGTGGCCGACAAACCCTTCATTAAGTAACTCATTCTAATCACGTATGGGAAGGCTTTTGTTGGTTTTTTTTCCCCTTCACTGAACCTTGTTGGTGATAGGATTTGCGTTATTCTCTCCGGAGTAAAGCACTAAAACCAGCAGTTCCTGCAAATTTACCGCCCATCCCAATTCGCCAAATAATTGAACATTCATATGAATCTGACTGAACTAAAATGATTTAAAACTGCTTGTGTATTTAAGTGAAACTGTTTTGTTGTCGACTGCCCACCTATTCCTTCCATTTCTCAGTTTTTCTTTCGCACTCTCCCCCCTCTCCCTCTCGTTCAACAGACACCGCAGTGGCGTGGCGAGCCGCGTCTGTTGCCGCGTTGTCTGCCCGCGTGCAGTTGCCAAGGGGAGTGTTGGCGCGGGCCTCCGCAGATAACGGAGGATTCATTAGCGACTCCTGGCCTTATTCACTCGCGCGGACACACACAGCGCGCAGCCTGTCCTCACCGGCGCGCGCGCTTGACTCCCCTGCAAACATTCGCTCTCACTGATCAGCCTCCAGTACTTAACCTATTTGGCCCGTGATTTATCTACGCCTTGTATGATGAAAGTGCATTCTGTCCACAATATGCTTTCCTTTGAAATCCATAAACTTTGAACAGTGGTAACAGAATAATGTCTCCTTTTGCGCTGTGACAAAATCCTCGTGGGTTGGAGGCAATTAAAATATAAATGGGAAGTATTTTAACCCCTGAAACGCTTAAATTCAGTGAAAAGTTTCCCCCTTAGTAAGTTCATTGTCAGAAACCTTTTTTCTAATAGTATGACAATGTCACACATATTCTGTATCTGCTGGTTGCAGTGCTTCACTGAAGCTACATCACACTTATATTGAGAGAAATGTTCAAACACAGGATGCCATGATTTTATGGCCACTGCATTACTTCAAATGGAACATATCTAGATCATTTGCAAATCATTTTATACACCTTTCCCTCTGATTCAGCAGGACATATTTGGGATTGTTGGAAACCTAGGGATCTCCATTAGAATTTACAACCCCAATTCCGAAATTGTTGGGACAAAGTGTAAATTGTGAATAAAATCAAAACACACAAATCACACCAGCCAGTATTTTATTCACAGTAGAACAGAGATAGCATAACAAATGTTGAAACTGAGAAATTTTACAATTTTATCCACAAAATGACCACATTTCAAATTTGATGGCTCTGCTACAGGTCTCAAAAAAGTTGGGACAGGGGCCTGTTTACCATAGTGTACCATCCCCTCTTCTTCAAAACACAGAGTGGAGGCATCTGGGCATTGGGGAGTCAAGTTTCTTGAGTTTAGCCATTGGAATTTGATCTCACTGTTGTTTAATACAGGCTTCAAGCTGCTGGAGAGTTTTGGGTCTCCTTTGACGGACTTTTCTTTTAATTATGCACTAAATGTTCTCAATTGGTGAAAGATCAGGACTGCAGGCAGGCCAGTTTAGCACATGGACTCTTCTACTATGGAGCCATGCTGCTGTAATAGCAGCAGTATGTGGCTTTGCATTATCCTGCTGAAATACACAAGGCCTTCCCTGGAATAGATGTCATCTGGAGGGGAGCATAGGTTGCACTAAAACCTTTATATACCTTTCAGAATTCATGGTGCTTTTTAATACATGCAAGTGTCCCACACTATATGCACTAATGCATTCCCATACCATCAGAAATGCAGGCTTTTGAACGAAAGCTGATAACTGGAGGTCTTTCTCCTTTTTAGCCCGGAGGACAAGATGCCCATGATTTCCAACAAGAATGTCAAATTTGGACTCGTCTGACCATAGGACACTTTGCCACTTTGCTGCACTCCATTTTAAATGAACCTTGGCTCACAAAACACGGTGGCGCTTCTGGATCGTGCACAACAATGGCTTCCTTTTTGCATGAGGTTTAGGTGGCATCTGTGGACGGAATTGACAGCCAGGGGTTTCTTAACATCTTTTGATGATGTTATGCACTGTCTATGATGAGACCTTCAAAGCCTTTGCAATTTGAAATTGAGGAACATTGTTTTTAAAGTATTCCACAATTTATTTACACAAGCCTTCACGGGTTGGAGAGCCTCTGATCATCTTTACTTCTGGAGACTCAGCCTCTCTAAGACATCCCTTTTATAGCCAGTCATGATGCCATTTAACTGATGCCAGTTAATGTAATTACTTGCAAAATGTTCTTTCAGCTGATTCTATTATACATTTTATGCTTTTTCAGCCCTTTATTTTGCCTGTGTCCCAACTTATTTGAGACCTGTTGTAGCCAGAAAATTTGAAGTAATCTAATTTTGTGGATAACAAGAGGCCCATGGGCCTTAACGGTCACCTAAGTATAGTCTATCCAATGTTAAACCTTGGCCATTAGGCGTGGCCCTAATTTTGACCCCAGGGATCAGATGAATGGAAACCAGTATCATAAGCAATAAAGTATTCTAAATTGTATGTATATAACTTGTGGCTATTTTCTTTAAGCAAAGAAGATTTCTCAAGCCATTTTGACTCTTGGGCCCTGCCCCTTAGCCCCTAGGTAAGGGAAACTGTCAAAAATATCATAATATCTTCTCATTGTTGTAATGTCAATCAAGTGTGAATGATTTCCAGTCGAAATTAAACAGAATATACCCAAAAGTATCATTTTCCTATATAAACTATAGTAAACTTGACCACCTCCCCAGGGGCAAACATAGAGCCTGGGGGTCATGAAATTCACAATTTTTATAAAGCACCTCAAGACACTTCCATCTTTAAAGATAACTGGTTTCCAGCATATCTAGGTATAAACAAGAGTTGTCAGAAAGACAACAGAGCTCGCCGGGGCAAGGTTAAAGTTTTTCTGCACGCGGACGGACGCGGACGCCGGGGGTACGACAATAGCTCTCCGGACATTCGTTCCGGCGAGCTAAAAAGTAAATGCAAGACAATAGGCTTGCACTAACAGAGTTGGCAATACATAGGTTTGGTCGGTGCGGTCTGTGAATATGCTCATAAAAACTTCATTTTGCGTTTAAACAAAAAACACTTCAGTGAAAGGAAGGAATAATACCTTCATTAACATATGTCAAGTTACTTTTCTACTTCTGAGGTAAAACCGCATCCCGCGGGGCATTTTCCCCTCAAACTGTACAGGCAGTTGCCAAGTACCAACTACAGGTTGTTGGTTTTCTCCAGGTATACTCCGGTTTCCTCCAAAACCTAAACATGACACATCCTTAAATGACCCGTACTTAAGTTGTTGTGTTCACAATGTGGCTTATGATGACAATATAACAAAGGGCAATAACTCCATCAAATTTGATTGAATCGGTCTGGTTTTCAAACTTCTTTGAAATCTTATAGATATAAGCCAGCATGCAAAGTTTCATGAAAATTGACCAATATTTACTAAAATTATTGTGTTCACAAGGTTGCTTATGATAATAATACTACAAAGGGCAATAACTCCATCAAATATGATTGAATCAATCTGGTTTTCGAACTCGTCCAAGATCTTATGGATATAAGCCTGTATACAAAGTCTCATCAAAATTGGTTCATAAATACTTAAGTTATTTTGTTCACAAGGAAAAGTTTACGGACGACGCACGACGACAGACAAAAGGGGATCGCAAAAGGTCACCACGCCTTCGGCTCAGGTGACCTAAAAATGTAAAATGTGTCAGTTTCAACACTTGAAATGTTATCTATGTTTTATTGTAAAAAACATATTGGCTCATGTGATCTGAAAGTCATTGCATTTTAATTTTATTCACAATTTACATTTTGTCCCAACTATTTTGGAATTGGGGTTGTAAAATAGGCCTCATGTTCCATTGGATTGAATGCAGCAGTTGGACTTTATGGACCCATATATGATTATATGTCTTATGGGGTTAATGTTTCGGTTGGAAAATGAGTGAATGATTGAATGATTTGTACAGCTTCATTTTGGTGATTATATGCTGTTGTCGGGCACCATTGAGCTGGCTATATTTTTCAGAAGGATGACAGCATCCTTAATTATGTCACGATTACTTGGCGATTGTGATACAAATTTTAAGATTGCAGTCAATTATGTTTATGTTGTCATCCAAGTATCATTTAAATGGATATATTCAATATGGAGGTATTCAAATTTTTAAAATGTATTCTTTTTTTTTTCTTGCCTTCTGAGGCACATGAATGATCATGACAGGCACATCTGCATTAACATTAGAAAACTGGCACACGTCCACTCTACTGGACAGCTGGTTTACATTTCGTTGTTTTGTATTTTGAGTGTGTTAAACCCTTGACAGCAGACGTACGGGGGCCACAGAGTGACCGCGATGGCGAACAGGACGCTTAGGGAATTAGGGGAGCCTGTGAGTCCATCTTTTCCTTCGCCGGATCGTGGCCACACACCAGCCATTGTTGTCTTCCCTGCGAGTGGAAGGCGGGGCAGCGGGGGGGTGATGGGAGGGGGGGTGTCATGTCACATGGTCTCTTCCCCCTGGGAGACACATGACCAGTGTGGCAGGATCGCCCAAAGCCAACTAAATAAGGAAAAAGGATTGAGAAGGGGGGGGTGTTAACATCCAGTGTCTGAAACCACATAAAACCAGGCCCCATTCTCACTCTACATCTTGCCACGGCTTTTTTTTTGTTCTGGCAAGTTTCATCTCCTGGGGTTGTGGAGGGGTTTGATGGGTGTGGAATATCACCACACAGTCTTTCCCAGTCAGCGAGGCAGGTCCACCCAGTAAAACCCACAACAGCTGTTTATCGCTTCAGTTCATGTTTAAGTTTTAGTGAAGGTTTTGGGTTTCATGCAACAAATTTATCCGACTAACACTGCAATTGAGCTTTTTGGCGTCGCACCACATAATTGGCGTTCATCAGAGACTCTAGCGACGTGCAACACAAAGCACATTACCGGGAACTGAAGTGCTGAAAACCCCAAAGGGACATATTCCCCCCCCAAACGAGTTTCCCCTCGCTCTTCTGACTGGCTTCTCCTCCTTTGAGTCTTTCTCCCAAATCCCCTCATCCCTCCTTCTCTTCGCAGTTTCCTGCTGCAGTCCTGCTTTTTTCCTCTGTGCTGCCCTCCTTTTCATTCTCCTCCTGTGGCTCTCGCCAGCTTATCTGCCTTCCTCTTCCTGCCCCCCACCCCCCCCACCCACCCTGCCCCTCGTTCCACCAGGTGTTTGCCTTGCAACTCTTCTGCCTGTCAGGGTAGAAACTCCCAACAGCTGGAGAGGGACGCAAAATATTTAGTTAAAGTCAGACCCCCCCCCCATCACCACTGCAGACATGCGCAATTTCACTTGTAGCAGGTTTCGTCATTCATTTTGTCCCCTATTCCTTAAAACCTTGTTGCCTTATGGCTGCAGCCATTTACTAACTGCCTACAGACACTCCACCCATACACAGGGGTCACTGTCATGTCAGTTTGCTACTGGTTGGTTTTCACCCTGGTGTGGAAGTTTGCTGATGAGGCAGAGCCATAGACTGTATAAAAAGATGGATGCAGCGCCTGGGACTGAAAAGTGAAGTCAATGTGGAAATCTCTTAAAATGGCATTTTATTTAATGGCCAGCAGATGGCGAAATCAGTGGTTCCAGATCGAAGTTCAATGTTATAGAAGTCTATGAGAAAATGACCCTACTTTCCCACCTGATTTATTATACCAATCATGATTTTCAACATTATTTTATGGTACTTATCGCAAGTTTCCAGTCTCCTTCGATATATCATGATGTTTATTTTTGTAAATGATGGTCCCAATTAGACTAGACTAAAGGATAAAGCCAGATGTGCTTTTGGGGCGTGGCGATCCTCTGGTCCTCGTCAGATTCCCCCCGTAGATCCACTCCTCACTCCTCCTTGGATCTTTAATTCACGCTCTCATCCAATAGTAATTCCAACAGATTTCAAAATGACAAAATAGCGCTGTTCAAATACCCGAAATCGAGGCTTCCTAAATGGTATGCTGAAACCAATAAGTGACGTCATGGTTGCAGAGTCCATCTTTTTATACAGTCTATGATCAGTGCCCATTTGGTAAAATTCATTTTACATGAATGAAGGTGGACATGAGTTCAACCCGGAGCAGGGAGCCATAGCCCTGCATGTTTCAGATGTCTCTCTGCAGTAATATACCAAATTAAACTGATTGTAGCTTGTCAAGGGCTTGTTAATGACACAGATGCTTGATAATGAGGCGACCAGGTGTGTTAGAAAAGAGAGACATCTAAGACCCCGTTTACACGTAGGAAAAACGCACTAATTTTCATGCGGTTTGGCCTCTCTTTTACACGCAAACAGAGTTTTTCTCACGGAAAACGATCATTTGTAAAAACCCCGGCCAAAGTGGAGATTTCTGATAACGTAGTTAATGTGTTGCCGTGTAAACTGGGTGAAACGGGGTTTTAGGTTCTGAAACGTCACAGCACGCGCCAAAATAAGCTTAACGTCACGTGAGCGACCTATGAGTGCGCACAAACGAAGCTCGCGCCATATTTATTGTTTTGAAAGGAACAGGAAGTCGCACGTCTTATTCGTTGTTGTTATCAATTCTAAGGATTCTGATTGGCTGACATGGCATTATCCTTCTCCCTACACTGCCGCCCATAGGTTTGGCATAGTTATGATGGCGCTCGACGGCGTATTTATCCGGGTTCATGTAAGTGACAGCATACCCGGCTATGTGTAAACGTGACCTCAAACATCCAGGACCTTTGGCTACCAAAGAGCTAGGCTTGCAACCCCTGAGCTTAACACTGCAACTGTAGCACACACTGTAGACAGAACTTGCCAGATAGATTGTTCCATGTTTATTTATTTGCTGTGTCAGTATAATCCTGATTATATGTGATGCATGGCACCCCAGTGACAGTGCCTCCCTCTGTCCTTCTATCTATTTTCGAGCCCGTGTTGTTCTGGTCAGGGTCACAGGGGAGCTGGAGCTGACAGGTAATACACTAATCAATCCATCATGGAATTACAAACCAATCACTGACACTCCCACACCTACAGTTGCAATGAAAATTCAGCCTCCATTGCAAATTGGGTTTAATAGCAAAATTTACAAACTTTCAGCTGTTTGTGATGAACAGATTAAGCAAGAACAATTTAATTAGTTCAACACAACAAATATTACAAGTGGTTTCTCCAAATTTAACACAAACTGCCATTTTTAATGACTGCTACAGTCTCAAAATTATTCAACCCCCGAAATAGAATCCCTCATAAGAGCATATTTGCAAATCAGGTGTTGTCTCAAGCACGCCTAATGCAGCTAATCAAGAGCTTAATTAGTTGCATCAGGTTAGCTTGAGATTGAACACATCAAATACTTGCACTCACTAAGGATTTGTTGACAATGGCATTTGATTGCATATTAGAAATATGGCTGCCAAAAGAATTGTCCAAAAAGCTAATAGAGGGGGCCGCCAAGCCAATGTTGACATGGAGATTAAAAAAAAAAATTTCAAGCATGTATTATGATTGGTCATTATAAGTGGAAAACTCATTGTAATATATTGCTAAACTGTAAAAATGTAAATAATTATGTTTATATGTATAATATATTGAAATAAATACATTGAAATAATTAATACTATTGTTGTCATTCCGTGACAATTTGCCTCTTGTAATTCCGTGACATTGACTTTTTGAAATTTCTTGCCCATAAAGCAGGGTTACAGTCAATATTTGTTTCTATAACTTACAGTATTTACAAAAAACACCTTAAATGTGAACATATTGAAGTTTCATAACTTAACTATGATAGGAACATCACTTTCTGGATAGTTAAACACAACATTAAAAAAACCACGTCAATTTTGTGTAATTCCGTGACGGAGTAGTTTTTGCTCATTTCTTCTCTGAAAATTTCTCAAAAAATATATTTTCACTTAATAATATTAAAGAAAACGTTAATACCTTCAATATAACATATCATACTTGATTTTATCTTATTTAGTTGTAGCGTTACAACCCAAAATGTAATGGGACTGTAATTCCGTGACAGCTTGGCAGCCCCCTAGAGGGGATCATTGCCTGTTACAAACAAGGAAAAGGATACAAAAAGGTAGCACAGGCACTGAATTTTCATGGAGATACAGGAATAGTGGCTCCAGTACCAGGAAATGGCAGAAAGAGGAAGCTATCGATGGCTGTCACCAGATTCCTGAGGAGACGGGCGGTCAAAAACCCGAGTGACTGCAGGAGACCCGCAGCAAGACTTGGAGGCAGGAGGCACTGAGGTTTCAGTTGGCAGTAGGGCCCATACCAAACGTTGAAGGTCTCCAAGGCATACTCCACTACTGATCCAAAAGCACAAGCACCAATATGCTCACAACTGTATAAATTAGCCACAGAAGTTATTGATATTGTTCTCTGGAGTGATGAAACAAAACTGGAATATTTTGGGCCCGTGAATCAGTGGTATGTCTGTAGAAGGAATAAAGAAGCATATGCTGAAATGTACACCCTTCCTACAGTGAAGAATTGTGGGGGCTTTTTGATGCTCTCCGGCTGCTTTGCTTCCTCTGGCACTGGAAACCTGCAAAGTGTGGAGGGCAAGATGGATTCAGTCAAGTACCAAGATATCCACGGAGAAAATGTCATGCTGTCTGTAGGGAAGCTCATGCTTGGGCATCATTGGACCTCCCAAAAGGACAATGATCCTAAGCATACCTCAATATCCACGAAGGCTTGGTTTCAGAAGAAGTCTGGGAAGATTCTAGAGTGCCCATCATAGTTGCCTGACTTGAACCCCATACAAAATCTCTGGTAGGATTCTAAGAACACAGTTGCAGGATACAAATCATAGAATATTAGTGAACTGGAGGCCATTGTCCATGACGACTGGGCTAAGATTGCATGGGAATACTGCCAAAAGCTGACATCTGCCCATGCATCACATTTTCAGCAGGTCATATAGGCAAAAGGGTTTTCTACTAAGTATTAAAGATGCTTGTCATGAAGGGGTTGAATAATCTTGAGCCTGCAGTAGTCATTAAAAGTGGAATTTTGTGTTGAATTTGGAGAAGCCACTTGTAATATTTGTTGTGTTTAGCCATTTAAATTGTTCATGTTTGATTTGTTCATTGTAAACAGCTGAAAGATTGTAAATTTTGACAGTAAACCTAATTTGCTACGGGGGTTGAATCATTTTGATTGCAACTGTACGGGCAATTTAGAGTCTTCAGTCTGCCTGACATGCATGCCTTTAGGCTGTAGGAGGCCACTAAAGTAGGAAAATCCACAGAAACACAGGGAGAACATGAACAGACCACACATTTGTTGAGAATTGAAATAGGCAAGTTTTTCTATCGATCTCAAGGTCCCTTTTTGGTTCCATGATGTTTGTTGCTTGGTTTAACTGATATGATATTGGTGAACTAATATACATAGAAAGCAAGTTTTACCTCAGCTATTCATTAATCATCGTATTACCCATGTGAAAACATTCCTATGGTATGTGAATGTGTGTGTGTGTGTGTGTGTGTGTGTGTGCATGTGTTTGTTTGTTTTTTTTTTTGTGTGTGTGTGCGTGTGTGTGTGTGTGTGTAAGGGATGGGATGCGCGGGTGATTTTAAACGGCACGTCAATTTACCGCAGGATATTCAGGTTCTTTAAGCTTTTTAAAATTTCTTAACGTAATTAGTACAGCTAAATAACTCATATGCTCGGGTACATACTCGAACGCCGACATTAGTCGAAAAACTCAGTGAAGGAGCTCCACCTAGTGGTAAACTTTATATAGTCAGAAACCCTTGCTTTCACCCGCACCTGAAAAGTTCAGGCATTGCTTGGAAAAGCATGTGGCAGTATAAAACATCATGGATTTAGGGGGGTTGTGAGAGTGAAGATTAGAGCATGTGTAATTGTATTTATTCGTAACTTATTTAAGCGAGAAATCTGACATAGACTGTCCTACTTTCAGCAGGGCCCGCATTACCAAATATCAAATTTAAACAAGGTTAAAGGAAAAGGCAGAATAAACACAATTATATGTTTCAGACACTGTGGTAGCAATACAGTCATCACCAAAATAACTTTTTTATGGGACCAAGAATCCTGTTCGCATGTTTGGGAGAATGGCAAAGAAAGTAGTGTCCATGTATGCCGCTAATTGAAGCACACTGTCAGTCACAACGTGCGTACGATAAATGGTCAGGACTGACCATTATTTTCAGTTAGTCAGGCTTAGCACCGAAGTTCCCCAGCAATATCCGACTGGAGGAGGCCACTTCTAGACGATTTTTGCACTCTGATCAGGCAGTTGGTGAAAAGATGACAAAGATGACCCATGACAAACTTTGAATGACAGCCCCTTGATTTGCATAATAATGCAGAAATGCGTAAATAATGTAAAAAGTAAATTCAATAGGGAGTTAATGCAAATGGAAAATAATACAGAAATTAATAAATACATGAAATTGAAAATGAATAAATTAACACATTATTTTATGATTATTTCAGAACCATCTGTTTATAATCAAAGCCAATTTTTCCATGTCAGGGTCACACGTCTAGGTCTCCACACCAAAGGAGCAAGAGGCAAGCGCACACACTGGACAGTTTGCCAATCCATCATGTGGCTAACACACCATTCACACGCCATTCGCTCTTACACTCATGCCGATAGGCAGTTCAGTCTCCAATTAGGCTGATATCCATGTCTTAGCACAGTGGAAGGAAACCAGAGTACCCACAGAACATGCTAAACCCATACAACAAGGCCCCAGGATTCAAACCGATGACCTCCTTGCTGGGAGGCAACTGCATTTCCATTACTTTTCTTCAGGCCTTGCAAATCATTGTGTCCTCTAATCTCAAAGTTCTCGTACTCACACACGCACGCGCCCACACACACACACACACACACACACACCCTTAAATGGCCGGATAGAGGTACACTCAAAGACTGTATTAAAAAGATGGATGCAGCACCCAGGTCTGAAAACTGAGGCCAATGCGGAAATCCCTAAAAACTGCATTCTATTTATTGGCCAGCAGGTAGCGACGTCGGTGGTCGCAGAACGAACTTCAATGCTATAGAAGCCTATGAGAAAATGACCCTACTTTCCCACCTGATTTATGTCGTCATTAATGATTTTTCACATTATTTATGATATCTATTGCAAGATTTGAGTCTCCTTCAATATATCATGATGTTCATTTTTGTAAATTATGGTCCCAAGTAGACTAGAATGAAGGATAAAACCAGAATTTGAGGAGTGGCTATCCTCTGGTCCTCGCCAGATACAGTCAATCCACCTGTAGATTCACCCCTCGCCCCTCCCTGGATCTTCAATTCACCCTCTCATCCAATAGGAATCCCATCTGATTTCAAAATGACGCTGTTCAAATTGCCAAAATTGAGGCTTCCTAAATGGTATGCTGAAACCAATGGGTTATGTCATGGTTGCTTCGTCCATCTTTTTATACCGTCGAAGGGAACACTCCTGACTGGTATCACAAACACCTCTCAATATTGTGATGTTGCCCATAATGAGTGGATTTACATTTTTGCATTGACTTTGGATGTAATCAGTCCTGCGAAATATTTGTTTCGCCTCTGGTGTGAAAGCTCCTTAACGCGCCCACAACGCGTGTATTCGTGTCTTTGCATTTATTTTGAATGTAGGCTAATCTGTCCCGTGAAAAATTTTTTTATGTCCGATGTCAAAGCAGCTTTATGGATAGTACGCAACAGCTAGAGAGAGCTTGGTTATGTTATGAATATAAAACAGGTTTTGCAGACTGTAAGTTCCGTTAGTGCGGACAAGTTGCTTATATGGAGCAAGCAAATCGATCACTTCTACGGGAAAGAATTGCCTATTTAATCTACTCCTTTTTTGGCCTTTTATTAGCCACAACAATTTCTAAAGCGGGATGAAATTATGTCAAGGTAGTGCAGAGAAATCATTTGTTATACCGGTAGAGCTTCTGCGTTTCACATTGCTTTCACGGTAGCACCAGAGAACTTGCTCAGACATTTTTGAAGTATCCGGCTGATCCCGGTCATGGATCAGTGAAGCGATCACTAACTGTAGTGGCTACAATAGGGCAACATTATGATGAAACTGCCACATTGATGCTTACCGAAGTTACACAAGCATACCGATCAGAATTACTGCATATAAGTTAACAAGGCGCATTTTTAATTAGCACGGCACGCAAACTAACATTCAGTAGCTGGTAACTGAACCATAACCACAGAGACAAACCCTTGCAATATTCTGTGAGTCATGGACAGTCGCGACCATTACAGGCTTTGTCTTCAGATATTTTACTAAGCCTGCGTTTGAGACAAGTTGTTAGTGCTAACTATTGTTAGCGGTCTTGCTAGCCACCCGTAACACGTTAGCTTCACTTACATTATTTGCGGTTATATTGTTACTTACAGCTTGTGGCTCCGAGGGCTTGATCGATGCAGCTGCTTCAGGTTTGAGAAGCAGCTGAAACACTTATCCTGCGTCGAATTATCCTTTATTTATCAAGCTGTCTTTGGTGAAATGCTGAGCACAAGCAGCTAACGTTCCCTTTAGCCGTGGCTGTTTGCTGCCCACTGATTTCTGGTGGCATCCTCTTTTGGAAGAGAAATAAGTGTTTTTCTTTGTGTCCAAAAGTAAACGGACAAGCAACTTTGGGAGAGATACTGACAAAACTGCACCTCAAATAATCTGCGGTTCTTCTTTTGTATTTCCAAAAGTGTTGACACTACTAAGGTATAGTATGATCTGCCGTTGTTAGTGCCTGCTAGAATAGTTTCGGGTGTGGGCAGGTCCAGCGCCATGATTGGCTCTGGCTAGGTCTGTATTAATTGGACGGCACAACCTGATGTCAGGTTTTGCCCAGATCTCGTGAAGATCTCGGGAGGAGCTGATCAGAGAGGAAATCACATTCACGAAATCACATTCTTGGATTACGGCAAAACCCCTGTATCTTATGTTTAGAAATTCAGCATAATAAGGTCCCCTTTAAGACTTCTCTACATAGTCACCATCCAGATTCACACATTTCTCCCACCGTATCTTGACCTTGTGCGGACCACCTCAATAGAAGTCCCCTAATTTCATGGAAAACCAAGCTTCCACCTCTTGAATGACCTCATGGAAATTCCTTTTCCATCTCACAACAGTGTCATAAGATGGGCTATCATCACCATAAACAGATTACATCTCATCGTGAATCTGATGGGCAGTGCAACCCTTCAAGTGCAAAAACTTAATTACACTGCGCGCCTCAATCTACTCCATACTTGGGTTTACTCGTGTTTAGGATCAACTAGAACAAGATTGAATAAAGTGAAGTAGATAGTTCTTGGTCCATTAACTAGATAAGGATCATTGATGTTACAATCAAAATTTCATCCTGATTGCTCCATAATTTCTTGGGGATTATTTGAACTTTTTGACACCCCCTCGTAATTACAAACTGAATTGCCAAAAGATCATTAATACACAGTTGATTATTCTTAATTAGATCCTTTCAATTCATGGTTTTTATTATTGGTTATCCTATTATGGTCGTATCTGCAAGAAATAAGACTACGATGCATATCAATGCCTGCAATTTTTAATCCTTCAGGTAAAATAATCCTTCCAATTTCTGCTGTATGTTATATGGTAGATGATTCCTCCAAAAAATGAATCCATGTTATTGTTGTTATTAAATTCCCACATTTGACCTCGCGAGAGTTAAAAAGAGAAGGCTTTGCCTCTGAGACTAAACAAACAAAGTCAAAAAGTATTCAAGTAAGCCGTAAATAAGAGTGATCCACTTATCTCACATAACATGACGGGTAAGGATATAATGTGTAAAAAATTAAGCATACCTTCAACAATCAACTGTGAAACACTGGGCGGTGTGTCCAGCGAATCTCAGGATAACCAGGGTTCTATTTTGTCGACTTAAAAAGTTTGAAAATACAAGCAGGACCAGGTGCAGCATTCCTCGCCCCAGCAAACAAAAAATTACCTCCGAATTTTGTTATTTCCTGCTAGGAAGTACAGTCCCACTGCTTATAACGAGAAAACTCTGTTCCTATGGCAACCAGATTAATTGTTTATTTTATTTTATTTTATTTTTACCTCACTCCCCCCGCCCTCCTCGCTAATGAGGGGGTACCCACCATGACATAGTGTTGCACATCAACAGATGTAGAATTGAAACCTGCATCATTTTCAGCTTGGTGCGAACTCAATCCAGATATTACAATGGAAGTTATTCCAAAATAAAAACCCCCAAAAAAAACATTTTAACATTTCATCGAACCATTCTTGTTGAACTTTGTCATACTTTCTCCAAAACTTCAATGACTGGTATCCTTGACCATGGCCAAACTGTGTACCGAGTTTGGAAGTGATTGCTCCAATATTGCAGGTGCCATGTTGCTGACAAACAAACTCTACGGACGAATAACACTGCATCCCTCAGGATATTCTGGAACAAGGTACTTAAAACTGTTACAGCACCACCATATGGTCGAATCCGCTCCAAATTAAGGCTTCTGCATGGACGGTTGCCACCAGTGCACTGCCCTCCCATCAACATTAATTTTCAGGTAGTAAAATTTATGGAAGCGTGCACACTAGCAGCGCATTGTAGCAATATATCTGAAGTTCTCTTTTGGCAAAATAGACTGAGATTATTGTGAATGAAAAATAAGGTCATATATACACTATCTACCTACTGAGCTTGAGACTCCAGAAAAAGGGGCAGTCGGGGTGAAAGAAAGGAGTATTCTACTGCACGAGTGAATTTGTCTAGTCTGCAGTGAAGCACAGTGCTTAACAAATTTATTAGACCACCTGTCATTAAAAAAAATGAGAAAACATGAATATTTAACCATTACAGACACATAAAAATTATTTTGGTAATTACCAATACTGTTCATTTAGGGCAGCTGTGGTGGTCTATTAAATTTGTAAAGCACTGTAGATGGCGTATAAAAATTCTTTGACCGTGCAATGAAGCGTAAGTAACATAAGGACATCTCCCTGGCTCAGATCAGGAGGACCTGCACATCTCTATCCAATCTGCCATCACAGCGACATCTTCATTTCTGCTGCCGCAGCATTACAGTCATTCCTCGCCGTCACATCCATACAACGTGAATAATTAATTGGGAATGCCTGTCGAGGAGCTCTCTCTGACGCGACGGACTGTTTGCTGGGCTGCCCTTACATCACATAACAAATGCTCAGACTGCGTTAGATGCACGCGGAATGGCACAAACGCGCCGGCTCAGCTCATGGTCCTAGCAAGCCGGGCACAGCTTCAGAATCTGTGGGCATTTCAACTGGGCAGTATTTATGCCCCATTCTAACCATCACTATCATCTTAAGCACAGATTTTCGTGTTATCCTGTGGTGCAACGAGGCAAAAACTCTTCTAATTTTTTGTGGGAATGTCGGCCAGCCATTGGCAGATTATTTATTTATTTATTTATTTAACCTTTATTTAACCAGGGAAGTCCCGTGTCTTTTTCAAGGGAGCCCCGGGGGTTGAGGTGGGGAGGGAGAGGACAAGTTGCACAGCCAATTATATCCAAGGGCGTAGGTTTGTATATTGAAGGTCGGCACATGTCCCTACCAATATTTTGGGAAGCCAGATTGTCCCTACCAATATTTCAGCAAACTCATTCTTATTGTCTTTCCAGACAAGCCATATCAGACCCAACTGTGGAGGCTACGTCTCCAAGGCAACCTATTTATGTATTTTGCATTTTATTGGTTAAAAGGGCAAGGCTATCTGAAGGCTAAAAGTCAAAAGTAAACTGACCACGCTCTTCAGGTCATGAATATTCATTTTTGTGCAAAGCGGGTTTTGAGACGCGGAACTAGATTGCCAGCTTTGATTATGTGATAGCAATGGCTTACCCGTAGAAGAGAACCGTAATTTGGCATTTGTTCCAGATTTGTCCTCATCGCATAACTATAGCACTTTTCCCATGGCCCAACTCATGACATGCATTGATATTACCTTAGGTAACTGTTACGTATCACTTTTGTGGAAGTTTCATTGTCTGAGAGCGTGAGGGAAAAAAAGTCGCTCCATGTTAAGTCATGCTGCTAATATTTCGCCAGACTGAATGCCAAATGTAATGTTAGTTGAATAAGTGATCCAACTAGTCAGAAATAGATAAGTGCTTGAAATGGGCCGCTTCTCACCGGTACGTATTACTGCCACCTCAGATTCTTACTGCTCTGCTCACCGTAACTTCTTACGGCACCCTACAGCGTACCGTCACGTTTTGACACGCCTAGGTACGCATTAGCCTCCTTTGCAGAGGCGTTCGGTTAACTTTTCTCCCCCAACAACGTCTGCGCACTCGAGCGAGGTTTTGTGTTCCACCAATCAGAAACTAGCTGTTAAAATCCAGGAGCTAATTATATATGCATAAGTGTGGAGTGTCTCCTCCTTCAGTGTAGCTCCTGCAAGTCTTTTTACGGGCCTCGTGCTCGAGCTTTTCCTACTTTTGCCAAATCAACAGATAGTTCTTTGTTACTCGCTTGCCGGGATATTCGATCACAATGGACACCTTGGTTGTACTTCCGCTCGGCGCCGGTACATCGTAAATTTCTCCTTGAACATTGCGGCTAGTCACCATCGTCTCTATCGTGGCTGGAACAGGATTAATGAATTCAGGGTTTTCAGCTTGTTCAACTAGTTCAGCTACTCCAAATTGAGGTGGTTGTCCAGGTGCTTTTACGGGAGTTGAAGTGTCAAAGTTATCAAGGATTAGCCGGGTTTTGGCTAACGGAAAAGAACACTCTTCTGTTTGACGTTTCGTTCGGGGCCTTTCGCTTTCATAAAGAAGTTTTAATTCCGATCGCTTTTCATGAAGTTCTTTCTCTATTTTCGAAATTTTTTCAAGTAAGCGATAACAGCCTGTTCGGCAGACGAATAACTCGTTCGTGTATACCGCTGTGTTAACAGAGATGTCAGAGCTCGTATTACGTCACGGAACACAAAACCTCGCTCGAGTGCGCAGACGTTGTTGGGGGAGGGAAGTTAACCGAACACCATAAGACGTCTGCAACGGAGGCTAGGTACCACTGACCTATAAGAACTGGATAGCTGATGACGTCATAATTTTGAAGTAACCGTGCCGCCATATTGGTATGCCCAACTATAATCTCTCAGAACATTACTCACATTGAACACGTTGCAGCCAACGGTATAATTAATTGAGAAGATATCTTTTCACAGACACGGAAGAGGCGGTATTTTATGTTTCCTCCTCAGATCGACCTGACTGTACGAAAAATGCCTCAAGGACCGCAGATTTTACTACAGTGGGCAGCAGTTGTACGCGCCTTTAACATTTTCAATGGACAATATCAGCTTTTGACAGCGCGACCAATGAGTGCGTTCCATAGGAAATCTATACGAATTTTTATACATCTCGCCTGTGGGGCAGTGGTGCAACAAAATTTAAGTCCAAAGTCACTGAGACTGAAGAAGACAAGACGTCAATCCTGCACGTATAATTATTATTTTATGTGGGGGATTTAAAAACTTCATGAAATAATAAAGTAGCCGTAAGCTCGCATCTTGTCAACCGTTGTCTTTATTTTAGAAACACTGGGTGAGAGATTCAATCGTGCATAACGCATATGTAACTCCCAACGGATGTCTTGTATTGCGTTTTCTCTGGCGCTGTCTTCACTCAGTAGCTGCCGGAAAGCTAGGCTAATTTTCCTAAGAAGCGAAAGTGGGTTCGCTGAAGAGAAACAATGTAAACCTATCAAGGTCGCTAAATCAGCGTTCACATGAGAAGTGAAGTGAGTTGTGCGTTATGGAGATGTATGTAAAACAGCCTGCCATTCATTGTCGAGTGTGAATCACATTATCTATTTAAGTAGCCTGGACGTTACATCCTCATTGATAATCTGGCAGAATTAAATTTGTCCGTCAACGGTAACTGAGTGTCAGTAGAACATTAGCCTTTTTTTAGTGCTGGCATAAATTTACCGTAATGATTAGACCAGTCAACACCGGGTTTTGTTGTCTAGTTAGTCCGGTCTAATATTATAGACAGCGCTACACAGCAGTTTTCCTGGATTATCGAATTTATGCCGTGTTACATTGATTGATCTGTTTAACTTCAGTTCGGTAATCTAGGTAGTTTTAGGCTAACCTGATGGATCACGTTAGCGAACATTAATTTGAATAGTTCCAATAATAAACGTTAGCTGGGCTAACATTGACGCATTATCTGCCGCTCAGGTAGATCGCTAGTGGCCAATAATATGCAATATATTCGTGGAAATTAATTTATGAGTATTCGTCTTCACTACAGCCAGTGCATTGGCTCGCCACATCCTCCAAAAAATGTCGCTCTGCATTGCAAGGCTGCACATCAGCGCTTCTCTGCCATAGAAAGCTATATAGTGGTTGCGTACTACCGGGAATAGTAAAATGGCCACTAGACCACTTCCGCTTGCTTCAACCTCCCAACGCAGTTCTCCATCACGTCAGCAATCCAGTTATTATCCCCCGCCAACACGAAGTGGGAGGGGGATATAGGTTTGACCTCCGTCCGTCCGTGTGTGCGTCCGTCCGTCCGAGATAAAGGGGACAGATTTACTCAGAAACTACTACAGATACAGTAACCAAATTTGTAGTGTAGCTTCAGACCATAAAGGCCTTCATTGAGTTCGAAAATGAGAAGTGCACGATTGGCGGGGGATGTTGTAGACCATATCGACTTGTTCTATATAGATCAGTGCTAGGTACGCATATTGTTGCTGCAAATTATGGTCTGTGTGGTCATTTGTTCTTTTTAAGCAGCGTTTGATTTATTTTCATATGCACAAGACAACCATACAGTCTTCCGCACGGGTGCATTCCAATATTTCAAAAAAAAGAAGTAGTACATAAGGACGACAAGTGAAATTCAAGGCAATTTTATGTTATTTTATAAAGACAAGTCTACCCAAAATGCAACATTTTACCGCATCGCGCAAATTTACGTGCATACAGAGCTTTCCAAAATCTTTATTTAGCCAGTCGTCACTTGTTACTGAAAACAGTACGATTTCGAGGACGTCGGCTTGGCATGGCGAAACGAAAGCGATTTTCCCCGGTCAACAAATTTATTTCTGTAAGAACAACGAATGGCTCGTCAAACAATGCTTCTAGTGGGGGTGGGTACGGTTTTTTCCTCTCATTAATGTTTTTGATGCACTTAGTTTGAACAGACACCACCGCAAGTAACCAATGAACCTGTGTGAATCACTGATGTATACTCTTCCGAAAAAGAAACTATACATTGTTGTTAGCATCAATTTATTATACATGAAATGTATAATCAATAATTCAATATTTGTATAGTTTCTTTTTTGGAAGAGTATATAATCCATTATTCAGTTGGTTTGTATTCTTCATTATTAACCTGTGTAGGCTTGCCTGTCTATCAACATCGGACTTATAAAAATCTGTCCTGCCATGTTACGTGTCATTCTGTCTGGTAATTTAAATTTCCACTCAGTCAATAATTATATGCATATTGGTTCACCTCCTTAAATTGGCTTGCTTGGAAATGGCCTGATTTCTGTAAAAGGTATTATACACTACAAATGAAATGATTCTATTGAGTGGAATATTCTCATACCATGTTCCATTTTGACAACCGTCTTGAGAAATCTGTAGTTCTGCTGTAGCTAGTCTTATTTTTTTCTGCAAAATATTGTCAATATCACCAATATTATATTTCACATGAAGGTTAGTTATTTGGTATTAAAATCATAATTATCATGACATTATCAAAGATCTACTTGTAAATTGAGAATGTGGGAGCGTAAGTAATAATAGTTAAGATATGCAGTGGTGGCTGCTGGGTTGGGGTTGGGGCGCAGAGTGTAATGCGGTTCTACAGTAAGGTTTTGGTTCGGTTTTGATTTTTCGGAGCTGCTGATTCAGAGTACTGGCACCTTTTTTATTCCAATTCATGCACTGAAACAGATAGTTACTCAAAGTGAAAACTTGCTAGCTACCTTAAGTTAGTTATTATATAGCATTGGGCTCCGTCCATCCTTCCGTACGGATAAAAAATTCAGGCAGCGGGGAATATTGCCATGTTAGTGGCAAACACTTGTTTTTAGCAGAAAATAATGTCAACGGATGTTAATTAAACATTTTTGCTAGTTCGCTAGGGAGCTAAACCTGATTTCTGTCACATGTTGGGTAGTAATCGGGTTGCTAGTGGTAGTAAATATAAGCCAGGTGGATATGTCAAATTATGAGGTGAATTTCAGTGGATAAATCCCGTGAAGGTGCCATTATTAATTAATTACTTCATATGCAGGAATTAGAGAAACGGAGCAAGCTGTTGAGGATACAGGTGTATCAGGGCTTCGGGTGAAGTCATAATTATGACTTGCTCTGTGGAATTACAGGGAAAGCATTAAAGTTAATCTCATGATGTTCAGCAAATATAACCATTGAAAGTCAAAATGTCCGAACCAACTTTGGTTGAGTGGGGGAACGGAAAGAAACCAATTAATGCTTGGTTTGCATCTTGTCCAATTCATAGTCGGTGGTCCATTTTGAGGTGTTTATCTTGGTTGCAGTTACATTAGCGCATATTAAGATGCTTAATAGGAAGGATTGCCGGCTGGCTTGCTAACAGTTATATATCCGCTCACTTGGTATCAATGTCCAGGTTACTAGATCTGAGCGGATTTCATGAGTGTGCTGAGATGGTTTGCAGCTGTTAGTTTAGGTTGTGGCAAGTTCAGGCATCTTTGTATGAAAATTTTGGAGGCACCTTGTGTAGCATAATTAAAAAACTGAGAAACACTCATTTGGATAATCTCTGTATACAGTAAAGGCAGTATCTGCACTCAGATTTACAAAGATTTTTGCGCGCTCGCATCATATATGTGTCCCTACCAATTCTCACATTAAACCTACGCCCTTGATTAGATCAGGGTGTGATTAGGCGGCAGGTTGAAAGAGCCAGGTTGGGAATTTAGCCATGACACCGGGGAACCCCCTACTCTTATCAAAGGGTGTCAAAGGATCTTTAATAACCACAGTAAGTCAGGACCTCGGTTTAACGTCTCATCCGAAAGACGGCGTCTCCATCAGTACAGTATCCCCATCACTGCACTGGGGAATTGGGGATTATTCCACCAGAGGAAAGATCGCAAACTACTGACCCACCAACACACCTTCCAGCAGCAACTTCGTTTCCCCATGTGGTCACCCATCAAAGTACTAACCAAGCCCACACCTGCTTAGCTTCTTTATTATTATATAATAATAATATATATTATTATAATGTGTATGGCCTCCTTTGATAGCATTCAACCATTCTTGCATTCAACCACTAAAACTCATTTTTATTTTCTGAAATGCAAGAAAATAACTTATTTGGCATCTGAATAATAAATAATAATGTGCTTTACCATTTTTCATTCAGCTTCTTTGTAAAACTAAATAGAAAAATTAATGGATAGCAACAATAATTTTATTCTTGCATTAAAAATACTATTTCAGCTTGCGCATACTGGTGGATTAACCATTACAGAATCATAAAAATGACTTTGGTAATTACCAACACTGTTCATTTAAGGCAGCTGTGGCCTAAACCTAGACCAGATGATGCAATAGATAAGAGAGAGACATCAAGTTACAAAAGCAAATACATGGTTATCTGGATGCATCCCATCAATTCAAACTGACATGGAAAACAAGAGACTGAGATTCATGTTTACTGTGCTAAATAATGCCCATCCCTTCAATTAAAGCCACATATATATTTACCATTGTAAAATTTAATATTTAGATAGCGGCAACTCTGACTATTCCATGCATAGTAGTTTTCAATATGGCTGAGCTACGATGGTTATGATAAAATAAATGAGCACCATCTTGTAATTAGCATTAGCTTATTATCTCTCTTATTATGTAAAGATCTCATTATCATAATTATTTTATTGTGTAAAAATGGCTTTATAGATATGCCGATCTGAAGGTAAAATAGAAAAATTGCAGTCTAGAAAGGAAATTGACGATTACATTTTTAATCTCTGTGTTTATACATTTCGTCAGCGTCAGCTTCAGTTTACTCTGAACGGGCAACTCAACCCAGCGGTCGAACCCTTTTTCCAGGGTATCGCAGCAATTCATTTTATTGTCACGTTTCTGCCAATTCAACAAGAACATAATCATTACGGTGTCAGTTACATAAAATGCGATTATTTTATTTTCTTGCTTCAATTTTCACCGTCTCATGAAGCGAAAATTTGGGGTGAACGTCGTCTCTGATGAACTTCCGGCTTTCACAGTACTTTCAGACAAGGATGTCAATAATACACATACACAAACAATAATTGTTGTTGTTTTTTTATTTATTTATTGATTTATTATTATTATTATTATTATTATTATTATTATTATTATAAAGATTCAGGATTGAAATGAAAGCAGGGGGGCAAAGGAAGCCCAAACTTCTGATCTGTGGTGTACACACAAGACAGAATTAATTATCGAACACAGTACGTGCTCCTCCGATTATGACCCCGATCATGATGACCAGAAAGCTACATTTTGATCATAAACTATATAAGGTTCCTAAAATATTGTGAGGTCAACAACACTCAATAATCTTTAAAAATCATATTTGCAAAAATGAATCATATTTTTAATGACCTCTCACGGCCCACCTGCAGTACCACCACGGCCCACTAGGGGGCCGCGGCCCACACTTTGGGAATCACTGAACTAGGGGAATGAGGGAAAACAGCCAAAGAGGGATTTTGTCAAGGTTTTATTATGGAAATTTGACCGCGAACATCGCTCGACCGCGCGGTTACAATGCCCGTTAAAGAGTTAAAATGCAAATCCAGAGCAAAAACTAGGGAAAAATATCTGCCTTTTCAAATTATCTGGTCAAATACACAGGCACGTTAAAACAGTTCCGTCACATTTATAGCACACATGAATCATCGTCCATCCGACGAAAATGACGCGAGGTCATCTTACAGCTGTGTTTATGAGGCCGCTAGTGCGTTCAGATTACATGTTAAGTTAAATTAACTTACCTCTAACTAGTCTTCCTTAACATATCCATATAATTACCAAATAAATTTTGATAATTAGCGACGTTCGTCGATGATAAACGTGCGTGTACTTTGCGACAGACATGACTTCATGCTACACCAAGCCGCCATTACTATATTTCCCACAATGAAATGCGCCTTCCTTGAACTTGGTAAATAAATGGACGTTCCCGAGTTATTTTTAGGTGGGGGATCCCATGTGGCGGAAAACTAGACAGACCATTGACATGCGCTGAATCGTGACAGATATTAATAAACGAAAGTTCATTAGGTGATATTT
Source organism: Gymnothorax reevesii (assembly GCA_029721435.1). Classification (NCBI taxonomy): domain Eukaryota; kingdom Metazoa; phylum Chordata; class Actinopteri; order Anguilliformes; family Muraenidae; genus Gymnothorax; species Gymnothorax reevesii. The sequence continues at coordinate 89,556,691 of CM056578.1, read as the reverse complement.
TATTCCTGGGAGGACGAATGTATTTTAAAAGTTATTTTTTGTCAATATATTGATCAATGAACTGACAGAATGTAAAAACATGTAATAAGAGGGCATCGAGGGGAATTTTTCAGGGGCCTGGCTACCCACTATTGAGTGACAGACATGCCTATGTACATTAACTAAATATATTTTAGTCTACCCTAAAAAAACCTAAGACTATTTTGAGTGAAATGAGGGCTTGTACCATAGCTTGATATTATAGCTAAACCTTGGGAGCCAAAGCAGGCTGAATCTGAATGGGAAAAAAAATTCCATTTTGCTGCCAAAATATTCCTTCGGTCAGTGTGTAACAAAATGGGTAATACGTTTAGGTAGCAAATGGAGGCAAAAAACCATGGCATGACAACATACATAAAAGCAGGCACACAAATGTGTTTATAGTGATTTCTAAGTGACAAATACAAAATATAAACAACTTTTTATTTTTCAAGATACTTTATTCTTTAAGGTGGGTGACAAAAATCACAGTACCCTGGTGCAACACATTAGCTGACTTTGACTCGTCTGCAGTAATGTTTAGGTGGGTGGTAGGAGTCGAAGTAACACCCATATGGATGGCAGAATCCAACGTTGCCCAGCAAAACATTGCCTATAGCATCCTATTGCCTCTGCTGGTTTGCATTCTTCCCATATTGCATCCAAATGTCATGTCCTCTCCAGGTAGAACTCAAGGCTATGTTTATTTGTGAAAGAGCATATTTCTGCAAACAGAACTTGGACAATTGGGACTAAACAGATGCATGGCCATGAGAAAGCCGCTTGTTAGTAAGGCTGATCGGGGGGAAAAGCAAAAACTTGGCGCCAATAAAAATGCGCAGGTAACAAATGGGCTTTCTATAGGAGCTGTGCGCACACGTGTTGCTCACGTAGACTGCATTGAACGGTACTTGCGCTTATCCTAGGACATCTCATACCTTTCGTCTCATGACCGGTTTGGGTCGCTGTCCGGAATCTGTCACGGGGATGCTGTAACTGGATGTGGTGCTCTTGTGGCTACCCTAAGAGGGGATGGTCAGCAACAGTGCCTGTTTTCCGTTCTGAGACGGACAGTTAACTGGGTGTTGACCGGTGACAGTGGCTCTTTTTTCCTCTGCTGTGCAGTAAGAAGTCTCTGCAGACCCAGAGGCTGCAGATTCAGACCCACAGTTCTGGGACCGCATTTCTAGGACCTTAGGTTTATAGTTATGGTTAGGGTTAGGGTCCTAGAACTCTCTCTCTCTCAAGCTCTTGTACAAGCCTAGTGGCCCATCGGTTTCCATGGCATGAAGCGACTAGGAGTATTGCTACTCCCCCTGGATGGGATGCCAGTCCATCGCAGGTACTCCCCCCAGCTCTTAGACAAGTTTCCCTGCCTATTTGCTGCTACCCATTTATACACCTGGGTGGAGTGAGGCGTGGAGTGTGGGAGTAAAGTGTTTTGCCCAAGAACACACCGCGAAGGCCGTGGCCGGGGTTTGAACTCAACGATCTCAAGTCAAGCCTACTTGACCACTGCGCTACCGCGTCTCCAGGGTCCTAAAACTGCAGTCCTGATACTGCTGCCTCCGATTCTACAGGGACACCCTACTCCTTCTGTGTCGTAAGCCGTTCCATTTTCTTGATGACGTAGCATTTTTCTTTGTTGTTGGCTTTATGTAGGCTATGGAGCACACCCGAATCACAAATAAAACATCACTTTACAGACCACAAACAACTCAATGTTCATTATTACTTAAGATGCGGCGCACGTCGGGATTACAATACCCCACGCTTATCTTTATTTATGCTTGTTTCCCGACAGAAAAGCAATAAAAACCACCCAATTCAACTAATACAGTACATACCTCATCTGTGCGCTTTTAATGGCACTAAGTATATTTTGATTTCCACAGGAGCATAAGCATTCGACTCTGAGGCATTGGTAAAAAGGTCGTGGTCTAATGAGAGCAGATTTACCTTATTCCAAAGCTATGAGTGTTTCAGGGTAAGAAAGGAAACTCGTAGAAATGCATTCCCCTTGCACAACATCCACTGTACAGGGCTCTGGAGGCCGTGTTATGATCTGGGGTTCATTCAATCTGTCAGATATTGGCTCAGAAATGTTACGCAGCGATTAAATGGCTACCATTTTACTGAATGATCAGGTTTTCCCATTAATGGACTGTTCAATCCCCAACAGCATAGACCTATTCCAGGATGACATATCAAGATATATAAAGCTCAGACTGTGAATGAGTGAGTCTGAGAACGCAAGGAATCATTTTCACACATGATATGGCCACCACAGAGTCCTCTCTTAACCAGCTGAAAGTCTTTGGAATGTGCTTGAGGAGGCTTAACGGAGCGCTTTGTCTCTTCCATCGACAATACAGGATCTCAGCCAAAAATGTATGCGACTCTGGTCAGAATAAATACTATAACATTGCTTAACCCCTTAAGAATTAGTATTACGCATTATAAATACAGCATTTTTCCGAATTGCAACATTGTCAAGCGGCATATCCACATTTCGCGAAGAAACTCGGCCAAAAGCTCATGTAAACCATTTTTACCTCAACCGAACACAATTCAAGCACCAAGCAAGTAAATAAGCATGCAGCAGAACATAGGATAAAATCATATCAGCGCTGAATCGCCAGGATTTCTGCTGAATTCGTGCTATACATAAAAATGATGTCAAATAAAATAGGAAAGTCCACTGAATGCAACGATATGAGCCCTGTCATTTTAAACCGACACCACATTGAAAGAACAGCAGGCATACACTTTACAGTCTACAGAGATGAGCAGAAAAAAATTCTTACCTTTGATATTTTGCAATAAAAAAACTGCTCGAGGGTAAATCTGCGCTTGCTATTGTTAGCACAATGTGTTCGTGTTATAACGAAACTAGATCTGCCGGGATCCTAGCATCTTTCCCAGGGCGTTGCTTCAAATATCTTAGCTCCGTCGCATTCAGCTTCATTACAATGTACTTTCCTATCTGCTTTCGGCTTGTGATGCTGTCAGTAAGACTATGCCGGTGTTCTGTCAAATTTTGCTCCCTTGTCAAAAAATGCTACCGTAATGCAAAGCGATCGTAAAGTCTATGTTTTCACCTCGATACTGCAATATGAATCAGGTTACAATAGAAACTTTGTTATTTTTGAGCTTATTATAACAAAAGCAGATGTTATATTGAGTTGGATAAGTTTGTTTGAAGATATATGCCCTTATACCTCATTATAATCTAATTTCTGCATTTTCAGGAAAACCTAGTGTGTACATGCAAATATATGTACGCTCACAGGTCGAAATGCGTACTGAAAATAAATCTATTTTTATGATTTTTGAAAATACTTAAGATGTGAGCGAGGAAACAGCCCGAGATTTCAGGTTTGCGCAAGCGCAGTACCGCGAGGTAGCATATTTTGATGGGTAGCAAAATTTGTCAGAACATCGGTAGGAATTTGATTGTATGAGTCCAGATGATTCTAACTAACTCTAAACCACCTTCATGGCAGAAACCTAGCCTGAGCTATAGCCTTGCATTCCGAGTGCGTCAAGCTGAGTCCATGGGACATATGCATGTTCTTGAATAGCGCGACAATATAAACGCATAACTAGTTTGTTTGAGGTACTGTCCGAATAATTATCCGCCAAATCGTCGTTTTCTGACAGAATCTTTGCACTATTCCACACAAAAACTGAGACTACAACAGTACAGTACGTATTTTCCTTACCCATTCGTTGAATTGGCAATTTGACCATAGACTGTTGTTGATTGGTGCAGCCTATTGGATAAAATGCCGCGCCGCTGAAAGTAAATTGTGAAGGTACGATTCCTGATCAGAGTACCTTTTTTTATTTTTTATTTTTCCTTTTTTGGATATAATCGCAGTTGCTTTCTACAAATAATCGCTGGGGTTTTTGTTATTCTTACTTTTCTTTAACATATTTTCGCATTACCTTTGTATTTATCATTTTACTTATTTATTAAAAAACAAAACAAATATGCTCCAGTGGGGTCAAACTTAATTTTCATTGTATGTATTATCTTTGAATGGGAAATTGTATAGGCAACCAAACTGGCAGAAATAATAATATATTTTTATTCTAAAAATTAAAAAATGTTGTATTTGGATGGAATGGATGCCTGTATTGATACATAAGTGAAATTTTATGGCTTTTACAGCTTGGTATCTGAGAAATCTGAAATGGAACACAAGGTACCCACATTGCCAAAATGGAGAAGCCACCTAGACATTCCTCTTTAATTTTGCTCTGATTCACCTGATCAGAATAAACTTTGGCACAGATAATAATGACATTCTGTGCTGTAATTTTTTAGAGGTTTCAGGCTGCAACTTAACAAATCGAAGTAAAATTTTTTTGGGTGCAAAATGAGATCTTTCATTTACACTGTGTTCCATCTCCATTTACTCTGACTCAGTGACATAGTAATTTTTACACCAGGTATGAAATGCCAAATGGTTTTACCTTTATTACGGTACCAAGATTATTCAAATGGACCAAGCAGTTGCAGAGATATACTCATTTCATTTTGGGCTTGCCATTTTCTAAAGAGAGGCTCAGGGCTTAAGATCGTGAAAATAATGTCACAATGAATGTACACCATGATCGAAGCTAAAGGAGGTCCAACAAAATATTAATGCGTGATTTTTTTTTTCCCCCCAGCACAGGCAGAGTACGATTTAATGATCATGTGACTTCACTTCCAACAGTCATGATAGCAAATATTATATTACTGACTCTCATAAACTGAAGTACGTGGTTATAATGGGCCAGGCAGTGAAAACTGCTGGGAACCTGTTGTTTTCCCCAGTATTATTATTCTTCTTCTTCTCCTCCTTCCTAGGAAATCCTACTTCTCAGACATGAAAAATCACCAAACTTTGCACAAAGGTCCAGTCCATGCTAGATTGCCTCAGCTGCAAAAACAGGCCAATAGTTCTGATGGTGGCGCTACAGCAAGCCTCTAAAATAAAAAAATTTTGAAAATTCACAACAAATCAACCATATGTGTTACAGATTTCCAACTTTCACCAAAATGTAGCCCTAATACTTTAGAAACTTTTGTCAACATAAACTCACTATCAGACCCAGCAACAAGAAATATTATTTTCTGATTGGCTGATAGCTCGCTAATTCAAGACAGCTGTATGGATGGACTAAGCAGAAAAACCTGTCTTGCCCTCTGAGGTTTCTTCACTTCTCAAAGTGAGAAATGTCATGTGTGGTGAGTGAGCGTGTGTCTCATGCCCAACGCACGAGACTAGAGAGCCCTTTTGTTGTTGCTGCACGCCTGCAGCAAGCATCTTCCTGACATGTTGACGTCAAATCGAGGCATATCCTCAACTGAGAATATTCATGCCTGAAATAATCAATCCATTATGAAAATAGCTGTGTATTATGCATTTAAATAACTGATTTGACAAATCTTCACTGCTTTATTTCTCATTTTAGTCCAAAAATGCGCTAGAAGAAGTTTGAAATGCATGTAACTCTTAAAAGTTACTTGCAAATGAGCTCAGTGAGACGAAGGATACCAGGCTATTTGGTGTCTTCGATTATGAATTCAAATGTCAACCAATTCAAAATGTACGATGTAATCCCTCCTTTCTTGTTATCCTCCATTTTTTGCCTCTTGTTACTCAGAATTGCCTAAATTTGCCGGGCCCGTAATTATTTTTTATGGATCGGACACCATGGGATGAGCCAAACAAACTGATAAACGGCCTCCCCCTCTATGCAAGATCCTCCTCAGGTGTTGTCGTTTAGTAGGATTTTTGTCAATCAACAATGTTTTACAGGTATCTCAATAGTAAGAGTTTACTTCTTTGTTTGCTATTCGGGGTCCTGGCATGATTGCAATTTTGATTTTTCTTTCTCCTCATAGTTGTGAACAACCCTTAAACATCAGCAGCAACTTTTGTTCAGTTCAAACATAAAACTTAGTTGGTACCAGATCACAAGAACAATCTGCTGAAGGGCTCTGGAATATTTACGCGTCGCAGCTCGTTCTTCGCTTCATTAATCTTGCTTTTTTATTGACGGACCACTGCGGCACTTCGAATAGCAGTCGGAGACAGCAGCATAATGGGGTGTAAGGTTTTAAACTACCTTGGGGAGACTCCACTTTGATTGAGGATGAAACTTTTAATGAAGAGTCACGTGCAAGAAAACGTTCATTAGTCCTATAGGCTACTTTGCTCAGGTTTTTAATTGAATGCACATTTGGAGCCAAAATTAATCACGCCCTTGATGAAGATAAGGAAAACGCTAAGTGAAATAAATAATCCATGTAATTAACTCACAAAATTTGAATTATCGTATATGGCAGCACAGCGGGTTCAGTGGGTATATCGCCTCACCGTGAGAAGAGAATGGGGATGATCGGTCTTTGTTTGCTGGTTCTACCGTGTCCGGATGGGATTTTCATTGTGTGCTCCAATACATAAAGCCAACTACAGACTTTTAAAATACTCATGCAGTAGTGTGCAGTGATGATCATAGGTATTGAAAAGTGCTATTGTAGCCAATGAGAAAAAAAAATCTCATAAGCTAAAAATATGGATAATAAACAAAAACAGTGAAAACATCAATTTTATAACATGGAAAGGAGTGGCAAATTTGGCCCTTGCTTAGCCTGAATGCATGTTTGAAGGCTCATTCCATTCCACTGCCATTGCACTGATAAAAAAACAAAAAAAATCAGCCTCAAGTGTTTCAGAGAGATGGGTTAACTGAAAACTGGTGGCAATAGAGGAGCAAAACGAAAGTTAAGTTCTTTATCTGTCCATGACAAGTTAAAAAAAATGGCAGTTGACAGCGCAACTCTATGATGATATTAATGGCACCAGAATTAAGGAGATGAAAGTACAACCCCAATTCTGGATTAGTTAGGACAAAGTGTAAATTGTGAAAAAAAATCAAAACGCAATGACTGTCAAATCACACCAGCCAGTATTTTATTCACAATAGAACAGAGATAACAAAGCAAATGTTGAAACTAAGAAATTTTACAATTTTATCCACAAAATCAGCTCATTTCAAATTTGATGGCTGCCACAGGTCTCAAAAAAGTTGGGACAGGGGCCTGTTTAGCATGGTGTAGAATCCCCTCTTCTTTTTAACACAGAGGGGAAACATCTGGGCATTGAGGAGACAAGTTTCTTGAGTTTAGCCATTGGAATTTGATCCCACTCGTTTAATACAGGCTTCCAGCTGCTGGGGAGTTTTGGGTCTCATTTGACGGTCGTTTAATTTACTTATGTGCCAAATGTTCTAAATCGGTGAAAGATCAGGACTGCAGGCAGGCCAGTTCAGCACACGGACTCTTCTACTATGAAGCCATGCTGTCGCAATAGCTGCAGTATGTGGTTTTGCATTGTCCTGCTGAAATACACAAGGCCTTCCCTGGAATAGATTTCGTCTAGAGGGGAACATACGTTGCTGTAAAACCTTTATATACCTTTCAGCATTCATGGTATTTTTTAAAACATGCAAATGTCCCACACCATATGAATCTTCAGCCTTGTCCCTTACACACACAGATTTTTCCAGTTTCTCTGAATCCTTTGATGATGAGACTTTCAAAGCCTTTGCAATTTGACATTGAAAATCAGTTGGAGATTGTTTCAAAAAATGACTGCATAACCCCTTAAGTAGAACATGGAGGTGGTTATATTATGGTTTGGGGTGATCTGGAATCATGGATCAAAAGCATTATCACAGCATCCTTGTGGGGTATTCATTGCCATCTGGAAAGAGACTGACTAGTCAAGGATTTTATTTTCAACAAGGTGATGACCCTAAACACATTTCTCGGTTGCGCAATAATTATCTTGGTCAGAAAGAAATGAATGGTGAAGTAAACGTTATGACTTGGTCTGCTTGAAGTCCAAACCTTAATCCGATCGTGTAAATATGTTGTAAAATCGAAAGAATTTCTTTGAAATTAACTTCAAACCATATGAAGAGGTTTGTCGGGCAAGAAAATAATAAAAATTGCGAAAACCATGCCTGAGAGATTAAATGCTGTAATCAAAGCGAAGGGTGGCCACACTAGATATTGATTTTTTTCTCTCTCTCAAAAAAAAAACCATTATTGTTTATGTTTACTTATTTTCATCTATATGATCCAGTATTACATGAAATAAATACTTGAATAATACTTGGTTTCTGATTTATCTTCATTTTGTTAAGTGTATTGTCATCACTGCACACTACTGTTGGTATGAGTGTGTGAGCTGGACTACAGATTAGCATATTGTCCACGAGGGTGCATTCCTGAATCTCGCCTAGTGCGTAACAGGATGGGCACTGGCCACTGAACAGAAGTAGGATCGGTAATGGATGAATGGTATTATTGTGTACAAACACAACCTTATGGAAACAAAGTGTACAAGCAAGCAGCTCATCACTTTTCCCCCAGAGACAAGTAGTCACTTGAAACATTGCCTTTAACTGAGCAGAACACGGTAGTTTTGATTTTCAGTTCAATGTTAGGGAACGGTTTTGTATCACCAGAGTATAAAAACGAATTAAATGGTATGTCCTTTAGGCAAGAGCTGTTTGAAAAGATTGTTGGAGCAAATAATCTCGTATTGGTTGAACGACATCGTATTGACTGGAACGCGTTTTTATGGAAAAGAGAGGTCAAATTTTGCATTAAAATGAGACCGATTTGTTCACTGAATGGGGGAAAAACAATGCATACACAAGTCAAAACATGATGGTAAGTCCTTGGTTCTTATTATAATTGAGGACAATAAGCATCGATTAAGCAATTTGGATCAAAAATCACATACCCCAATAATGGCTAAAAACACTGAAACCTGTTTAATGTCCGCGACAAGCCTAATCCATGTCAATAGAATGGGTCCTTTATCTTTAACGGCTTGTTCCAAAAATGGCTCAAAATAAGACTGAAAATCACAAAACCCGATCAACTAGACTCGATCAAAAAAAAAAAAGTCGGAAAAGCTTCAAGTCCACGATACAAGTGAGCGCAAGCTTCTTACAACCAGCAAAAGTAGGCCTAGCTGTTAGCCCATGACATAGCACATGCATTTAATCATGTAGTTAAAATACACATTTACTTGTACTGTGATTTTTCATTTCACTGACCAGCACAAAGGCAAGGCCTTTTATTTCGGCATTCGCTTCTCTGTCGTATTTACTGCATCCTGGAATAATGGAGTCTATTAAGCTCCTTAATGTATTGCAAATGGCCTAGAAAGTGATCCCAGGATCATTTACAAAATAATCAATTACTACCAAGTGTGCTATCCCAATGACCTTAAGACACATTAGCTTATGCCATAACGGGTACACTCAGACGGAATAAATGAAATCACATCCATCAATCAATTACCATTACAGAAACTACGAAAACTCTCAACATCATCAGGTGTGGCCAGTTTTCATTAATAACGCATACCCGTCAACTCTCAGGCATTCGGTGTGAGTTTAAGTGGCATATTTACATTCCTCTGCTGTGATCAGCAATTATTCAAATCAACGCGTATGTAAGAGATTCTCGCGCAGAATTTAAGGCCCGTATTCAGAAACGACACTCACGTTCACCCTCCACTCACCATATAGTGAGTACGATTGAAATGTAACTGGAGTGTGAGAAAGAGATCGACCGACCACTAACCGAGGGATCGGTCCCACTCCTCGCCAATTGATATTCACAAACGCCACTCGAGCATAACTGACAGTAGTGGGCACAGGGTACCACAGGCGGTGCATCGGCTGCTGCAAAGTGACGCTCAATCCTCACCCTTCAGTGCTGAATGACCGAAACCTGACGCAGTTTACTTTTATTGATTAGAACGTTTCTCAGACTAATTGGTAAAACAACAATGCAATTTATTTTTAATAGCATTGTTATACATTGCTTCACAAAATCGAGGTGTTTCTTTCGCACATAAATGACGACATAAATATCAGCATGTCTTCATAAATTCTGTGGTCGAGTGGCTCGCGAAAGGTGCAGGACAGCCCGCGAGGCTCACGGAGCAACAAGCTGTGAATGAAACGCGTCAGACATTTCCCTCTACATTCAGCGGCTAAGAATGTAGAAAAGAATGGAGTCTCGTGACTTACAGCTGCATGAGCCTCACAGACCAATCCACACGCGCCCCACGAGCTGCTGAGCGCAGAATTTTCCAACCCATGAGTAAAGAAAAGCGCGATAAATCCGAATGCGTGAGAGTTGACAGATATGCGTAATAAATTAAAACTGGCCACACCTGATAATGTTGAGAGTTTTTGGAGTCTCTGCAATGGTAATTTCATGAAATGAAAACTGGGCAATAATTATCAGTGCTCATTCTAACTTAACAAGTAGAACTGGCGAAAGATGAAAATCCTTCGTAATTTTGGAGTACACGTAAATAGAATTTTATTTAATGATTGGATATGACCTTTTTTCAATCATTATTTTTAAGGGATGGTTTTGAGCTTCCCTTATTGCCAGTTTACCAGTAGGTACTGGTGGGTACACAAATGCTAACCTCGAGTTAACCACAGTGCATTTCGTAAACACTGAAACCAGGTGGTCAATTAGTAAGTTACCCGCATCGTTACCATCATTAAAGTTGAAATTTGCATAGTTGCGGTTGTGTCGAACACGTAGGTTTAAATGATCCAGAGTGTCTAATGTTTGTAACCACCTGAAAGCCATGACGATGATATACCTGCGCAAGTTACTGCGGCTCAAGGGAGGTGTTCCCTGCACTCAACCTTCATTCAGAAAGAGACGCTATTTTCGGTGAGTGAGGTCTCTGAAAGCAAATGAGTGTTAGGGCAACCTCGGACATTTAGTATAACCTGACACTAAGTTTTAGTACTCGCTCGCACTCAATTAATGTGAGTGTCGTTTCTGAATACGGGCCTAAGTCCCTTGCGCATGGAGGGGTTGGAAGCAATAGAATTGCATAAAGACGTTTCAAAGGATCTTCTCTTATTTAAATGATCAAGAAACGGGCATTGCTTTCAAACCCCGAGTATAGTGCAAGAAGTCCGGAGTCGTAATCGGAATGCGTTATAAATGAAAACTGGCCACATCTGATAATGTAGAGTTTTTGTAATGGCAATTTAAATGAAAGTTTGAAAACCGGTCATGATCAATCATTAATTTTAAGGGGTTTGGAGTCTCCCCTATTGCCAGTTCACAAGCCACCACTGCTTAGAACGTGGCATAGAGTTGGTGCCAGATTGGCTGGTCTGAGTATTTCAGCAGCTGCGGATCTACTGGGATTTTCACACAGAACCATCTCTAGGGTTTACGGAGAATGGTCCGGAATAAAATAAATAAATAAAAATAAAAAAAATCAAGTGAGTGGAAGTTCTCCGAGCAAAAATACTTTGTTGATGCCAGAGGTCAGAGCTGAATGACCAGTATGGTTCGTGCTGATAGATAGACAACAGAAACTCAAATTGCCTCTTGCTACAACTGAGGTATGCAGAAGAGCATCTCTGAGCACACAGCACGTCAAACCTTAAAGCAGATGTGCGACACAGCAGAAGATCATACTGGGCGCCACTCCTGTCAGCTAAGGACAGGAAACTGAGGCCATGATTTCCATGGGCTGACGACAATTGGACAATAGAAGATTAGAAAAAAAGTCAACTGGTCTGATAAGTCTCAATTTCTGCTGTGACATTCAGATTGCAGGGTCAGAATTTGGCATAAACATGAAAGCATGGATCCATCCTGCCTTGTATCAGCAGTTAAGGCTGGTGGTGGTGTAATGGTGTGGGGGATATTTTTTCCGCACAATTTGGACCCCTTGGTACCAACTGAGCATGGTTTAAACACCACAGCCTACCTGAGTGTGATCGCTGACCATGTCCATCCCTTAATGACCACAGTGTACCCATATTTTGGATGTCTACCTCCAGCAAGATAACACGCCATGTCACGAAGCTCAATTAATCTCCAACTGGTTTCATGAACATGACAGTGAACACACTGAATTCGAATGGCCTCCACAGTCACTAGATCTCAGTCCAATAAAACCCTTTGGGATGCGGTGGAGCAGGAGATTCACTTCAAGGATCTGCAGCCAACAAATCTGCAGCAACTGTGTGATGCGATCATGTCAATATAGACCAAAATCTCTGAGGGATGTTTCCAGCACCTTGTTAAATCTATGCCACGAAGAATTAAGGCAATTCTGAAGGCAAAGGGGGGTCCAACCAGGTACTAGCAAGGTGTACCTAATGAAGTAGCCAGTGAGTGTATGGGATATATACTGGTTCTTTCGCAAAATATTTCAGAGATAAATTTTTTTTATAAATACTCAGCGCCATTAAAAACGCAGAGGTGAAGAATGTACTGTATTTGCGGCAAATTGAAGAATCGATTGATTTTTACTGCTTTTCCAGTGAGGCACGAGAGGAAATAAAGAAAAGCGCGGGGTATTGTAATCCTGACGCGCACCACGTGCAGCACCAAACACTTCAATAATAACAAAAATTGAGCTGCTCGTGATGTGTACAGTGACACTTCACTTGTTCTTTTCGGTGTGGTCAATAGCCTACATAAAGACAAAAAAAAAAAAAAAACGAAAAACGCTACTGCATCAAGAAAATGGAACAGCTTGTGACACAGGAGAGAGAAAAAGAGCCTTTGGCATGTTACAGGCAGATCTCAGCTGCCGAGAGGTGGTGCGTCATTTGCACGGTCACCATTCAACGGCGGCTGTCTATCCGAGAATGGAACACAGGCACTGACTGACCCCACTTAGGGCAGCCACAAGCAACGATGGCAGCTCAAGAGCGCCACATCTGGTTACAGCCTGTACATGACAGATTCCGGACAGCAACCAAAACTGATCATGAGATGAGGGGTCTGAGACGATTGAGGGTGAGCGGAAGTACCATTTGACGCCGTTTACGTGAGCAAATCATGCGTGCACACGGCTCCTACAGAAAACCCATTTTTTGATATTAATATTGACCCAGCCCTAAGCATCCCTCAGCCAAACTGGGCAAAGATACTGAATTACGGAACTCGAATCATCCTTCATTTCCCAAAAACCAGGTGCCCCACTGTGAGTGATGTTCCAACACGTACTGGGGCAAGAGCATTCAATCTTGTTGATGGGCTTTCCACTGGATTTTCATGCTAACTCTCCAGTTCTTCCCCACAGGCTGATGACAAGAGTTCAAGAGCACTCAATAGAAACTCCAGGTCATTGTCAATATTTTTAATTACGCAGTTTGTTCTGCGAGTTTACAAACCTGAGGTTAACGTTCTGCAGTCAAAGGTCAACTAGCATAACACTGGAGGAACAGTACTAGGAGTGCCTATTTTACACAAACATGGGAGCACTAATGCGTTTGTTCTGTAGTCCAATATCACAGGCGAAAAGGGTAAGCTCTTCATGATTCAACCATGCGATGGATTAATCAAGTCCTTCCTTGCATTCGCATTAATTCCAAAAAACGGATCAAGAGACTTTCCCTAAGTATATAAAGAGCCATCAGGAGATGATATATTTTTTGGGGGTGGGGGGGGAAATATAAGAAATTCCATAATGGCAAAAGGTACGGCTCCAGCATAAAGGTTGGCACATGTGCAAAGTTTTTTTTGTCAAAATCTCAAAATGTTTCAAAGTGATGTTCTGGATGAACAGTGATGCCTGTATCAAAATTACTGTGTGAGCAAGATGTTTCAAGCAAGATGGCCCTCGTCTAATTCAACTTTTCAATGAATTACAAATCGGCTTAAAAATTATTGGCACCTCTGACTGGCAATGCACAAACACTACCGCAAAAGTGTTCTAAGCATGGTTGGGTGATGTCACTTCTGTTGACGTTTGAAGTATCATCAAACAAAACACAGCTAGCTCGGCCTTCCCTCCTCCTCTGCCCCTCTCTCCCCTTCCCGTGCTTCCTGAAACAGTCATGAACGCCGATCTCTCCCAGAGATTTTTTTTTTTTTAACCCAAACCCCACCCCTCCATCCCTCTTGTCGGTGATTGGCTGGATGGTCCAGGGTGGACCAGGTTGTTTTTGTTGCAGTTTATGGAGCCTGGGCTGTCCACAGGGACAGCGGTTTTTTTTTATTTTTTAAACAGCGTATTTAGGGGACAGGCAGCTAGCGGATTGTGAGATGTTCTCTGTATGTGAAAAAAAATGTTCTAGCTTAGAATCCGCGACACAGGACTTGGAGCACCTTTCAAAAATTAAAAAAAATATATTATTAGGGAAACTCGCAAAACCGTGATAAATACTGAATGACTGAATGTTCAAATGGAATCACCCAAAATTATTTACCGATTTATTTAAAAACCACTTTCCTCCAAATCAAGGTTTCACAATTAATTGCACCCTTTAAATAGCATCTACCAAAATTAAACCAGTTATTAAATTCCACTTATTTGAGTTTTATCTAAATGTTACGGAACTATATTGAGCCATTACACCACTTCCTGTTTCACAGTATAAAAATGAGGCAACACACATACAAATACCCTTTATCATCCAACACCATTAAGAAAAAAAAAAACAACTGTCAGTTCAAGAGAGGCAGATGGTCATCTAACTTTATAAATCTGATAATGGCAACAAGAAGATTTATAAACTGAATTTGCCACTAAGTAATGTCAGGGCAATTATTAAAAAAATTCCAAAAAAATGGAACTGTTGAAAACCTCAAAGGTTGAGGACGCAACTGCATTTGGCCACCCAGGATACTGAGGAGGATGGTGAGAGAAGCAACAAAATGCCCAAGAATCACTGTGAAGGAACTGTTGGCCTTGGTGGCGTCTTACGGCCACCAGGTTTCAAACAGCACCATCAGGCGCCACCTCCACAACCACCAGCTCTTTGGAAAGGGTTGCCAGAAGAAAGCCTTTTCTGACCGGAAGACACAGAAGCAAGTGCTTGAAGTTTGCCAAAAGTCATCAAAATTATGACTGGGAAAAGGTTCTTTGGTCAGATGAGACTAAAATTACACATCCTGGTCAGATACAGCATCAGCATGTTTGGCATCAAAACAAAGATGCATAGAAGGAGAAGTACCTACAGTGATACGATGAAGGCTCAGTAATGTTTTGGGGCTGTTTAAATTCAAGTGGTCCAGGGGCACTGATTAAGATTAATGGCATGATGAAGTCCACCAAATATCAGGATATTTTGGCTGACCATCTGGTTGCCTCTGCTAGTAGGCTGAGCTGTTGGTGGACTGTCCAACAAGCCAATGACCAAATGCATACCTCTAGATCCACATAGAAATGATTCTGTGAAAACAAAATCAATGTTCTGCAATGGCCATCTCAGTCGCCAGACCTCAATCCAATTGAAAACTTGCAGGCTGAGTTGAAGAGAGCAGTTGATAAACACAAACACTAGAATGTGCAGGATCTTGAAAGGATCCATTAAGAGGAACAGGCTAAAATCCGCCGAATGAGTGCCTTAACCTTGCCAAAAATTACAGAAAGACTTCATGCTGCTATCCTTGCCAGAGGTGGTTACACCAAATCTTAAACGAAGGGTGCCAAAAATGATGAAACCTGGAATTTGTTCAAATTTATTTTGTATTAAATGATTGTTTCGATTTTAGTTGTTACCATCAAAACATTAATGAAGTATTTCATGTGATGGTATATTGTGCTTCTCCAGAATTTTTTTGTTTTTGTAGTATTGTTCGCGCCAGTGATTTTGGAGCCCACTGTAAATCTGAGTTATGAATTGCTTAATTCGGTCATCTCAAAGGACCAAGTCACAAAAAATAATACTGGTGCAAAAAAAAAAAAAAAAAAAAAACTTCCACCTTATCAAACTTGCTGTTCACAAATTAGAGCATGTGTTTGTACAAAACCCAAAACCAGTGAAGTTGGCACGTTATGTAAATCCTTGATAAATACAGAATACAATGATTGGCAAATCCTTTTCAACTTATATTCAATTGAAAACACTGCAAAGACAAGATGTTTAATGTTCAAACTGAGAAACTTTATTTTTTTTTTTGCAATAATAATAATAATAATAATAATCATTAACTTAGAATTTAAAGGCAGCAACACATTGCAAAAAAGTTGGCACAGGGGCCTTTTTACCACTGTGTTACATTGCCTTTCCTTTTAACGACACTCAGTAAACGTTTGGAAACTGAGGAGACCAATTTTTAAAGCTTTTTAGGCTTTTTAGGAACTCTTTCCCATTCTTGCTTGATGTACAGCTTAAGTTGTTCAACAGTCCGGGGTCTCCATTTTGGTATTTTACGCTTCATAATGCGCCACACATTTTCAATGGGAGACAGGTCTGGACTACAGGCAGGCCAGTCTAGTACCCGCACTCTCTTACTACGGATCCATGCTGTTGTAACACGTGCAGAATGTGGCTTGGCATTGTCTTGCTGAAATAAGCAGGGGCGTCCATGAAAAAGACGTTGCATGGATGGCAACATATGTTGCTCCAAAACCTGTATGTATCTTTCAGCATTAATGGTGCCTTCACATATGTATAAGTTGCCCATGCCTTGGGCACTAATACACCCCCATACCATCACAGATGCTGGCTTTTGAACTTTGCGCCTATAACAGTCCGGATGGTTCTTTTCCTCTTTGGTCCGGAGGACACGACGTCCACAGTTTCCAAAAACGATTTGAAATGTGGACTCGTCAGACCACAGAACAATTTTCCACTTTGCATTAGTCCATCTTAGATGAGCTTGGGCCCAGTGAAGCCGGCGGCGTTTCTGGGTGCTGTTGATAAATGGCTTTCGCTTTGCATTGTAGAGTTTCAACTTGCACTTGCAGATGTAGCAACGAACTGTAGTTACTGACAGTGGTTTTCTGAAGTGTTCCTGAGCCCATGTGGTGATGTCCTTTACACACTGATGTCGGTTTTTGATGCAGTACCGCCTGAGGGATCGAAGGTCACGGGCATTCAATGTTGGTTTTTCGGCCTTGTCGCTTATGTGCAGTGATTTCTCCAGATTCTCTGAACCTTCTGATGATATTACAGACCGTAGATGATGAAATCCCTAAATGTCTTGCAATAGCTCGTTGAGGAATGTTGTTTTAAACTGTTCGACAATCAGCTCACGCATTTGTTCACTAAGTGGTGACCCTCGCCCCATCCTTGTTTGTGAATGACTGAGCATTTCAGGGAAGCTGCTTTTATACCCAATCATGGCACCCACCTGTTCCCAATTAGCCCGTTCACCTGTGGGATGTTCCAAATAAGTGTTTGATGAGCATTCCTCAACTCTCTCAGTCTTTTTTGCCATTTGAGCCAGCTTTTTTGAAACATGTTGCAGGCATCAAATTCCAAATGAGATAATATTTGCAAAAAATTACTAAGTTTACTTGTTCCAACATTAAGTAACTTGTCTTTGCAGTGTATTCAATTGAATATAGGTTGAAAAGGATTTGCAAATCATTGTATTCTGTTTTTATTTACGATTTACACAACGTGCCAACTTCACTGGTTTTGGGTTTTGTATTTATGCAATTACCTTTCACACTCCCAAATCAGTGACCTGACAAGTCACAGCTCAGCCCCGAATGCTTGACTGCGGACATTTTTTCAGAGACCAATTGTAATCGTGAAGTCAATTCCCGCCCATTTAAGCATATATGCTCCATATAATTAACCCCTTTGAGCAGAAGCCAAATCTGGCTATTTGTGTGTTACCTTATTTCAGGCTTTATAAATCAAGATTGGAGCTTCACAAAGAGCGGAGGAAATGGCTCAACTAAGACAAGACACTTGTAGCATTTAGAATTCCATCGCGTTTCACTTTATTTTCATGATTTTGTAAGAGGAAAAGGGCTGCAAACATTTTTTTAAAAATCATGCAAATTAAGCATTGAAATTTAGAAAAAAAAAATATTGAGAATTGAAAAATGGCTGGAGTTAACACTATACATTTCTGGGATTATGAACTCCTTCACCACAACTATACTTCAACTGAGAATGAAATCTTAAATTATCTACTCTTTAGGTGTCAAATAAGACCGCTCTCCAGGTGGCTCCCCAAATTCTCAGAGCCCTCAAGATGGTGCACTGTCAAATCATATAATAATTATATTTTTAACGCAAATCAACTTTTGACTCATGAATTTCAATACGACTTACACAGAACAAAAATATAAACGCCCCATGTCAAATATTGATGCCACATGGAGTTAACAACTAAGTGAGCATATGCTGACTTTTACTTGTACAATAGGGATATTTCTCTTGATTTGTGTACCATTTTTTAATCCATCTCTCTGTCAATGAGCATTTGCTCAGTGACTTCATTCAGTACGTGGGAGTGGCATTTCCAGACAGTGATCAGACAGAATGAGCAGTACCCAGACACTCCTTATACTGGGGACAATAAAAGGCCACCCCAAAATGTCAAATTTTGTCAAAAGTCATCATGCCTCAGATGTCTCAGGTCATGCGGGAACGTGCCATTGGCATGCTGGATGCAGGGTGGTCCACCAGAGCAGTCGCTGTGCAGCTGAATGTTAAGTATCGGACAATAGGCCATTTGAGAGTTTGTTTCCGACAGACGGGCATTACTGTAAATCGAACTCATCCATATCGGCCATGTGTGACCACACCAGCACAAGATCGCTACATCTGGCTCGTCCACCTGCAGGATTGGCTCAGATCAGGGACACTCACAGCGGATGAGACCGTTGGTCTGCACAACCGACGCATCACACCACAGACAGTCCATTACCGCCTGCGAGAAGCCAACTTGCACGCTCAGCGTCCTCACCGTGGTCTGGATCTCACCACTGTCCGGTGTCGGAACCAACTCGCACGGGCAAACACACACGTTCGATGGCCCTTGGCACGTTGGAGAAGAGTGCTCTTCACTGACAAATCCTGGTTCCCGTTTTTTTGTTTATAAAACTCAAAAAATTTGACATGGGGCGTTTATATTTTTGTTCAGTGCACCTCCTAATATAGGTGCAGTTTGACATTAATGGTCTCCAGTAACCTCTCCAAACCCAAAACATGCCTTTTCTCCATGATATAGTTTAGAATTTTCTCAATTTTTCTTCAGTCACACAAGCCAGCACACACAGTCATTAAAGAAGCTGCTTAACGGTCAGAATGCTCACCCTGCAATGAAAAGCAACCATCTCCCACTTCCGAGCTCATACATCAATGCTTTCCACACCTAATGGAACAAGCATAACTCATTAACACCGTAATGTCTGAAATATACCTTCAGGAAAAAGCAGGCAACTATCCTAGTTTGAACAGAACACGCAACAAACGTAGCAGGGGGTCTACCGAAGTGCTTGAGCTGTTTGAATTTTAAATGAGCCAAAACTTCAGCAATCATTTTTGTTGAATACTATATAAATTCTAAAACAAAAAACCACACTGGGCAACATGCTATCACATGCAGTATTATTAGCTAATACTAACGGTTACTCTTACTAACCAATGTGGCAAACAAAAAGCTCAGTGATCATCATGGCTATGGTAAACCGAGGATATAAAACCGCTAACCATAAGTGTAAATTTAAAAATAATAAAAAAAATTAAAAAAACTCACTCATAAAATAAAAACCCTTCTTAATTGAATTCCTCTAACAGCGACGTAGATCTATGCGGTAGCAGGAAATCTCAAGTCCTGTTTCATTCGAAATAATTCCCATTGACCTTGTCCGTATCTCATTTAAATCCCGTAAATGTCACTGAGCATTTCAGGCCGGTTTTGGAAGCCTTTTCTCTTTGCAATCGCATCATTTTCAGCTGCGCAACATTAAGAGAATACAACCCAACTAGAAGCAATGCAAAGGTTTAAATACTTTACTGATGGTCCAATCAATGTCTTTCAATTGCAGTGGAAAGTTTATACTCCCTGGAATTGGCCATCAGAGTTGTTCTGAGCATGTGTCAGCGCCGAATTCGTCGATGGTGGAATCTACTTGAAAATCTATGGTGGAATTACGCTTTTTTGCGATGACAATAATTGATAGTAGAATGACATAGCATCAATACCATCGCAAATTTTTTGCCTCAGAAAACTCATTTTGTTTTCACTACTTACTTGGGATATGACTGGCTCACTTCAACTGAAGTGGTTGCTGCAAAGGACAACAGTTTTCTGTCGCAAGAGATCCTTTATTTATTTTTTTTTTTTACAACTGCTGGATTGGTATTATGGGCAAGTTTATTGAGCAGTTAGCACATCTGGCTTAGCTGAGGAGTTTTATTCATGTAACTCCCAGGAAAGAGGGATGGGACTTAACTCTTCCACATTCTAAACAGTGTTCAAGCTCAGCTTGCTAGTGAATATTCAACAACTGATCCGGGGGTGCCATCTAGAGATAGAATAGAGTAACTGCATGCATAAATGGAGCAGCTCCACGGCGTCTACATCTGCGCAGGGGGTTAAAGTTCAATTTGACATCTTTCGGGCAAATCGGTGAAGCACTGATCATGTCACACAGGTCATAGAAAGGCTCTAACTCCCTCTGAAAATTGGTAGATGTAATCGAAATGATGGCCAACATAAATGTCCACACTCACAGCCAATGAAATGTCTTTGACAAATCTATGGAAGAGTCTTTAGGCAACAACCATACACATCTGCACTGGATAGGGTCAGGAGGCCCTTATTAAATTCAAGTCCACAGCCAGGAGATTGGGCGCCAGGGTTGGCAGGACGAACGGGAAAACATTCGGGCAGAAATGCCCAGGCCGTGGCTTTCGATCACTGAAATGTCAAATGGCAGTTTTACATTCTTAAGACATGTCAGTAAATGGTGTCTGACAACCAACATTGTCAGCGAGAGAGAAAAAGTGTTGTACGATGGCGTCTTATATATCTGTCAAATATTTGTAACGTCGCAGACATACCGATACCCTCATGCAAGAAGGGAAAAGTGGCATTTTAAAAATTCTACAGGAGGCAAAAAAGACTGTTCCAGGTAAATCTTTACCATATGGATTATAATTTCCATGGTGAACGAGCGGGTCATTAGATGATTGTGAAGCCTGAAAAAGCTTGATCCCTAATCATTAGCACGCAAAGAGAAGATCCACATTATGTCACTTACACCCTTTGAGCATGACTTGGGATGAAGAGCTCAATATATGAGAAACGCATTTTTAAAGGGCATATCTGCAACAATCTGCGAGCAGAAATTAAGATGACCTTGTGAGAGTGCCCAGAGTCTGTTCAATGTTCACAATTTCTCATTTCTAAATATGCATAATAGTTTCCAGTTTCCCTTGCAAATGTTTTAAATGTTAGAAACATTTTAATACATGGATATGATATGACAAGATATACATTTTGTTTTCAACTGTCAATATTTTGCAGTATTTTGTAAAACAGCCAGTCTATCTATACTGCATCAAATTGCTGTCAAACTGCAAAGAACTTCAGCATGTAGAAGTGAATCATCAGATCTAAAGATGCACTATACAGCCCAGTGGCTAAAAACAATGCAAGTTATTTCTGATTAAGGTCACCATGTCACCTCTGAGCTGATGCGGATATCTGAAGCCATAAACAGAAGGTAATACAACAAATGTAATACAGTGTGCACGGACTGTGGGCGTATGTACAGTTTATGATGGTACCAACTAGGACTAGCAATATGCAAAACAGGTGCAAGAGGCAGAAACGCCTAGACTGAAAATGCATATTGTTTGTACACCCTTTGAGCATGGGAATCGTTGCATGTACCCCTCTAGCAAATGAAAAAACATTGTTGGGAAAACTTCACTTGCAGATGCGCCTTTTCGAAAAAGGGTTTTGACCCCTTTAGGATAAGAATTCAAACCCAAAATTTTGCCAGAAGATGGGTCCTACATGGATGCATCTAAAAACTGAGAAACAATTTTTACCCAAAATGTCACTTGCGCCCTTTCTGCATGAGAGCATCGTTATGTCAATATAATTTCTCAATATAATGTCTTATAATTTCACTGGCTGAGAGTATGGTGGTCATCACGGATGTAGAAAGTCGATATAGAAGCATTTGTAACAGGATTGGTTGATAATGGTTATACAGAAATAACTAAAACATGGAGATGACCGTTTGCGCCACAGACGTCCAAAACTTCTTGTAAAGAGAAAAATTCATAGCGACAGACACTTTTCTTAAGACGTCCATCAACACGTCTTACTAGAATAGAACGGCCTTAAAGGAGGAGGACCCTTCACCACTGATCTATAAAGCAGTTACACTGAGAACCCCGAACTCTGCGCTCTCTCAATCGTACTGCTAAACATGATCATCGTTCTACAGCCAAAACGCATGTACACCCTTACTGTGGTCAAGCGCAAAAGTAAATCTAACATTTATAGACTCAAGTAACTGTGGTGGGAGCAAAAACAGGGCACAGACTGCTGTATGGCCACCGAATAGACAAGTAATTCTACACTCACAGCAGACCAGCCGCAAGATGTCAAGACTGATTTCCAGAGGTGATGAACCGGTCCGCCATGAAGAGCGATAAGGCAGTCAAAAGTGCTGTCACTTACCCACAGCATCAAACACTAATAATCTACATTATTTCTGGTGAGTTGACTTGTCAAGGACGACAACTTCAGGATGTATCCAAACACGCTGCGTCGTGATTTGCCCCAGTGTGGTGGACACGCCCATAACTCCAAGGTCAGAACAGCCCCTGTCATCCATCCAACCCCCCCCCACAAGTTCCATTTCAACACAGAGCAATTAACCACTTTAGTAATCATTTTTATTACACAGTTTTAAATCAACACACAAGCTCGACGAGCTTTCAGGTAATTAAATATACAGAAGTTTGTGTCTGTCTGGAACCCATATCCTTTGTACCCTTAACCCTGAAAGAGCAGGAGTCACTGGAGCTGTTAGCTTCGATTTTCAACAAAAAGCCAAATGCAACCGAATTACCAGAAGATGGGAGGGTGGGAGGGAGTACGGGGAATTAATCTAACACCTTATATTTTAATCACAGGTCAAAAACGTGTGGATCCTAACCGACAACTGAACTGGGGATGGGGTCTGCTGGAGGGTCATGAGTATTGACATTACGAGAATAAAAAAGAAAGAAAAAAAAAATCAAAATAAAAGTCCTTCAGAATTCAGAAATCACCAGTCGTACGGAGAGAGTCCGTAGGTTCTACGCGCATCTCTCGTTTGCGACCGGTCGCGAGTTTAAAAAGAATTCCTTCAAGAAGTTTGTACAAAATTCTGCCCGCGCGCCCTAAACCGACCACCAGATATGCATTACATTGGGACAGGTTGGAGGCGAGGGCGGGGGGTGTTAAACCAAGTCTTTAAAGGATGAGGAGTGATGTTTATGACTTGGAAAAGAGACTGCAGACAGACCATAGTGGCAAGTGGATTCTGTGATGGGGAAAAGAGTGTGTGTGTGGGGGGGGGGGTTCTAAGCTTTTATTTTGAAATATGTACAACATGGCAGCCGGGTAGGGGGGCGGGCTTAACGGGTGTGGTGGGCGGGGCCTGGCTCAAAGAAAGCACTCCAATGGAAACCAACATTTTTTTCCCCTCTCATTGATCAGAGTCCCCCCTTAAGCCTTAAAGATGAAGAGGCGATTTCTCCGTACTTCTGCTCCTCCTGCCCACAACTACATGGCGTACTTTTGCGTCCATTCCCGAGCCAATTTGTTGTACCTGCAAATAAGAGGCAGCAAAACAATCCATCAGGTGACTGTAAAAGACACAAAAACAGGTGCTCATGAAAAAGGACCTTTAGTAAAATGGTCATTAATATAGATATCGGTTTTCTAACCGAGGCATGAACACTTCTGCGCACAAATCAACCCACAGTCAGACAAGTTATGCTAGGACATGCACAGTGTAACAGTAAAGGTATACTGGTTCACAGATCATATTATAGTAGGGAAGAGAAATTTGACTCGCCATGACCAAATACTCCTCAAAATAGCTCAACAGAACTGGAACCACCCTGGCTCATTATAGCCCTTTCCTACTGTAGAGCTGAACCAGGCTGGCTCATTATCGCCCTTTCCCACTGTACAGCTGAACCAGGCTGGCTCATTATCGCCCTTTCCAACTGTACAGCTGAACCAGGCTGGCTCATTATCGCCCTTTCCCACTGTACAGCTGAACCAGGCTGGCTCATTATCGCCCTTCCCCACTGTACAGCTGAACCAGGCTGCCTCATGATAGCCCTTTCCCACCGTAGAGCTGAAACAGGCTGGCTCATGATAGCCCTTTCCCACTGTACAGCTGAACCAGGCTGGCTCATTATCGCCCTTCCCCACTGTACAGCTGAACCAGGCTGCCTCATGATAGCCCTTTCCCACCGTAGAGCTGAAACAGGCTGGCTCATGATAGCCCTTTCCCACCGTAGAGCTGAAAGAGGCTGGCTCGCTATAGCCCTTTCCTACTGTACAGCTGAACCAGGCTGGCTCGCTATAGCCCTTTCCTACTGTACAGCTGAACCTGGCTGGCTCATTATAGCCCTTTCTCAAATAACTGGAACCAGGCTGGCTCATTCCAGCCCTTTCTCAAATAACTGGAACCAGGCTGGCTCATTCTAGCCCTTTCTCAAAGAACTGGTACCAGGCTGGCTCATTCTAGGCCTTTCTCAAAGAATTGGAACTCAAAGTATTTTCCCAAGATACATTGGGTGAGAGCCTTCGCATCTCAGTACTCCAAACCTTGATTTTTATTCCGGCACTAAAACAGGACAGGAAACACAATCCTGGCAGCAGCCAGCCAGTCTGATTCAAGCTCAATAGGGGAACCAGCCAGAGACTCCGTGACACTCCTGCCACTGATGCGACAGGCAAACTCACTTTTCCCGGTCTGTCTTGTAGATGCGGGCAATCTCAGGCACTAGGGGGTCGTCTGGGTTCGGGTCACATAGCAGTGAGCAGATGGACAGAAGAACTGGAGGGAGGGAGACAGCAAAAGAGCGATAGAGAAAGAACAAATGTAATACTGCGAAGAAGGGTGAGGAGAGTAGCATAGTGATAAACAGCAAGCCTAAAAATCATTATGCTCTCGCCTGGTCAAACAGATCTCTGCCACCAGTGTTTCCCCCGTATGCATTTTCCCCAGTGGTGCGCCACCACGGCTGAACTTTAAATCCCGCTGCTGAAATTTCACACGGCATTTAATAATCCCAATAAACGCAAACCACCTACCCTTCCTCCTCTTCACATAGCTCTCTGTAGCTTGCGATAAGCCACATGCAATGCCAGTACGGCTAGGAAGAGCATGCAGCAGTCCATTTTCTCATAGTGCCACAACCTAATTGAGAAAACGCGTTGAAACCGCCCTAGAAATATTCAAATCTGCATCCCACACCTGTCAACTTTCAATTTTTCCTGCCTCTCTTCCCAGTTGTCCTCGAGGTTCAGTTCCCCAGTTTTTCTCCCGCGGTGAAATTTGAAAATTCGCCCAACCGCTATGTTTATTAGAAAAGGTATCGCTGCAGTTACTGGTCAGTCAACAGAATACACTGTAAATTAGATGATGAATAACTGGCCCAAGGTATACAAAAGCAAAGCAATGGCACAAGTGCGAGTCTCCTCCGCGCTAACAGGCCGGACATCCCCACAGCCGCGCTGGATGCTGCACAAAACATGCCACGCCATGTCTGGTACAATGTGTTTCAGCATGGCCAAGCCATAGACTGTATTAAAAAAAAAAAATGGATGAAGCAACCATGACGTCTCCCATTGATTTCAGCATACCATTTAAGAAGCCTCGATTTTGGCAATTTGAACAGCGCAATTTTGTTATTTTGAAACCAGATGCATTTCCTATTGGACAAAAGTGTGAACTGCAGATCCAGGGAGGAGCAAGGGGTGGATCTACAGGTGGATCTGACCGTATCTGACGAGGACCAGAGGATAGCCACGCCCCCAAAGCATATTCTGACTTTATCCTTTATTCTAGTCTATTTGGGACCATGATTTACAAAAGTAAAAATCATGATATATCAAAGGACACTTAGAACTTGCAACAGATACCATAAAGTGGAAAATCATTACTGAAACAATAAATCAGGTGGGACAATCGGGTTATTTTCCTCAGACTTCCACAGCATTGAACTTCTATCTGAAACCACCAATGTCGCAATCCGTTGGCCATTAAATAGAATGCAATTTTTTGAGATTTCCGCATCGGTCCCACTTTTCAGACCCGGGTGCTGCTTTTTATAGCCTATGGAGCTTTGACCTCACCAAGAACACTGCCATTGATGAGTCCGGGATTTCAGCCAGCCCAGAGGGCAGAAGCGCGTCACCCACACAGAAATGGGCAGGGGGTCGTGCCAGGGCAATGGCTGTATTACATGACCTTGGGAGGCCCATGGAGATGTAACAATGTCAAAAAAACCAACAAAAAAAAGCCAAGATCATATGTAGCTTTCTTTCTATGCCACCTTTTCATCGACATTCGAGTCTGTGGAACAAATCTCCAGTGCGATGAGGACAGATTCCAGGGCAGGAAATCTGGTCTGCATTAGGCCAGACGCTACAGACAGACCACAAAAAGCCCACTGAGCTCAAGCCACATTTTAAACAAGAACTCCAGATTCCTGAAGCAAAATAGCAAGGCTTCAACTAGATTTAAATAGCTCAATTGGCATAGTTGTTAACTCAAACATAAAACGTTGCTGAATACCCCTCGGCCCGGACAAGATTTCCTGCCTCAAGGTCACAGCACGAAGGTCAAAGGTGAAGGTATAACCTTGCACATCCATGAGTCAGAGTGAGTTACCATACCAAATTTGGTGAAGCAGCAATCAGTAGTTGCTGAGTACTGACCCGGACAAGATTTCCTGCCTGAAGGTCACAGCGCAAAGATCAAAAGGTGAAATCCAGCAAAAGACATGACATTGCACATTTATGTTTCACAGTGAGTTACCATACCAAATTTTGTGAAGTTGTGAGAATTAGTTGCAGAGTACTGACCCGGATGGGATTTCCAGGGTCGAGGTCAGAGAGCTAAGGTCAAAGGTCAAATCCAGCAAAAAACCTGACCGTGCACATGCATGAGTCATAATGAGTTACCATACCAAATTTGGTGAAGCTGTGACCATTAATTGACGAGTACTGACCTGGGCAATATTTCCAGGGTCATGGTCACAGAGCTAAGGTCAAAGGTCAAATCCAGCAAAAAAACCTGACGTTGCAAATCTATGGGTCATAGTGAGTTACCATACCAAATTTGGTGAAGCTGCGATAATTACTTGCAGAGTAATGGCCCGGACAAAATCATGGACGGACGACAGACGGACACGCAGGTGACGACCAGGGGTGGATCGATTCTGAATCGCGATTTTTTAAAGGCGTAGTACCACCACCTGTTGCCGTGGGGCGAACATACGAGCTTTCCCTCTTCCTTTATTAAACCAGACGCAGCCTTGAACGAAGGTGCCAAACATCAAAGGGCGTGAGAAGTGCTTCCGGGGAAAAAAAAAAAAAAAAAAAAAAAACTTGCTGCATGGAGCAAGTAAAGGACTACAGAACTGTCTCCTTTTCACTAATTAGGCTACTTTAATCATATCCCTGTTTACTTTGCTCAATTAGCAATCAAACATGGGATTCACTTATTTACTTTGCTGGATGACTAGAGCTCTTTATTAAGGCAGCATGTTTGATTGCCACATTATGAAATTTAAATGGACATAGAACAGCACAGCATGAACACGATTGCCATTGCCATACCATTTTGTGGTGTGATTTTCATAATTTATTTCTCCCATTCACATTTCATCCGCATTGCAGAATGTTTTCCACCTTGTGTATTTTTTGATGCTTGAAATCCAGGGCAATCTGAAAATAAATTTCTTTATTTTTATTATATCATTTTAGATCTTCTAAAAAGACGAGGATTTTTTTAAAGTGTCATGAGACCACTTGCAGTCATGGGGTGTGTAGGCAGTCACACGTAATTTCTTGAAACACACACCTGAAGCGGCTTGAACGATTTAAAATGCCGTTGGGAAGAAGCCCGAGTTTAGATTTCGCTAATTGCAGGCGCTCCCCCCTTCCCTAAATCTGCTCCCGTGTACTTGGCTTAAATAACAATCAAGCAATTTCAGTAGCCTATAAAGATTAAGATGTGATGGCGAAAAGCAGAAAAACCTAACTGGGCTTGTTAGATTGAAAGAATGTCAATAATTTGAAAAAAAAATCTTCCTCTGAATAACATCTCTCATTGTAGCATTTTAGGACATTATTCAAGATTAATTTAAAACAGATTTGTAAAGATCGCCCTGGATTCTAAAAAATACACAGGCTGTAAAAAATTCTGAAAAGCAGATGAAACATGAACGTGAGATCGCTATGAATTATCACACTCGCACGAAATGGTGTGGCCATGGCAATTGTGTTTATGCAAATCTGTGCCATTTAAATTTCTAAATGCAGCAATCAAACATGTCTTAATAAACAGCTCTACTCATTCAACTTACAGAGTAAACGAATCCACATTTGATCGCTAATCAAGCAAAGTAAACAGGAACAGGTTTACTTTTCTTCGAGTTGCCTAATTGGTTAATAGGAGATGATTCTGTTTTCATTTGCTTGGCTCCTTTCAGCACGTAGCCGAAAAATAATGATGTCAGTCAAGTTTTTTCCGGAAGCATTTTTCACGCCCTTTGATGTTTGGCACTTTCGTTCAAGGCTGCGTCTGGTTTAATTAAGGAAGAGGGAAAGCTCGGATGTTCGCCCCACGGCAACAGGTGGTGGTACTACGCCTTAAAAAAATCGCGATTCAGAATCGACCCACCCCTAGTGACGACAATACCCCTCCGGCCAGAGTCGGCCAAGGGGTAAAAACCTTAAACCCTAGTGTCATTGTTCTCAATGCCTGAGTAGATGTGACATAGTTTTTAAAGGATAAGAAAGGCTATGGTGAACGTTGATTGTCAAATAAAATACATAATGTCTGCTGTCCAAAATGATAAGCCATTATTTTATTTACATTTTTTTACGCCGTGTTATTTGCGATGAAACATTGCAGAATCCTACAAACTTCAGAATCTGCCATTGATGCCATAAAAAATAATCAAACAATGGGAAATATTCTGCCCAGACCCCTGCGTGACGTCATGAGGGCTGGATATGTATTTTGAGTGTGTGCAGTCACAGTGCAATTATTGAAAGTTGCGTTGACAATCAAGAGTGTTTTGAGAGATACCGGTTCTTTGACTTACAACCGATCGTTTGCTGGAAATCTATATTTAATCCTCGACAATGCCGCAACACGCAGCTGTTGGGTACTCTAATGAAACGGGCGATCCGATCCCGACTGATGTGACCCTTCTCCATTTTACCCTTAAAACGAAAGAGCTACCAGACCGGCTGACATAAGCATCTCCCTCCAGCCAAAGTAACATGGCGGCTCTCCTGTGCTGTCTTATACATTTAACATTTAAATGCAGTTCGCACTATACCAAAAAAAAAAAGTAAAAATTGCTTCTTGCTTTGCTCCTGCTGAGATTATGAACTTCATTTGGCGATGCAAGTTTGGTCATAAAGAATAAGAAAACCTATCTGGGTCATAAGCGGGCCTGAGCATGATCTGAACCATAATCGGACACAAACTCTGGCCCAATCACAGTTTACTTTCGAAGACCCCGCCCCGCGAAAGCATCAAATTAAAATTCATTCTGGCCGACAGCCACAAACTTTCATTAGTTATTAAATAAAAAGAAATTATTTAAAAAATTACTCAATAAAAGTACACTGCCCGGCCAAAAAAAAAAAAGTCGCTCACTCAAATATTTAGTTGGAACCCCTGTGGCTTTGATTACAGTGCATATTCGTCTCGTCATTGTTTTGACAACTATATGCAATGCCAGAACATTTATCTTCTATCAGAAATGCCATAATTTTTGGCCGAGATCTTATCCTCTCGACATAATGATAGACCACCGAGTGGTTCATTCTTGAGCACATCCCAGTAACTTTTAATGTGTTTAAGGTCAGGACTTTGTGGTGGCAAATGTGTTTGTGAAAATGATTCCTCATACTTGCATTTGTCATTCATGGTTTTCTTTGCTAAATACAAGCCAATAACTTGCCTGTCCTGAAATACTGTAACATCTTTTCCACCATCAAGGGATGCGGCTTCCTACATGATTTTTTAAGAAATGAGTAGCAACGCGCTTCATCAGTCAGGGTTAAAATGATTATTTCCAGCTGAAACATGTTAATAACTGCAATAATGATCCAATTATAGAATTTGTTCATTAGTTTCCAAACGGTGACTTTTTTTTGGCCGGGCAGTGTATGTCACACAAAGGAAAGATGAATCCCCAACAGCAGAAATCCATAGCAGTATAATCACAGAACATGTAATTCGCGCATTAGCACCAGTGCTGTGACCCGTATACCTTTGGAGATGGTTAGCGCTGGCGACCACTGTGACCTCAGGATGTCCAGACAGATGCTGCCGTTGCTGTTGATATTTGGGTGGTAGATTCTTGTGGTGAATGCAACCTACCGAGAGCAGCAGATGGCATTGAGTAAATGGTACTGGTGGTAAGGTACAAAGGGGAGGTAAATGGTAGAAAAAAAGGTATATACAGTAAAAACAGAGATGCTCAAAGTGCAAGCCTCTAACAAGGCAGCACAGTCAAAATCTTACTGAGTGAACATGGCTTATGAGAAATTTTAAGTATCTGCAGCATAGGATTTCACGATGGCTCCCATGGCGGCCAAGTTGTTTTATGCAGCTTGTTCCGAACAGATTGGTCTGACATCAGGGATGGGAACCTATCAACCCGCAAGATTTAAGTGATATCACTGGGAGCGAAGTTCAGTTATCGTGTCACCCCTTTCCTCTAGAGACCAACTTCAGTGAGGCCAGAACAATACCCAATACATAGTTTCAACATTTTAAATGTTACGAGACATTTTCATTTTCATCCACAAAATGAGCTTGTTTCAAATCTTCTGGCTGAAACAGGTCTCAAAAAAGTTGGGACAAAGGCAAAAAAGGGTTGAAAAAGTAGTTAACATAAGAGAATCAGCTGAAAGAACATTTAGCAAGTAATTAAGTTAACTGGCATCATGTGTGTAACATGATTGGCTATAAAAAGGATGTCTTAGAGAGGCTGAGTCTCTCAGAAGTAAAGATGGCCGGAGGCTCTCCAACCTGTGAAGGCTTGCATTTAAAAAAAATAAAAATAAATAATTGTGGAATACTTTAAGAACCATGTTCCTCAACAACAAATTGCAAAGGCTTTGAAGGTCTCATCATCCGCGGTGCATAACATCATCAAAAGATTCAGAGAAACTGATTAAATCGCAGTGCGTAAGGGACAAGGCCGAAGACCTTTACTGGATGCCTGTGATCTTAGGGCCCTCAGACACCACTGCATCACTCACCGGAATGATTCGGTCATTGACATTACTAAATAGGCCCAGGAATACTTCAAGAAACCACCGTCTGTAAACACAGTCCGCCGTACCTAAAACTATCATGCAAATAAGAAGCCATTGTTGAGCATCATCCAGAAGCGCCACAGTGTTCTGTGGGCCAGGGCTCATTTAAAATGGACTGTAGACGAAGTGTCCTGTGGTCAGACGAGTCCAAATTTGACATTCTTGTTGGAAATGATGGCCGTTGTGTCCTCCGGGCAAAAGAGGAGAAAGACCACCCCTCCGGTTATCAGCCTTCAGTTCAAAAGCCAGCATCCCTGATGGTATGGGGATGCATTAATGCATATGTTGTGGGACATTTGTATGTTTTAAAAAGCACCATGAATGCTGAAAGGTATATAAAGGTTTTAGAGCAACATATGCTCCCCTCCAGACGACATCTATTCCAGGGAAGGCCTTGTGCATTTCAGTAGGATGATGCAAAACCACATACTGCAGCTATTACAACTGCATGGCTTCATAGTAGAAGAGTCCGTGTGCTGAACTGGCCTGCCTGCAGTCCTGATCTTTCGCCAATTGTGAACATTTGGTGCATAATTAAACAAAAAGTCAGTCAAAGGAGACCCAAAACTCTTCAGCAGCTGATAGCCTGTATTAAACAAGAGTGGGATCAAATTCCGATAGCTAAACAAAAAACTTGTCTCCTCAATGCCCAGACGCCTTCACTCTGTGTTAAAAAGAAGAGGGGATGCAACACCACGATAAACAGGCCCCTGTCCCAACTTTTTTGAGACCTTTAACCGCCATCAAATTTGAAATGACCTCATTTTGTGGATTAAATTGTAAAATTTCTCAAGTTTCAACATTTGCCATGTTATCTCCGTTCTATTGCGAATAAAATACTGGCTGGTGTGATCTGAAAGTCATTGCGTTTTGATTTTATTCACAATATACACTTTGTTCAAACTATTTCAGAATTGGGGTTGTACAAATCAAATATGAAAGAAATGGCTTTAGATTTGTGTCCTGAAGAGCATCTCTACAGCGGACGTGTGACGAGGCAAATCCATAGTAACCCTGACTTCATCCAGGGGCTACAATTATTCAATGTTTTCTATATCGACCAATAAGAATTACCTGCCCTCAGAATATTTTAATTTTGCATGGCATGCATGGGCATTTCCTGTAGAATATGATTTAAAAGTTTACGTAATTTCACGTTAAAAGTTTAGAGCACAGGCATTGCGCTTGGAACAAAAACTAGCATTCCAAGGGGTCCCAGGACCGAGCTTGAGAACCACCAAGCTAAATAAGCTACAGTCAAGTAATAGCGGCCAATTCCTCATTCCACGGGTGGAGAAACGGCTCACCTTTGGGGGTTTGAAGGGGTAATCTGTGGGGAAGTGGATGGTCAGGAAGAACACGCCGCCCTGATATGGACTGTCATTCTGTAAAGTGCGCAAAAAAAAAAAAAAAAAAAAAGATTAATCACTACCAGTTTTCAACAGAAACAGGATGAAATCGCTCTCACTCACACACACACACACACACACACACACACCACCATTGAGCTTAGCGGGGCATGCACTTCATTAGAACCGGCATGAACGGGCAGGCGTAGATATTTCTTGTCAGAGCTAATTGTGTCTCGGCCCAGTAATCATGAACTTGCACTTCCTAAAATGCGAATCTCACTGGTAGTTTAAACGGCAACTGTTTCTGCACAAAAACGGGAAAAATTTGCTTCAGTTTGGCCTTCTACTCGCATGACAACGGTGTCTTTGGGGCCAGAAAACACAAACATTTGAGAGCAGACTTTCCAGAGAGAAATCTTTTTGAGAACACCACACTTGCTGTCGTCATCCAGACAGGCAATACGCGATTCTTTAGAAAACCGTGACAACTCAGACCCCCAACAGCCAAGGCTTTTTGAGTTTTCGACCCGCGCTAGAGGAGACGACAACAATGGCGGACTATCGAGCTGCGTTCGTGTTGCCTTTGTGCGCAGGCCGCAAATTTCCAACATGCAGGGTGGCTGGGGAAGACATTAATATTCATGAAAGATCTGCTGTCCAATTCATAAGTTTCAGTCACGCGACTGCTGTGTACCCTTGGAGTGCAAAAGACCTTTTCATTATAGCAGTTAATATTAGACATTCCAAAGTGCAGCCATGCAAACCAGTCATTTTTTCATTTGTGTCAACCCACAGATATTTCGATCACCCCCATAAAGAATAGAAATAGGTTAACCAAACTCCAAGTTATAGGCAATTGCGTACCATGTAAAGCACTTGCTACTGTAGGCCTATTCCATTAATTAAAAGCAGCAAGTAAAGTCCCAAACATAACCCAAGCTTCACTTCAGCAATTTACAGGGGACCTACTTATTTTGGCTATTTTTTTTCCCCCTCAAGTTGTGATACAGGAATTCCATCAGGGAAGTTTATAATCCTTTTAGCAAAAAAAGAGTTTGTTACTAAAGTGACTATATCCCCGCGGTTAGGTCACCAAAACCGACTGGTGTCTGCGCATTCCCAGTAGGAAGGTTGGTACCAAAAAGAATTGAAATTGGTTGACTCCTTCTTGATATATCGCGCTGACAATGTTCGGGACGGACAGGCGGACGGAGCTGAATACTATATCCCCCGCTTCGCGCTAAACGCGCGAAGGGGGATAAAAAAACCAAAAAAAAAAACCATAAAATTCTATGATTTCTCGGCAATCTGATTCCCATCATATTTCGTAATCCAAATAAATGTCCCAATATTATGATGGAATAGTCCCTTGATGTAGTTGAGAAGAAAAACTGTACTGCCGATGAGGTAGAGTAAGAAACACAGGCTTGATTGATCGAAGATCTGCTGAATAATGTTGCAACATGTCCAAGAACTGCTGATTCGAAGATCAACTGCCTCACAAGTCCACAAGTATTTCTATACCCAAAAGAACTTTCCAGAGGTTTCCACAGTCTTCAGGATTTCGGTCTCTTGCTTGAGAACCTTTCAGATGCAAGTAATTACATCTATTCTTGTGCCAGTATAGTCCAGTTGAAATTAGAAAAGAAAGATTGTCGAGAAACATTTAGAATTTTCTACACTGTTCCACAAATCATTAGACTATTCTACATACACATACATGCATATACCACAAATTGGCAAAGGCTTACTTGGCTAGCTGGCACGCGACAGATTCGCCTTAAAAATAAATCAAAAACACTGATTCTTTGAATCTTCCAAAACAATAATAGGTCACCTTCACCCTGCATCTACCGATCCAGGTAAATAACACCAAGCAGTCAGACAAAAAGTGGATAGCACACATACAGTTAGTTCAAGGGGCTTTTACCAATCGAAGCTGGATGCAGCCATAAAAAAAAATAGGAGTGCAATGCACGGAATACCCCTCAGTCCGATGTCGAAGTTTTTGGAGACGCCCGCCCACCCCACTGCACGAAGGATAGCAATACCCCGTCAGCCTTAGGGCTGAGGGGTAATAAAAAAGCCATGGGTAGAGATATTCATATGAGCAGTGGAACAATTTTCACAAGCCTGCATGTGACTTAGGAAGGGGAGCAAAATCTCAATGTCATGATGAATACCATGTTTTAAGAAATAGGTAACCCACAAAAAAAAAATTTAATAAATAAATTAATGTCTGGGCTGTTTTTCCCCCCCTCACAGTTAGTGGGCTGTTAAATACAGTGAAGCCATCTCGTGGAGAATCCTTCCCCATTAACTGTTGCCAAGATGAATACACACAAAAGCACAGAGAGTTTTATGTATTTTTCATCAAGATAAGTCAATGATGTTGTCGTTTGGGGGCTGAAAGAACTCTATTGTCAAAGCAAAGTTCAATGCCATTTAGCTAGCTACTAAATATTGACTGCTTTCGGAAATCGTTTACAGTTACCATCCTTTCTATGAAAGTAACGTTAGCAATAAACCCACAATTGCCTCCTCTTTGGGTTCCCTTCTCAGATGCGACTCAGTAAAAGCATGACCCTAGCTTTCCTCCTCATCAGTCACAACAAAAACTAACTGACATGTTGGAAAAGCAATAAAGTGAAAATGACAGGAGAGAAGCGGAGGAATCTCTTTTACCCTCCAGGTGGGCCTTCCCATTGGACTTCAATGACACGCAAACACTATGAATTTGCTGATAAAATGTTCCATGTCAGAGACTCACCCGCTGTCTTCCAGAGATTTATCAGAAATTCCGAAGTGCTTCAGTTAAGCCAATCAAGTTGCGGCTCTTACATGAATATTAATGGGTCTTCCCCTGCCACCCTGCATGTAGGAAATTCGCGCACAGCTTGTACTGTTTTTCTGTGGTGTCTGTTGTAAGATTGCTTTGCAAAGTTGCACCCCCACCTACTGGCCAGACTGCAAACTGCACTGTTGAATTGTTTTTGCAAAATTGGTCCTCACTAGGGTCTCAATGCTAAACATTTAGAAAGCGCAAAAGAAAACCTTTTTTCTGTTTTTAGCATTGTCCTGTAAACAAATCCTGAACTTAGTAGATACCAAGTAGATTCTTCAGTTTTTGGAACAAATTTTTCAACCAAAACTGTATTCCAAAAACGCTACGGGAAAGTCACTGCAATGTAACTCATTCCTTCAATAAAGCACACAGCGATTCGAGCAGTTTGACTCTTGCATGACTCCTCACTAGTGAAATTCGCACTTCAATCCCTGATCTCAGAAGTCACCACTGATGAAAGCAACCGCTCATTGGTGGCAAATAAATGTCACGAGGGTTACCAAGGCAACGCGGCGACTCCCATTCACATCACAGCGACATCACCAAACGAAACCAAGTCCTCCCCCCCTACGCCCCCCCTCCCCCTCCCTGGATCATCCATATCAGCAAACAGGAGATGACCAATTTTGAGGAACTCCCCATCCCCCCCAAGTCTCATAACTTCGGACTCAAATGGGGGACTCTACAGTTTGCAGCAGGTTTTGAACATGATGGGCAGTGACCAAGGGGTTGTGTTTCCAGCGCCATGTGGAGACGAGAGGAGGATGGTGGTGTAAAGATGAGGCCAATGTTCCTGAATATCTTTCAGACCACTGCGTGAGTCCAAAGTAGAGGGAAAGCAACACATGAATAAGAAAAGCATACTTACTGGTCCCATTATTGTGGCTTGCCAGTGAAACACTGCAAAAGAGAGGAGAGAGGGACAAATAAGGAGAGAGAGAGAGATATGAGTTGGAGTGACAAGACAGACCTGGCATAATGACAGTGTTACATACATACCTCACAAGTAAATTCCAGCTCATTCCATCTCCCAGCCCACCTGTCCAGCACAGCCAACCTCACACTCCCGCGCACACACACACACACACCAAGTCACACACACAGCACCCATATACGACGCACACAGATCTCCCCAGACAAACCTGGTTACTCCAATCCCGTAGTACCAATCCCACCCACTCACCCTTCAGAGAACCCCTCTACACCTCAGGTGTGTTCCGATGCTGAACTGCAAACCTAAAGTGTAGTAAGACAAATGGCTCCCATGGGGCTCAGACAATCGTGTGCAATTTCTTCTTTTTGAAAAAAATACTGACTCAAGAGGCAGTCCTAAATAAGCAGCAACCAAATGTAAGGCCACGTGAAATTCTTCCACAAAAAAAAAAAACTGGATTGAGAAGTCATCTGATCACCTGTGAGATCACACATCTCACAAGTAAATGCATTGATTATACCCACCGCCAGTTACTTTGCATGCATGACAATTGAGCTGGTTATTTACCAGCAAATCAAAACCAAAGTGTGAACAACCGTGCATAAAACTACAAGTGATATCGAGGACCAAATATGCCCGACTAGGCTCTGATGTGAGATATTTAGAGTGGAAATAATGTGAATAACTGGGGGGGAAGGAAAAACAAAATAAACTTTCTACATCTCCCATGGTGGCTTTATGTCAAGACAAAATATGAAAAATTCATTAAAATGTTTAATTTATTTGAGGTTGGCACTTGATTTAAGCGTTCTAAAACATACATTTAGAAAGGAAATCCTTTTTAGCAAACTCAACTGTAGTTGTCACATTTTAATTACATTCTCGTTAGCATGAAACGGCCAAATGTAGCCCATTCTAAGGTAAGCAAACACATTTAGGCTCATCTGTGCTGTTTCACAAGCATTTAACGTGCAGAAAGCTACCCACAGTAATGCGGTCCGAGTTGGGCGCTACATCTTTGTGATTAAGCAAGTCGAGTAAGTAAATGGGAACAGGCTGAGAGTGAATTTCGCACAGATGGTGACATGGCATCACATGCATGGAAGGCCTTGGGTATTCTGGCCTTTTAGCTATCAATTTATTCTTAACAGATTCGTCTTTTGATTACCTGATCAACAATCAACTTAATCACTGAATAGTCAAGAATAAGTAGTCCATAATGACTACATGTCAGAGGTTGCTTATACACTACATTTACTTTTGATAGATGAAATAATGCAAGGATGACACTAATCAAAATAACTCCCAAGAATTACATGTGAAAATTTCTCCAAATTGTTTCTCATTTTAGCATTTCCAAGCAGTGTGATGTAACTTAAAGATGGCACTTGGGTTTTTTTTTCCAAAACGTTTTACGTGTTAAAAAGAATACATTTAAAAGGGGAAGACTTTGTAGGTGGATTGAACCATGTCAAACACATGGTTTGCGAAACTGTGTTATGTTTATAATATGCTTATGCTTACCCCCAAACAAAAATCTTTGGCATTCAACAGTTCCTAGAGTTCAGAGGCCTTGAAAGACACACCAATGTTATACATCATTAATGTGGATAGGAAAATGCCTCAAACTTTAAGTTGAAGTCAGTAAGATTTTTTTGGTCGTATTTACTGAAACAGTCATTATGCTTCGTCAAGAATACGAATCAGGTGATTTTAGAAAAAAAATCCGCAAATTTATCTCCACCCAGTAATGCAATCTGCAAATTTCAAACGATCCCAGCTCAACTAACCAATCAGATCATTAGCACGGGCCTGCGAATGTGCACTAAAAAAAAAACCGATGGAGGGAGGGAGGGACTGGTTGAATTCAGAGCTAATAGGGGAGCGGCTTGAAAGTTTTACTTGTTCAAAAGCCTGACGAAGTCCTCTCGATCGAGCAATCTTACTGACTTCAGCTTTAATGATGGCAAACAGTGATAATAAAAAAAATAAATAATAATAATAATTGGCCAGTCATTTTATCAAATTAGTCTCTGCCACTATGCAAATTGGTGTGAGGTGGGAGTAAGTAAACTGCTACAGGGTCAGATTACTTGAGCGTTAAACGTCGAGATTTTCAAGTCATTTCCCACCACTGACGACGCACAGTGAAGTTTTTGCCCGAAGCATTTCACTGGGCCTTTGACGTTTGGTTGCTGAATGTTTACGCCCACTTCAGATATGAAGACCTGTCTCACAAAAATGAAGCAAGATTGCCAGCATGCCCCATGGTGGAAGGGGGACTTATTGAAGCTTTAAAAAAAAAAAGATTCAGCATCGGTACACCAGACCTCTCACTTCTCTGAAAGCGAGAGACTGAGGGAGAGAGATGGAACAGAAGCCCACAGAGAGGATTCGATAGGACAGAGGGGACAATTACCGTGGCTCCAAAAGCCGATCTGTAGGGGGAAATTCGTTCTGGATTAGACCCTTCATCACTACACTGCTCTTCCAAACCAGAACTGAGAAACACATGTTCACCTCAGACAGTCAAACCCCACCGAACCACTACTGAGAGAAGAGCTCTGCCTGCCTCATGTAATCAGCACTAAGGTGCACTGAAACACTCATCGATTCATTCATTATCGGTGCAATACAAATGGTCACCCTGTCAACCTTTTCTAGGGCTTTCATATATATATTTCAGTTATAAACTTCAAGAGCAAACCAGTTTGTGCCAATCAGCAGATCCCAGTTAAGCAATCCATAGCAAGAACAAGCGAGCTAAAAACTGCAACACGGAGAGGAGAGGGGGGGGGGGGGAAACTGAACAGAAATTCAGAAACCACCCACAAACCCCAGGGCCATGGTCCATACTTTCCAATCCCAAAGGCACTCAACATTTTAAACAAAAATAAAAGTCACCAAATTCATAATTTCAAACATTTTGATTGAAGCCTGTAGAGATATGAACACAGCGTCAGATTAGCCAGGACACACTTGGGTAAGAATTTCCTTGTCAGTCAATTTCGACACATTTCGAGAATATCAGAACTCCTTATTTCCGGCGGTCAATAGCCAACGGGCTCAGATCACAGAGATGGCTCAAGTACGCTTCTCCAAGAACCACAAACACCTGGCAAAAAAATGCAGTGCCTCGGGGGCCGGTTGAGAGGGTTCCTGCAAAATAAGAGTGATCAGGGGGTTCTGTCGCGCTTCGAGAGCTTGCGACCGTTTGTCAGCCTTTTGAATGAGCAGGAGGATTTATAATGCAAAGCTCCTGAACTGGCTTCCACCCAAGATTCCGACAGCCAATTTGCGAGAGATTTTTGATCATCATGGAGCTGGTCTCTGACTCCGGGAGATTCCTGCCTTTTCTGAGAGCTCAGGCATCCGCGTGAACCGACCAATAAAAATCAGGCATGGCGTTTCCTCCTGCACGGCCATGTACTCCTGCAATTTCTGAAGGGAGGGGTATGGTATGGACTCTGAACCAAGCCTCAATATGTCGAGGAAAATGTTCCAGGTAAGTTTTGTACTTTGCTTGTGCAGCTACACATTACACACAGCAGCAAAAACCGAAGTGTAGCTGGCTCAAGTCCAGGGACATTTCAAAATGAATGGGTGCAATTAACAAAAGAAACATTTCAGTTTTGTAGGAATGGGACTGTGAAATTAAGTGGCAAGAAAGCACCCACAGGAGTTATGGGAAGTTGGAGGGAGTACTTCAAAAAATGTGACAGGTCAATAAACTCAAGACAAATTTTTATGAAACTAACAATATGCCTTAGGCAAAACAGCAAAAATTGAGACAAATTGAGGGGGAAAAGGTGCTTTTTGAGCCACCCCTTGTAATAAGGACACTTTCAGGGTATTAAGAGGGCATTTTTTAACCTGTGGCTCTCTAAAAAATTCCAACTCTGCCGCATTACAACTGTATGCCATTAATTTGCTTCCACAAAGTAAATCTGCATTATTCAGTCAGGTCATTTTTGGCAGTGGTGCTGCCTGGAGAGGTCTGTATCTGTAAGGTCTACCTCATCTCGTGCAGCGCAGCGATAGTCTGTGCTTCTTCAGTTTTGAATCGTAACGCTAACACACTGAACACAGGTCAACCACACACGTGCACTTTCACAAATGCCCATAATCCCACAGTGGCGATATCACAACAGGATAAATAAATGCTGGCTTTCCTACACCAGCAAGATTGACACGCCAAGACCGCACACAGAATACAATGCGACTGAGTGGGCAGGTGTGCAAATATCCATCCCCATTACAGATGCACAAATTAAAAACAGGAATTCAAACTGCAAAAAAAAAAAAAAAAAGGAAATGCAGAAGTTCCCTTGGTCGATAGGGGCAAAGAGAAGGTGCGCCGTGTCCCTCGGCCAATTGCAGGCGCCTGAACCCTGCGTTCCTAAAATTAACCCAGCCGCGCACCGAAAGGGAACCCTGCGCTCCTAAAATTAACCCAGCCGCACGCCGAAACGGCTTCCTCCGATTACAGCGATCATCCGCGCTGCCGATCTGCTCCCATCGCAGCCGCTGAGCCAGCAGAAACGAAAGGGGGGGAGGCCGCATGTTATCTCCCCTAAAACCCCTATTAGAACCCCAAGGGATGGTTACTTCAGTCTACACCGAGGTCTACACCAACAATGCACAGGCACCAAGAGTCAGGATGTGTTTAAAGGTAACCAATGTGTGTGTTTTTTTAATATAATTTAATAGATATGACCGAAACCAGGAATGAATGTTTTCTCCAAGAACGCTAGCAATGATATGAATCAAGATCAAGTTGCATCTTTAGGGGCACTGGGGGTAAAAATTGAAATGCTTCCAACTTTGCATTTTGTGTTATTTTCAGTGACTACTATATTCCCCTGGTAACTACTTCAAATTTCATGGATGAGTCACTAATACCAAGAATTCTGTGGCCTCAAATGTACACATACCTGAGAGCCATTTTGTGACGTTACAGACACTACAGAAATAAGAGTAACGACTTAAATGTCTTGGGGGGGAAAAAAAAACAAGTTTCATGCAATAAAACATGTTATATATACACACACACCTTTTATCATAATATGGAAATATCATTAAAAAAGCCATTTCTTTCATTCATTAGTGACTCATACCTAAAATATTGCTTTTTATAACCACTGTTCAATATATCAACTAAAATTCTCACCTTAGAATAGAATGTACACATTGATCACCCTGTATATCTTCATTGGGAATGGATAAGTTCTGTCATTAGGTACTTACTCTAGTTTTAACTTTTAATAATCATATTATACGAATATATTCATTCTCAGAGTGGTTGATGCAGTACTAGAGGATGTGGGGGAAAACGTTGTGAACACTACACGCCGTTGCGGACACAAGAGATATTTGAATTCATTTGTGCACAAAAGGACCAATATCTTGAACTGATTTTACTGAATATTAATGTCATTTTAGGAGTATTATTCAACGTAGGGTAGGATAGTCCCACTTGGCCAAGTCTTAACAGAAATATATGCTTGACAGTCCACTGTTGTGGACACCACATATTTTTGACGAGACTATGCGATAGCAAAATCAAGGCAATATACCAGACAGGGAAGTGTTGCCTTATCAGAAATGTTATCATTTCTTGGTAGGAATGGTCACAAGGTACTCAGATGTACCTTTAAGTTGTTTTTAAGTGATTATTAAATATATACTTGCTTGAAGGGTTTATAAACATAACGCGTTACCGAATACCCCTCGGCCCGGACAAGATTTCCTGCCTCAAGGTCACAGTGCTAAGGTCAAAGGTGAAATCCAGCAAAAACATGACCTTGCACATCTATGGGTCATAGTGAGTTACCATACCAAATTTGGTGAAGCTGCAATAATTAGTTGCTGAGTACTGACCTGGACAAGATTTTCAGGGTCAAAGTCAGCGCTAAGGTCAAAGGAGAAATCCAGAAAAAAACCTGACATTGTACATCTATGGGTCATAATGAGTTACCATACCAAATTTGGTGAAGCTGTGAGGATTAATTGCAGAGTACTGGCCCGGACAACATTTCCAGGGTCATGGTCACAGAGTTTAGGTCAAAAGGTCAAATCCAGCAAAAAAAAAAACCTGATGTTGCACATCTATGAGTCATAGTGAGTTATTGTACCAAATTTGGTGAAGCTGCGGTTATTAGTTGCCGAGCACTGGCCTGGACAATGTCGCCTGGACAATGTCACCTGGACAAGATTTTCAGGGTCAAGGTCACAGTGCGAAGGTCAAAAGGTCAAATCCAGCAAAAAGACTGACGTTGCACATCTATGGGTCATAGTGAGTTACCATACCAAATCTGGTGAAGCTGTGATCACTAGTTGCAGAGTACTGACCCGGACAAAATCATGGATGGACGACGGACGACAATACCCCTCAGGCCAGAGTCGGCCGAGGGGTAAAAACTTGGGGAAAAATGAAAAATCAATAACAAAAGGAATCAGATTGTAATTGTGATAATTATGGCATCCAAGGCAGGATGTTCACAAAATAACATGCAAATAAACCAGAAAAAGAATTAATATATGCATAAAACTAGTCAACTTTTTTTTGCTTCATATAGAAAATGACAATTGAAAATCAGTTAATGTTTAAATGCCCCTCCATAACTATGTGAAACAGGTCAAACTGGCTTTCTAGTAGTCGCTGCCTCTGCATTTACACAGCTGGAAAATTCATCAGTTCCAGTGCAACTGTTCATTTTATGCGTATGTCACTAAAACCATAGATATAAATTTAGAACACTAGATTGCTGATGTCATCATATTTACATTAAAATTGCGTTTCGTGCTAGCTAGCTAATTAGCCATCCCATTGACTTAGACCGCTGACTGAAAACGAACGCTAGCGATTGATAACCGTCACCAGCGAGCTACCTTGGCTCCCTGAGAGTCACGGGGACTGGATTGACTTCGTAGTAAGCTAAATAAAATTAACAAGGTGGCTAACAAGCTAGCTAGCTATTTGTAATTGACATTCATCGACAATACTTCTTACCTGCACAATATTTAAAAAGTGGACAAGTCACTTTGTCTGTT
Organism: Gymnothorax reevesii; assembly: GCA_029721435.1. Classification (NCBI taxonomy): domain Eukaryota; kingdom Metazoa; phylum Chordata; class Actinopteri; order Anguilliformes; family Muraenidae; genus Gymnothorax; species Gymnothorax reevesii. The sequence continues at coordinate 89,513,102 of CM056578.1, read as the reverse complement.
TTATACAGACCTCCAAAAGATGAGGAGTGGAGAAAGGCTTCACTAGCGCTTCCTTTTATCAACGTTGGCATTAGCCATATGATTCAATATAAACAATTCGATTGATGTCAAATAGTCAACCAGGGTACAATGAAGTGAGGAAGAGTGTAATTTGATCACGTATACGGACATTCATCCCCGTTTCTTATAACGGCGATAACTTCCAAGCAATTATCTTAGAGTTAAAAGCCTCGGTCACGTTAATGTAAATTCTCTGCTGCACTTTAACGTTAACACACAGTCACATTTCGATCTGCCCTTTAGTAAGTGTGCCACTTTCCATCCAAAAAGCTCATATTTAGGGAGACAAAATGTTGCTCTGCACAACGATACCAAAATTCACACCTACTCGCACACAAGTCTTTTTGAAAATATAATTTTAACGTAGGTGAAAATGAATGGGAGTCTACGTGAAAATTTTACTTCCGGGTGTATAAGCTCCTAGGACAGATGCTTCACTTGATCATACCCTATCAGAGATCTAGTGTTATTATTAATATGATTATAACGTATAATATTGAATAGTTTTGTAGACACGTTACTTAATAGCACATCCTATAACACAGAGCAGGGGATATTTACAACCTGATCTCGATTCACATCAATTCCCAAATACTGAATGAGAATATAGTTTTTGCAACCCGCAAAAACTCCCTTCGTCATTTGAAATACCTCATTAGTATTCAGGAGAATGCAAAAGTGATGTCACACGAAAGCAGATGTGCACAGCGGAAGCAGAAATGAAGAGAAGTTGGCCAACAGCAGCACGTTGCAGAAAAAGAAATATTTGACTGATTCGGCCCGTAAAAGTGCTAATAAAGGCCAGGAAGAAGATCGATTGAAGACCAGGAAAAATATAAAAGGCCAAAGTGATTGCTGGCAAACTTAAGGCCAGGTTTGGAGATGCTTCCGATGAAAGTGTGGCCTAACTTTTGCTGGATATGCAACTAAACTTGATGCCTGGTGCAAAATGCCAGATTTCCCCGTTTCCTAGCACTTTCATGAATGTTCTAGAAATCATCTCATATTTGTACCTAGACATATTTTTGGTTATGAATTTCTAATGCATTTAGGGCTGTTGCGATAATTAATCAGGATTAATTTAAGCGCAATAAAAGTAACTGCCACTATGAGGCAGACAGACGTGGTTGCTTATTACCTCTTCTATGACACTTACCTAATGCGGTCATTTGAAATGCTTCCGGTAAGAAAACTGATTTGAAGTCCGCTAATTACCAGCGAGGTTGGACAGCCTCCATCGCCTTGGCATAACTTGCTAACCTTAAATCAATTCCCGTGTTCTTTGCCTGACTTGCAATCAAGCCATTTATTCAGCCAACTGACAAATCAAAACCAAAATGTGGCCTATAATGATTAAGAAGAGATGATGAGAAGCAGACAGACCTAACCAGGCTGCCGCGTTATATTGAAAGATTTTAAAATTCGTTAACTATTTACATGTCATGTTCTATACGCTTAAACAAAATGTTTTCCACCTTGACTGTTGATTTTATTTACTTTTGAGCATCTAAATAACCAAGTGCTATGAGTTACATTATTTTAAATTACTCTCGTTCAATTATCTAATAGAAATGCCTCAAATTTGCGGCAAAGATTCGCCTGAACGTTAATTGCCAAATCTTGGGTGCGTTCGACAATTGCCTGCAATTCAAACATATTCTCTCTCACATTCATGTTCGGTATGCTTCACAAAATGTTTTCCACTTCACATAGCCTATATTTTAAAGGTCTTAAAACCAGGGCCATCTTTGAATAACATTCTTTTTTTTAGAAATATCTTTAATAATGCATACAAAATTCCTTGATGAAAGGTGGAATTCAGAGGTCTGCCATTTTTTTCAGATTGAATTTTTTTCAATCTAACACTGCTAACCTGTTAGGTCCGTCTGCTTCTCATTATCACTTCTTAATTATAGGCCACATTTTGATTTTGATTAGTCAATTGGCTGAATAAATGGCTTGATTGCCAGTTAGGCAAAGTAAACGGGAAATGATTTAAGGTGAGCTAATTATGCCAAGGCGATGGAGGCTGTCCCAACCTCGCTGGTAATTAGTGGACTTCAAATCAGTTTTCTTACCGGAGGTATTTCAAATGACCGCATTAGGTAAGCGTCATAGAAAAGGTAATAAGCAATCACATGTGTCTGCCTCATAGTGGCAGTTACTTTTATTGCGCTTAAATTAATCGCGATTAATTATCGCGACAGCCCTAAATGCATTAAAGGTGATTTATTTACTAGCAGTCGAATCTGATGACTGATCTTACATAACTTTTTATGCAAATCGCTCATGCATAATAAGTAGTAGGCACGTCGAAATGGCTGCAGTCCAGCGGCCACAATGGCTGATCGTAACGGTCAAGTGATTGCTTTCTTTCAGAATTTATCCTAGTTTATCCTCGAGGAAGATATTAAAACTTACACACAAATCTTTTAATTGGAACAGCCTGGCAAATTATGCGAAAAAAAGTTGAGGATCAGGAAAGAATTGGTTACCTTTAAGAGGGTAGGGCGGGGGGGGTGCAGACCTATAAACAGTAGGTCAATTTATAAATTTTATTGGCTTTCACTCGCTGTACAAAAAATACTCATAGCCCATCTTTATCAGACAATCACACCGCCAACATTTTCAGCCCAAGTCAAATCCTCGTTCTACCAAGCTTTTATCATGGCTTTTTCCTAATCTGCATCCATTAAAAGCCAATGAGGAGCCAACACTGCAGGCCAACGCTGATGAAATGATTCCTTGGGTGGGTTTCAAATGAAGGATGTGATGCTACCGCCGTGGGTCCGGGCACCTTCACTTTGCTTTTACACAGATCGCAGGAAAGAAGCAAAAACATCGAGGGCACCCATGTTGGATCACAGTACTCGGGGCAGTAAGATGCAGCGCTAATTTCCAAGGACTCAGCATATGCATGTTATTTTTAGAATTAATTTTAAATGAATGCATACCCACACATCTGCACAGTTCAACTGGAGGTACGTAAAATAAATAAATAGATAAATAATAATAATAATTATAATTAATAAATAATAATCAGATCTTGAACGAAAACAAAAAGGAAATCAATGACCTTGGATGCCAAAATAACAAAGGCCTTTTCATAATTTTGCTCGTAAGGGCCCAGGGCTTTTAAGTAGCCTACAAATCAACAATGTGAAGCTGAGAGACAGGTTAACATTCCAGTGTTGCAGACGATCCTCTGATCTACCACTTTCCCCACTTCGTCATTTTCCATAATCTCTAGGTTCTGTCCACATCATAAGCCAGGTCTACACCAAATGTCAAATTAACAGGAGAGATACGATTGGCTCTAAAGCAATACTGTGGACGACCGCTAATGCTCCGCTATGAGCAGGCAGCAAAGAACACAAGGACGTTTTCCAGCAACAATCATCTCCACGGTTTCACTTCAGACAGTACTTCCACCACAAACACCCTGCCTACGGGACATCAGCAAAGTAATGAAAAAAACAAGCAAAAGTTTAAAAAAAAAAACCCAGAGAAATAACTGCATTTACCAAAAGTACATTCTGCTGTTTGGGCATAAGTTCCACGGGGTTTGTACCCTCTACATCCAACATTCTCCCCGACCTACTACAGTCACTGCCAAGACAGTAACAAAACATAAACAGCAACAAACATAAACACACACGTACACGCGCACGTATGCACACTCAATTCCCAAAAAAAAAAAAAACCCATATTCTTGATCAGGGTAACGCTCTTGCTTTACACCACTAGATGCAGGACGGCACACCCAACACCGTCGAACTTACTGTCATCCCCTACTGGACCAGCGGAGCACTGCGCTGGGGGGTCGCGAGCCAGATCATTCAGCTCCTGAAGGGGGGGGGGGGGGGGGGGAGAGGGGGAGGGAGAGAGAGAGAGAGCGAGCGCGCATGTCATCAATGGTCATAAAGGCATATTACAATTATCCAATGTGCCACGGTTTTCACCAGGCTAGCCTAGTTGATCAGCTACGATAATATGCACAAAATAAATAATGACATATGCATAAATATACATAAACAAATAAATGTAAAACTACATATGAAGAGTTTGGTTCAAAAATGCAGTAAGTGCCAAAAAATTTAGATAATACCATAAAGCAAAGGCCCTGTGCTTCATACACATGGTGCAAATTTTCATTTTTTGAAATTCATACTATAACTATACTGTACTTTTTCATGGTCAAAGTTCATGCTTCTTTGGAAAATGTAATGGGTGCCAACATAGAAAAAGTGGATTTACTCAAAATGAGTAAAATGGATATATTGCGTTTTGGAAACAAAAATAATGTTATAATAAATATATCTAACAAGATGTGTTTGTGAAACACTGATGCCCCAGTACATAACATGACAGGCCTTTAATGGTTAGCATGTGCATGAGTCAAACGTTTAAGGTCAAGGTCACAAGGTCAACATTCATTACCTCATCAGAAAGGCCTTATCCTAAGGAATATATATGCCAGGTATCAAATGCCTATTACTAGCTAATGAAAAGTTATGGCCCATGTTAAAGTTTTTGTCAAACATCATGCTCCAAGGTGAAGGTCACAAGGTCAAAAGTCATGACCCCATCTGAAATGCCTTCTCACAAGCAATGCATATGCCAAGTATCAAAGTCCTATCATGAGCCGATCAAAAGTTATAGCCATGGAAAAGTGCAGACGGACGGACGAAAAATTATATGCCCCCGAAACTTTTACGGGGGCATAAAAAAAAATAAAAAAATAAAAAATGTACAAATTATTTATGCAGAAATAAACATTACAGGAAATATACATTTGGGCAATTCCACAGAAGTGGTCCGCAGGTGCGAAAAGTAAAATTTACAACAAACCACATGTACCGTTTATCACTTGAAAGCTTATAAGCCATATTTTCAGGAACTATAACATTTACGAAGAAGGTGCACAAGTCCCAGAAACCCTTGCAAGAGGTGATATTTTGTATCAGTCGGCCCTACCTTTGCCCCCCGAATCTTTAGTTTGATTTCTGTACTGTGGCTGGTGGGATATTAACCCATTCTTTCAAGACCATCTCCGGTGTTGTGCCATTCATAGATTGAAGAAATTGACTCTCAGCGCCACCTGCTGTTTAGGACAGCGAATATCTTGGCTAGGACATTTGTTCCAAATCCTTTAGACATTTGTGAATAAATCGGCACCACCATATCACCGATAGAAATGAAAGTCAGGCGGTTTTTTTTTTTGCATTTCCAGAAAAAAATTTTTGTACAAATTGAAGCGCTGCGCATCTGTGATAGGTACGTTTTGTATTTGTAAAACAGAATACATTAGTTTGTTAATGGTGTTTTATATATGCAACCCACACTTTGTTTGCATGTTAATCTGTTTTGTATTTGCAAATCACACAGTGTTTGTTAGCAAATCATAGTGTATTTTTAAAACGTTCTGTTTGTATATTATATTTTGGAAGTAATTTAACTCCATAGGCCATCCTAATGGTCTAAAGACCAGTTGGACATTTGCTTTTAAAAAAAGATAATGCTCAAGAGTATCCAAGGTTATTTTTACTTCAATCTTGCATAGACAGCTTTTGAATGTCACTCTATTAGGATATTAGGAATATTAGGTCAGCAGAACATTAGCTCTTTAGAGCGCCACCCTTAGTCAGAAAGCCATCCACCCAGCATAGTGCCAAGCACGAAACACGTGAATTTGCATCTTTGCATTGACTTTGAATGTAATCTGTTGTGCGAAAAATTTGCTTTGTGTCCAGTGTGAAAGCGGATTTACATGTTCTCCAAGCGCATTTAAGGACCATTTTTGATAGTCGGACACCTCGCCCAGTACACACAGCCACTGACCGCACTGAATGTGGGACAATGTAGCAGTGCTGTCGGGGTAGGCAGGACGTTAGTTAGGTAAGGAAATTTGATTGTTAGTTATTCTACACTCGAGTGACAGGTCGGAAAGGTCCATTAACCGAGATTTAAGCCGTGTGTGAAGCCATGACAGAGCCCACCTTTGGAATACTCCGAGTGCCACAAATATGCATCTGATGAAAACCCAGCAAAAGCCAAAGCAAATAACACAAGCTGAACAAAACATCAGCGAGACAGCTAGGGTGAAACAAGCATGAAATACTCAAATCCCTCACCGCAGGTTGGCTGATATTCCAAAACAAAATTGAGAAAACAGAATAACGCATTTTCCAAAAGCAAGGATGGACAGAAGTATGAAAAGGCAAATGTAAACTAGATGATGTCAAGAGTTTAATGGAAAAAGCTCGTAAGTCGCATTTAAAAGGAAAACGATTCTGATGTTACTTTGCCCTTACTGGCTCCTTCCACATCATTTCACACCGGAACTGTAAAAAAAAAAAAAAAAAAAAAAACCCCAAATGAAAAATGGCAAAAGGCCGTGTCCTTATTGAGCAGGTAGGATGTTTTCACCTTTTTTCTCAAAATGTCTGAAATGTGAATAACTAGCTTTTACAATTTATCGCTAGATGTCTCAATGTATTGTATTCCGTTGGAAAAATTTGAACAGTTTCAGCGTTCTGGCCTGGAAAAAGACCGTGACAGAGGGACAGACAGACAAAGAGAAGGAAGGACAGAAGAACGAGGAGGCACGTCTAATGAAGATCTATTTATAAATTATATTTTGTGGAAAAAAAATGCATGAACCGTTTAGAGGTTCTGGCCCGGAAAAGCAACAGGACTGACTGACATGTAGACGGACAACGCTCACTCCTACATCCCCATTCTCCATCGTGGTGGGGAATAAAAATTAACTAATTAAATTGCAGCCATAATTTAGCAGATTCCACGAAATTCCATGACATGATTAAGTCACACCAGTGGTTCAGTTCTCTCTGTGCCAAGTGTCTACAATGAGCGACACTACTTCGAGAGATGTTTGGTGCCATTATCATTCCATTGTGGGATCCTTCCCAAGTCACAACTCCTAAGCCTACGCAGTGCGAATGGAGACACCGTATTGGGGAATAATAAGACTTTGACTACCTCACCCCCTGTCAGATAAACAGCGTTTACTGTGAAGTTCATATATACTGTACGCCAGCCGACACCAGCGGTAATTAAGGGGGGGAAACAGAAGACGACCAGTGTTCACTGATGTTCTTTAGAGGGAAAACCCCAACTAGTACCACATAGTTCAGAGGTGTTCCAATAAGAAACGCGCTCAACATCCGTGTCCCTGATAAGCTCCGAAGTCTGAGCATGACATTCTCATAACCTGGACGCAGCTCACAGACTTTCTTTGACGGTCAGCTTTCCACAGAAATTAGCCATTAGCCTAAGCAAGCAGCACTAGCATGTGCTGCACTGCGAGGTCGAATTGAACCCATTTTAACACACACAAACATAATGAATTTAAAGGGGCATTTCATATGAAAATCAGGATTTCCAAGTATTTCACTGTCTCCATGGAGTGAACCTCCATCAAAATTGATTGCCGATACAGGGAAGACAAATCACTTCCATTTCCTTCGAAGAAGGAGACTTAAATTGTCAGACGACCTGTAGGTTTCTCTGATGAGCACTGGCGTAAATGAAAAATTCACAGCAGATTCAAACTTCTGATAGTGCATATGTACTGTAAAGGCAGGGTAGGGTTTATAATTTATGGGTCCTTTTGACTGTCAGATTGAAAACAAGCAAATTCCTTCTTCAAAATTTTTTCATTAACAGTGAAAATGAGCGAGGGTGAATTTTTCTAGCAAACCAAAATATGGAAAACATGTCCATCCATCCCATTATAAGTTTGTTAACAGTCAGATACATCAGGAGTTTCACAGAACAGTCCTCTCACTGATTTCATGCAAAGCAGCGGCCAGCAGCAAATGCACTCTCCAGCAGCAGCAGAACTGCGTCCATGTTTATAACGTGCTTGTTTAAAAATGGACACAAGAAGCACGCACAGTCGCACACCCAACTTTCGGTGAGATATTACCACTTAAGCAATGTTACATGTTGATAAGACGCCTAGTTGAAAACCATGACTGTTCCTGCTACTGGAGCGAGGATTCCCCCACACAGTACGGCCCACATCAGTATAACGTCATCTACACCCTGCTTGGTGTGTCTTGCTGTTAACTTCCTTAAAACAAAAATTACATTTAATTCATGCAGTGTACTGCCAGGTCAATTTGAAGGCACTCGTTTGCTCAAAGGTGTACTTTTCATGGCTTAGGAATGATTCAGCGCCCTCCATAATTATTGGCACCCCTGGTTAAGATGTGTTAAAAGCCCGAAATATTATAATTGATCGGTGGAAGAGTCTGAGAGAGCGACTGGGCATTGACAATGATGAGTTGGCCCTAACTTTGATGGATTAGTAAGTTGAAATACCGTGTTGGTTTTTCTTAGCAACATTTCTTGCGCTACTCGAGTTCATAAAAGTATACAACGTAAATGGTAGTGTGCCTCGAATGGGGGAATTATGTTTTGCTTATCATGTTTGCCTCCACATTCTCCAAAAACGTTCCTGTCTGTCTTCTTTTTCGTCCGCGCGACGCCATCTTAGTCTACAGTGCGCGCTTTCGACCCACTATGCTTTGCGCGGTAAATAATCTAGCCGATCTATTTTTAGACCGGGAAACCCTTTTTTGAAAAAATAACCTTAGGAAATGCAATTTTGGTCAAATATTTTTTATTATTTTTTTTGGGCCATATTACAGATAGCTTGATTTTTGGAATTTTTTTTTAAAAACACATGCAAGGTATTTACTGGCACTTTAAAGGTTGGATTTTCCTCTTTTTTCATTGTGGTCCTATATTATTTAGGAAAAAAAAAAAAACTGAATTTAATAGAAGCGAAAGAACACATCTTAACCAGGGATGCCAATAATTATGGAGGGCCTTGAATTTTCCACCGACTTTTAGTATAACAAATGTCACTTTGCAATTATATAATTACTGAATGGCTTGACTGAATCATAAAAAGTCAAAGATTTCTAGAGGTTAACAACTGAAGAATAATAAATATCTAAAGGTCATTCTATGTCAAATTAACCAAGAATTTTTAGTGAACTCAGATGTTTTTCAGATTTGACAAAACGATTGAGATCCACAACTAGAGGTCGATCGATTTATATCAATATCCATGTTGAGTGCAACTAGCCACAGCTGCCTCAGTCCAATATCCCGCAAAGGAATGCAGTGAAAGCTGTAAGTGCACCAGGACACAGCTATGCTTTCACATCCAGGAAAGAAGCACACGGACCATTTTTGAAATGTTTGCACAAGTTTAACGACCATCCAGCTTCGCAACCGCAGTTACTGTGACCCAAACAGCTGATCCCTTTAATATCTCAATCTATGGCTCTCATTTGTGCTTAACAGTTTTTGACCATTTGAAGTTTTGAGAAAAAGGGTCCCAAAATGACACCTTTTTTGTCCATGACCCTTTTTGGGCCCTTTTTCCTCCAGACTTCAAGTTTGTCCCAACAAAATAACAATAGATTTAAATAAAGTACCTTTCAACTTAAAGACCCCTGCAAAAAAATATCCTGGGATATCATTGAAGTTTCAAGACCATCCATGACAAATTTTGGGGGGGGGAATGGCTCTGAACATTTTGAGCGCCCCCTATAGGCAAACTTCAAGGATGGCCCAGGTGAATAACTATATTATGGAACTCTACTATCCCTATAGACTCACTCAATATACTTTGACCAGGGACACCTTTGAAGTTTAGAACTAGAGAAGTGGAAACCTGCAATTTTGTTAAGTCGGCCAATAAGGGCCCAAACAAGGAGTCGCTGTACCTCGGTCCAGAAAGGGTCAATAGAGGAACGGTTCTGGATTTGAAGTTTGAATACCATACCCTTCTCAGAAGAAAAAATCTCAGCCAAATGCAGGGGGGTCAACAATCCAAGGTGTCTGATTTTGTCTGAATCTCTCAAATTGGCTCTTAATAAGGTACCATGACATGCCACTCATACTTCGAGACTGTGACAGGAATGGTTAGGGGCTCAAACCTTTGCAGTACCACAGACCAGCTGACAAGTGTTTCCATTACTGTTATTTATACTATATTTGGCCCGTTTGCATTCATTTCTCCCCACGAAAGTTATCCCTGGAACACATAACGCAACAATATCAGCTCTCCACCCTACAAGACAGACTGGGAGGAAAATAAGTAATTTAAGTAAAGGTAAAATAAATTATCAATTAGGTGTTCTCTTTTCTAAATAATCAAACCATGTGGAGTCAATCCATTCATCAAATAAAATCACACATTTTACCACCCTTCTTGCACCGGTAATATGCACAAGCACTAATTGTTTGAAAGAGTGGCTTTTTAAAATGTAATGGAATGTGCAACAGAAGTAATTCTGGCCTGACAAGCTACTGAAGGGCACATCGCCATGTAAATAAATCCAACATATTTCCGACCATGTAATACAGTGAATCACACTTCAGGATACACTCTTTTAGTTACCATTGAAGACGATGCGGCAAAAAAACCTGATTTATTAACGTGTAAGCAAAGTTCAAAAAAAAAAAAAAAAATAAGAAAAAAGAAACCGCGAGAGGTTCTTTGATGCTACTTGAGTCGTGACTGCTGAATTATGTTTTTTCCCCCTCCTAAAATATGCCTGAATGGTTCTGTAATTATAAACAATTGTTCGTTACTTTAGTGAAACTTAGCTTCACTTTATCAGAAAGGTTTTTTTTCACCAGAAATTACGAAAACTTGCTTGCACTGGCCAGAAAATATCTCTGCCCACCAGCCTCCACAGTCCAAAGTGAGCGAGTGTTTAGCAAGGCCAGGGTCATCTACGCCAAGCGGAGGAGACTCCTTTCTAGAGAAACAAGCTCAGTTTCCTGCATTACGATATCAGGCTTCTCAACTGGGCTTACTGACTTGAGGGAGGGAAAATGGCGAATAAAGTTGCACCCATCTAAATGTTTTTACTGTTAGTAGATTTTCAGTTCATTTAAACATCTATTACAATTATTTAGGCATTTTTTGCTTTAAGATTGAGTTTCAGTTCCAGATTTATTAATTAATTTGAGTTTGATGTTCATTTTCAGGTTACATTAATATTACCCCGCACCACCCAAAGGGTGAGGGCAAGGGGTATTGTTTTCGGTTTGTTTCGTTTCTGTGTGCGTTTTTCTTTGGTTCATTGTTTGTTTACACTCTAGCGCCAAAACTAATGGGCAGATTCACCCCAAATTCTGGATTGCCACTGACCCAGAATAGATTGAATCCCTATTGAATTTCGTACAAGTAGGTGAAAGTATGTGCGAGGGGCGGGGTTTGTTGTGCCTGGCATCACTTGTTTACAACTTACTTTACTTCAAAGCCAATTGCTCTTTGAGATTCATGTTGTGTTCCAGATTTATATTTTTATTTGACTCAGACTTAGTACAACAGTTGTGTAAGGACGTTTGAAATAAATGTTGTTCATCTGCACCAGTATCAATTTTTTCTTTCGCAGGGGAAGGAGATATTGGTCGATTAACCGGCCATCAGCTTTGTGCTGCTTGAACTATCGTTGTATTGGCCTTTAAAAATTCAGTCTGTCAACCTGTACCAACAAGTTAAGTCAGAACTAGGAAAATTTGTTGTAGACTTCTTAAAGCGAGGCTTTTCTCCATCACTGGGTTTGTGATATATTTCTACAGTGAAATCCATTTTTTTTTCTTCCCACTCATTTTTAACATTATCGAGAGTTCTGCTGAATTTCCATAAGGTCGACGATCTAATTTTTAAAAATCCGCTATCTTTCTGCAATCATTGAAATTTGTCAAAATGGGCCTATAGCAGATTGAAGCCACCATTGCTTAGCAAGCATGCAGACACTGTAGGCTCTTGTATAGAAATACCTTATTTGAGATTAAAGAAGGTGACACTACAATTAGTGATACCTCACAAGTTTTAACAAACATAACATGCAAATTAATCAACAGTCAAACTAAGTGAGCCAGCCATTTTGAAGCTTTTTTCAAGCCATACAAGCTCAGTATAGAAACGGTCTCCTGAGGTCGACTACACAAAAAGTTACCACAAATTATGCATCCTCGTAATTCATGTCAGAGGTAACTGATGATATAAAGAAACTTCACTGAAAATTTGGCAATCAGCACTCTAACAGTTTGAGAAATTAGCAATTATACTGGACATGTCCATACAATAAAAAAAAAATAAATAAATAAATAAATAAAAACCCCAAGAGCAACACAGAGTGTGGCATATGCCCCCGCCTGTATGTTGATCAAGGGTATATTGAGATATATTAGATATCGCACGACGCTGGTTTTTGAAAGGAACCTTCCTCTAGCCACTCCCAATACGCCACTAAGAAATGGCATCAATCTGAGGAGGGATTCTATAGTTATCCCACGGAAACGAAAAGTTTACGGACGACGGACGGACATGGTGTCGACATAATGCCCCCTTTCCTCTTTGGAGGGCGGGGGCATAAAAAAAACCGACCTTTTTTGCTCCCTTCTTTTAACAGAGAACCACTTCCTGAACCGAGGGTGGCCAATAGCAGCAGAGAGGGCTTTACAATAAAAAAGGGCCTTAAAGAAACAGGACCCAGAACAGCCTGTTCCAGACTGAGTGAGCCTACGGTGCTGCGCGCACAGCCTGTGCAGCAGTTATCAAGAGCTTTTTGACTACCAAAATATGCCAAGGCATGTAATTAGACCACAAAAAAAAAAAAGTCTACAACAGGGAAAAATGCATTATGACAGACAGAATGCACACAGACAATTCAGGCAAGGAGCAGGAACATACACAATCTCAAAATGCCACAGATCAAGGATCGTGAAGTAACGAACTTGATCAAACGTGACTACTAAAGACAAACAAAGGCGGACTGTCATGGTTAGATGGTCACACTTGTGTGTGCTACACATTCTGAATTGGGAAAAAAAAAAAAAAAAAAAAAAAAGATAAAGCTGTTGCCCAACTTCCACAAGCCAGTGCTCCCTTCCACCTGACTCCAGAGACCAAAGTTATAAAGTTATTTGTACGATTGGCAGCCACGTCTCTGTCCGACACAAGTACGCAACACCCCATGGGTGATGCCCCCAGTCAGCTTGTTCTCACTGGGGCAATTCCAGGTGAAGTGTCACATGACCACTGAATATTCAAACATGAAATAGCAATATAATTTATGTATGACTGAATTGTGGTGTACAGTTCAGAAGAAAGTGAAGGTCTGAGGCAAACCAAAATGTTTTTGTACGCATATTAAAGGTTTGACATCATTCACACTCTGAAGTTGTGAAGAAACTACTTGGTTGGCTTAATTATGAAAAAAAAAAAAAAAAAGGTGCAGGCTGTTCTGAGAAAATAAGGGCCACGAGTGTGACGTGTCCGGGGGGGGGGGGGGGGGGGAAATCAGACAGATTGGGGCCTTAGAAATTGGAAATCCTGGAGGTCTCTTGAATAGAAATGGCTGATATGACTGAAACATTGTGAATGGTCAGGAAAACGCAGTATGATGAGCCTCTCAATATCCACGTTAAAAGTTGGTTTTAAGAAACGTAACATGAGTAACAGGACTTTTTTGTTTTAAGTGCTTACTGCAGAAAATTACTGTTGCATTAAGTTGAAATCGTGGTTGTGTTAGAATTTTCAGTATTAAAGGTTCAAACATATTTGAATCAAGTTATTCTGTAATGCACGACTGATCAAGAAGAGTGAACTAAACTTAAGTGAAAAAGAATCCTTGTTACTTTTCAGTAATGAGAGTAATGCTCGAAAAATCCAGTCTGCTAGCATAACCATTGAGGGGTTCATTCTGGGTTTTTTCTGGTAAAGTTGACTATGGTCAGAGGTTGCCACAATGTAGAAGTTTTGAAGTTCTGTCCATTGAATAAGTAGTGAAACAATTTTATGCTATAGCCTAACGCAGTAAATGTAACGCGAATAACGCTGGAATTGCCCACTGGCAGTTGTGAATTTCTGCAAAGAATTCCACCACATTTCCTTACATACGACAGGATTTCAAGTCTTCAATCGAGCATGTTTAGTTCTGGTGACTCAAAATTGGGGAGACTCCGATCCAGTCAGTAACATTAAGATTAAACCAGTCATGCAACAGGACGATTCGGGAAGATAAATCGGTTCAGACCGACAAATCGGGAATACCCCCACAATTTTCGGGAGGGGCGAATCGGACCCCAAGTCTGCCCAATTATTCTCCAGTACGTGGCCAGTTTATATTCAAAGTGCTAACACAATTCTCACCCTCCAAAAAAAAAAAAAAATCAAGCAGGGATAAATACATCAGCAAAGCATGTTAAGCCAAATGCTCAGAAGCAAAATAACAATCCAAGCACACTAAGCGTGAAGACGTTGAGTCCAGGCACACATTACCTAACAAATTTTGCAGGACATTGCATTATCACAAGAACCAAATTCTACCTTGCATCCCAACAGAACACACACACACACACACACACACATAAGCCAGAGGAAATGATGGGATGTCTGAACATTACAACACTTAGCCAAGAGACAGAAGACCGAGAGTGTCCGACCTCAAGGAAGTTGACAACACCCCAGTTTCAGCTTGCCAAAACCCCTCACACAAGAGCAAGGTCAAAAAAAAATTCCAACACGTGGATAATGACCTGGATACCGCAGACTACATTGGGAGGGCAGTACCTGATGTGCTGACCACCTCACAGTGATCAAAGACCAGTCATTTCAGTCCACTTATGAAAGTTTGTCCGGGACCGTCTACATCAGCCGTGATATTGTATAATGTGCGCCAGGCCCAACACAGGGCCACGGTGAAAAAATGCGCCGACAAGTAATTAATTCTATGCAGCAGATTCAACTCCTCCAACATATGGCCAAGCTATAAAAACCAAGATACAGGAGTGAGTGAGGTTATTTTTACAACTGTATGCTTCACCTAAATGAGACTTGTACCTGCAGGAAAGCTTTCCCCTCTGAAGGCTTGCCAACTTCCTGGTTGGTCAATGCAAAGCAATCGCAAGCAGAGAAATTAGTCCCTCCTAACTACACCTGTCAAACTGGAAAAATGCACTCTAAATTATATCAGAGCAACCAAAAGCACTCAGCTACATGAACACAATATCTTACTATGGTTTTCAGAACAATTTAATTGAAAGACCTCATTTCAAGTTCTTCCCATGTACTATCAAGCATTGGAAGCTGATCAAGAAATACACAGCTTCAAGCAATCCAGTAATCAAGTAGATTACTTCTAATCTATAAGCTACGTTAAAAGCAGTACCCTTTATTAATTGGGCATAGTTCCATGTCAAGCGAGGGCCATGTATAGCAAACCACAAAAAATTGCAGCTAAATAATTCATGGCACTGACAGCTATACCATTTCCTTTTTCACTTAACCCTCAAACTTGTCATGTCAGTCGCGAGGGATTTGCCCTATTCCTGTTCAACACAATCCAGTATTCTAGAATTTTTTAATTCTTGCTCAACTGGTTTTTTTTTTTTTTTCCTTGTTCAACACAATCCAGTATTCCAGATTATTTTTTAAATTGCAAGTTCCTTAGTCAAACGCAACAAGAGAGATGGTCAATTGAGGATATTCATTTTCCATCTTTCATTGCACGTTCTTCATTTTACATATCAAAATGATAACCTCTGCCGAATAAAATCAAAAATGAGCTTTTTTTTTTTTTACCAGAGATTCAAATAAAACAACAAATATACTGCACAAATGTTTAGGCCAATACAGGATTAGATCAAAGGAGACAAATCAAATCTATTGAGCTACCTCGGCTCACTGCGACAGTCATACTCAGTACATCAACCCCGGTCCGACAAACGGGCTGATGTCCAAATATGCAGCGACCGTTACCGTAGAAGAAGAAAATAATTTACCAGGTTGCTACATTGCCCTACAAAGGCTAAGTGCAGTATCTATATAATAATTTAAAGGGTAAAAAATGGCTTCAGTGTTTGTTTGCGGTCCCAACAAACGAATAGTTAGCACATCTATGAAAGATTGGGGTTAACTGACTTATGGTGTAAATTCTGTCCAAATAAATCTTGATCCCCAGATACCTTCAGGCCCAAATCTGTAACTCACATTTTACCCAAAATGTAGCTACTGCACTTGGGCTTTGCAGGGCAGTGCAGCTAAAAAGATTTTTTCGGACACTAGCTGCAGCGTAATTAAATGCGTTAATCGCAGTCGCATAATCTAACCACATAACAAATCTACATTCCTGCACAGTTCGTAGCCCCGGACTACTTCTGAATTAACTAACGTACCAGGCCGAAATCACTGGCCACATTACTCCAAATGCCACCTGAATTTCAGGGCGACCACTCCAATCTATTCACACCGAAGTTAACATGTGGACACCAGTCCACCGTCCGCTAGAAATAAACGTCAGACATCTGAAGCTAACAAGCAGGTTACATTGGCCAACTTCTCACGTTACTTGCTAAAATAGCTACACACACCTAAAATACACGCGTTATTCCCAGGCATGTTTCATAAGTCGATTCGCTGGTGAGTTTCCCCCCTCCCAAGCAAGCTAAAAGCTGGCTGTGAGCTCTCGCATTATTTTTGGCACTTCCAGCCAGCTATACAAAGCGAAATAACGTCAGCTAACTAAACCGCGGGCCTAGGCTGGCTAGTGTGTTAGGTTCAGTTAGCTCGACGCTAGATGCATCAGGGTAACGTTGTCAAGCCGTTACTTATCCACATCACTGATCATTATCATTTCATACACTGGACAACCGACAGCCAACAGCCCCCTTTTAGCTGTACTGGGGCAAGTCCGACCGCTTTTGCCCAATAAAACGCAAACAGTTCATCTGCCCGACAGCCCCACTTATGAAGTCGCAGGCTGAATAGCTAGCTAGTTAGCCAAGCCCGACACACGATGAAGTAAGTGGTCCGTGGGGTTATTCCGATGAAAAACTCACGGAATACCTGCTGCTAAGCAATGATAACATTTGCAACTTAACCATCCTGTTATGTTCAAATTAAAATAACGCTTTTGGCTTGAGATCAGTTTGATCCCCTCAATTAAAAACGATTGAAGATGTATGCAACAAAGTGTTTCCCGATCTCCTCTCGGCTCATTTATGCCTTTCTATTGCCCATTTTTATTACCAAGTAACGTTAAATGAAACACGACTCCCCCCATCCTCCCCTTATACATCAAGCATCGATTTTACTTTATTATGGCAAAATGAATGAGACTATGCGAAATTTATTTGAACATGCCTTCAGTCTTGGGCAACACTACAAAAAAATAAATAAATAAAAAAACAAGATCAAGATGATGGTTTATGTAATAACTGAACCTGGAGTCAAATGACCCAAACACCACCAGTGCTTAAAACATGTGCGAACAACATTTTTTTTTTTTTGGGGTGAAATTCATGTTTTACTCGTTAAGAAAAAAAATCTACGGTACCTGAAAAACGAATGTTAATCATGATTTTACAGACATTGAACATTGGAGTCGGGTCAAATTGAACCGGACCATAAAAGGGGGGGTTTAAAACCCCAGCTTTAATTTTCTTGATGATGTGATAGTGCGATGTTCATGCAATAACCTTTAATCAGAAATCTAGAAATAGCGTGGGTATAACACGGCCATTGACATTATCCATTATTAGCGAGACATGCTAGCGGCTAACAAGTTTGCTTCCATTGCTGTCCGACTGCTATGCTATGCTATGCTATGCTATGGTCATGTGCGATCACACCAAAGGCAAAAAAAAGGGTCAGCATTAATGCCTTTCTTTCGCTGAAAGACCGATCAGTAAACGGTAGGTTTTTCGAGAACATCGCTGAACCTTCCACTGATAGCCAGTTAATAACAAGTCAAGGCGCTTTCACACCGGACGCGAAACGAATTTTTCGCACGACAGATTACATTCAAAGTCAACGCAAAGACGCGAATACACGCGTTTCGCCTGTATTCGCGTCTTTGCGTTGACTTTGAACGTATTTTTGTCGGGCGAAAAATTCGTTTCGCGTCCTGTGTGAAAGCGGCTTTACCGTTACCCTCCCTAATAAGAGCAGTTCTGGTGCATTTCTACTGCACCGAGTACCGTTAGATAGAAGGTGCCAGGAGAAAAGGGCCCCGACTGAAGGCGTCGCGCACGGCGCTTTCCTTCCCTGTCATCAACCAGCAAGCTTGGCTGGCTGAGCCAGTGAAAAGATGGACAACTAGCTGCAATCCGAACTTCCATTTTAAACAATAAATAAACTGCTCTGCCGCATACTCAACACACAAATGCACACTCGCTTAATGATTATTTACTCGATGCATTATAACATACACGGCAAGGCCCGTCGCTGTTTTGCGGCTTACCACTTCCTTACCTTATGAATTCTTTTCAGAGCCATTGTTGTGCTTGTGCCGCTGTCACCGAAATGTGGGTTCTATGCGATTTATATAACGCTGCCTTTCTCCCACCACTGACTTCTTCCCTGAGTACAAATTGCGAATCAGCCTTGAGCGTTGAGTAACCGCGATCTATTAGAAAAGCAGGATATTGGGGATATAATTTTGAGCCGACAGTTACTCGCTAGAGTAGAACCTGGGTTCTTCCTCTTGCTGCTGCGGTTACCGCATCACTCACAAGAACAACCCTGTTTTGCAACCCTTCCGCCTGTGAACACATCCGCCAACGCATTCGCACAGCGGTCCTGAGCGCCTTACTGCGCGCGATGAGCACAAATGCTTTCACAGCAGAAGAGCAGATTGACGTCATGATGGCTCTCCGTAGAACGAGAGCTGCACCAAATCCCCAATTCGGAGCTAGTTCTTTGAGCCAAAATGTCTGACTCAGTTTCGAGTTTCATTCCACCCTGAAGTGAGCGTTATAAATAGATCCCGGCCATTAAAAGCGCTCATCAGAACAATGTGTGAACGAAATATATCAATATTTGTAATTGCTTTGGGACAATGGACAAGATAAAACCAATTAAAAACCATGTTTGTCTAAATCGAGCTTGGGTGAATGTAACTGTCCTCCGTGAGAAAGGAAGTTCGAAACCGAAAGGATGCGGAGGGATACAGCACACATTCCCTTGACTCATCGCGAGAATCTTGCTTGCGGATAAGGAAGCAGATTAGACTTGAAGCTGAGAACTGAAATAATTGCTCAGATCATTTCCGCACAAATCCCGTGTATAAATTGGACACCTTGCTTCAAAACCGATCCAACCCACACATTCATGAAAATTTAGATAGTAGTCCAGTCATCTGTGTTGTTACGTTAAAGTACCGTGTAAACCAGCCGAGGTAGCTATGGCACTGAGCAGCAAATAACACTCAAAAACTCCAACCCACACAGCCAATAACGGGCAGGTATAATAATGCCAAGGAGAACTATCAGCTCCTGTCAATATTTTTAAATTCTGAAGTGAATCAACAATTCAATTTTCCATTGAGACACACTTTTCTTGCTTCGGAAACCTTACATCTTTGGATTTGCTGTATAATCCTTATATGAAATCTGCCTTCCTTTTGAAGTTCATGACATGTATCAAAGAGATAGTTCTAACTGACTTATTACAGCATTGATGGCTTCTCTCTTTCAATTGGACAGTGAAATAGTACTATTTATTGCTGGGACATCTCGGTGATCTACTTAACTGCAAATTAAATATTGAGCATAGTGGTCATCCTTCCTAAACTGCAGTCCCTGTCAGCGAGCCATACTGCTTGTAATCAGCGTTCAGAGAATTAGAATGATGTTAATGAAAACTCATTCCAAGATTCCTATCTGTGATACCTGCTCTACAGTCACACTCAGCCTGGTTCCATTTTACTCAGGAATTCACCCATGTTTATTTTGGTTCAGCAATTAGAAGCTGTGAAAACCTCCTGGAAGGATGGTAGTATTTGCATGATGAACATGTTTATTTCCCATGAAAGGGACTTTTGTGTAACAGTGTTTAAAGTTTATCCAGATAGATGTGTTTGAAAGTTAATAACTCTTGCCAAATTTAGAAATACCGCTCAATTACATTTAATCTCAAAGTAAATTTGTGAAATTCATGTTCAGTAGACGTTTCTAGGGGGCATGCTCTTTTCATTTGAGCATTTCTTCCCTTTTTTTTTTTTAACTTGAGTTTGACATCTGAACTAACAGATACTTGTGGTTCTCTGTTACATCACATGATACCTTTGTCATCCTAGGCCAAGTATTTGGTAAAACATGGAGCAGTTTATTTTCTCTTGCAGGCAACAGTGTTGTCATTTTTTTAATAAATTAATTTTTATGTCATAATATGGTAATGGGTGTCTTTATCTCTTTCGCTTTACAATATATTATTTAATTTGATTGATTTATTTATTTATTCCAACCATGTTAAGATAAAATACAACAAAATATATATTTGAAGAAAACAAAACAATTTAGAATAACTGCACTTATTTTGGAAGATCACTGAGGAAATCTATAATGTCCATTTCATGTTTGCAAAAGGTGTAGGAAGAAGTTGAAAAACTCTTTGAGTCCTACCCCCTTTTTTATATATTGTCTAAAAACATTTCAAACAAAGTGAAAAAAAAAATGAAGACCATTTACATAGAAACAGGAGTTATAGACAAAACAATACTGGTGAAACAAAGCGCTTTACACATTCAGATCATTGGTCATCTATCCAATATCCATTCAGTATGCTATTCTTAAAGATTTGTTTGAGCTTACTCAGTGATGGATACATTTTTATTTCATGGTGACATTTGTCCCACAGGTTGACTCCTTTGACAGTGATGGAATGATTTTTTACATTTGTTTGTACCAACTGTCTTTTAAACATGCATTAGCCTCTAAGATCAAACTTACTTTCCCTTATCTGGACCCACCTCTGGATACTGATCAGATACTGCTGTTTTTTTTTTGCTTTGTACATAATCTGAATGATTTTGAAGTCCATCAAATCTTTAAACTTTTTTTGCTTTCAGTTTGGTAAATAGTGGGTTGTTTGGTTCTCTAGATTTGGCTTTGTTTAGAATTCTTATGCATCTTTTTTGAAGGATGAAGATTGGTTCTGTGTTTGTTTTATAAGTGTTCCCTCATATCTCCACTCAGTAGGTGATATATGGAAGTATGAGGGAATAGCATAAGTTGTATAGTGATGTTTGATTGAGAAAATCTTTAACTTTGTATAATATTGTAATTGACTTTTATAATTTTGCTTGTACTTACTTTATATGTGGCTTCCAGCTACATTTATTGTCTATCATTCCTCCAAGAAATTTGATTTGTCGCTCTTTCGATTTCAATATCATTTATCATGAGTTTCATGTTTGAGTCAGTTAACTTGTTTCCAAATACAATGAATTTTGTTTTGCATAAATTTAGTGTTAGCGTATTTGAATCAGACCGTCTCTTCATCCTCTGCAATTCAGGTCCTACTGTACCAGAAGTTGTTCCAAGTTATCCCCACAGCACAATATGTTTGTGTCATCAGCAAATAAAATTGTTTTCAATGTTTTGGGGGCCTCACATGCATTATAGATGTACAGAATAAACAACAATGGTCCCAACACTAAGCCCTGTGGACTGCTCATAAAACAAAGCAAAAGCAAGGGAAGTAACTGTGCTGAAGTTTTTTTTTTAAAACAGTCTTTGAACCACACTTTCAAAGACTGAGCATCCGCTCTGCACGTAGCATGAGCCATAATGAACCGAGCATTTCAAAGTACTTTTTTTAACATTAACATTTTTTCTTTTCAAAACAAATATAAGGTTTTGATACAAATTATTGAGCTGCATCAAAGTCTTGATTATGATTTTACCTGACCTCTATCAAACTTATTCATTCATATCTTAAAGTTAGAAAGATAAAATGGTCGATATCTCAAAATGTCTTCCATGTAGATTAGTTCAGACTGGCTGCATGGTATCCATTTAGCTGTTTATTGGTTATTTGGGAGTGCATAGGGGCTGGGGTTAATATGAGACCTTTGTATTTGTAATGCAATTACATTTAGAGGGGCCATCACTGAGGGTCCCGCAAGGTAATTTTAGTTTGTTGGATTAATTTCTTTGAACATTTTATGTGTTCACAGTGTAATATTGTGCGGTGACACAGGATTATGATATTCACTAGGGGCAAGAACAAAGGACACCTCTGTTGAAAAATGAAATGCTATAAAATATTGATACTTTCAGTCCGTAAATCCTGGCTTTAATATCCTCCAATGATAACCTTTACTAGCATTCAACATTTTGGAGTCAGTGAGATGTCAGTGAGATGTCAATGTTTCTGAAATAGCTTCATACATATGGTACCATTAATTTCATTAAAAATGCAGCAAGGACATTGTTGGAAATCACAGTTACTGTACTAATAATTCAGTCTGACATTGAAATTGCAGAGCCCCATTTCAGTCGCTTGTACTCCTGTGCATTAAAACATGCTGTCGTACTGTCATCCTATCTTTATGCGATACTGTGCTACCTTGTAACTACTTCAATATGGTACAACTGACACAAAGTTGTTACCTATTTTACAGATTATTTACTTTATAAGCTGCTAACTTCGATTGATTAATACATTCAGACATTAGGAAAGCAGAGTTTTACAAGTGACGGAATCACTTAGCACGAAGTAAAAAAGGTAGAGACACCTTTTCCACCCCAATTGTGAAAGGTTATTTTCCAGAAGTTTCTCTACTTCCAGTGCATCAGTACATCAAAAGTATCTCACATTTTTTATTTCTTAATTTCATTCAATCTCCACAAATGATGGCAAGGCTTACATAAAAGTGGGACCACTCTGCAGCCCCAAATCTGAGCGGTGACTGAAGTTGCTCGTCACCAATTCTGTCCGTAACCCAATTCTGCCTCTCAAGCCATAGACCGTGCACCTAATTAAGACGACTCACAGATTCAAATCAGCCTCCTGCCCATGGGCTGTATTTCCTGAGAGCAGTATGCCATTTAGAACCCGAGACCCCCCTGAGAGGGAACCTGTACCTATAGTTTTTGACAGACATTGATAGTATCAGGTGGGTAACTGTTCATTTGGAGTGAATGGCTGCACATACATACTGGCCCTTTCTGTATAAATTTGAGAGACTGCTGTTTACTATGAACCAGCTGATTCCAATGCAAAAATACACTACTTGCAACCAGTAAAGCAAGTCAAATGCCTATGATAGATTTGCCATATATTTGAAGCAGTTTGCAGACACTAGTACAATGACAAGCAATCACTCTGTGCCCATTTGAAAAAATGTATCTTAAATCACGTAATTTTTCCAACTGGACAAAGATTTGAATTTAAATACTTTTAACTCTTGACAAGTGAGGGCATTGTATACCTTACCCCGGCCCACTTGCAATTTTTTTACTCCCCTATGATGGCGAAGGCATGTCCCACCCAACTATGCCTCTGATTGGCTTACCATGTTACTCTTACCCTTACTCTCACCAGTCTCACCCCTCATGTTGACAACTAACCAACCGAGTAGGGCGGGTCCTGACTTAGAAAAAAAATTGGCGCCCTGCGTGATGCAGTGTAGTCATCACTGAATACAGTAGCCTAACTACTTCACTTTTGTGATGTAAGAATTAGAATGTCATGTGATATGAAAATTATGTAAATTGTCATACAAATATAAAGAGCAACCCCAGTGCTACAATTAAATGAAATATTTTGCCTAAGGGAAAATCAGGCGGAGAAATATCTGCTGTATTGTGACTTCACCACTGTCTCTCTCGCTGTCAAATAGCCGCAGTACGGCGTGATTGATTGTTTTTTTTTTTTTTCATTTCGGACCAGGAACTATTTCCGTGATTTAGGGACTATGTCCGAGAATCAGGAAGCAAATGATGTTACACAGTAAATTCTTTAGTGTTATATCAACTCTGAGAGAGTAAATATTAACACTATGCTGGTGTTTAAATTCCACAAATCTTTGCAATGTTAATTTAAAACTCCCTAGAATATTAATACAACCCCAATTCCGAAAGAGTTGGGATGAAGTGTAAATTGTGAATCAAATCAAAATGCAATGACTTTCATATCACATGAGCCAATATGTTATTTACAGTAGAACATAGATAACATTTCACATTTTGAAACTGAGACGTTAATTTTTATCCACAAAATGAGCTTATTTCAAATTTCCTGGCTGCAACTGGTCTCAAAAAAGTTGGGACACAGGAAAAAAGGGCTGAAAAAAGCAATATATTAGAGAATCGGCTGAAAGAACATTTAGCAAGTAATTAAGTTAACTGGCATCAGGTGTGTATGATTGGCTATAAAAGGGATGTCTTAGAAAGGCTGACTCTCTCAGAAGTAAAGATACCCCGAGGATCTCCAACCTCTGAAGGTTTGCGTTAAAATATTGTGGAATACTTTTAGAGCCATTCCAAGTGAGATTGACATCGGTGCGCAGTTGACCCCCCTGGAATTGAATGAAACTTGGAATACAGGTAGATATTGGTGTCTCGCAGAAAAAGCCGAATTTTTAGGCCGCATTTCACTTTGCCTGCAGATAGCGCTACCTGGAAGCCACTTAAGTGGCTCAGTTTTGATGTTGACACCACATTTTACATCAACTATCATGACTTAAGGGTACACAGTACCAAATATGTTATACTTCTAACATGACCTTTGACACTTCAAGTCCGGTTAGATTGACGTTAGAATGACTTCAGCACCATATCAGCGCTAAACTAC
Organism: Gymnothorax reevesii; assembly: GCA_029721435.1. Lineage (NCBI taxonomy): Eukaryota > Metazoa > Chordata > Actinopteri > Anguilliformes > Muraenidae > Gymnothorax > Gymnothorax reevesii. Next base: position 89,488,399 of record CM056578.1, on the reverse strand, counting down.
GTTATCGAGCCAGACTTATAGGAGAAATAGAATGAAAATTGAAAACGGGAATGGGAATAACATAATACCCCAGATGTATACCAAACTAGAATGCTTTATTATGTGTTAACACACAACAAGACTATCATTTTCAGTGAATAGTACTTTGGTATCTTGCTGTGTTTGGGCAATGGACACCCAGAAAGATGGTTGAAATTCATTTTTGGAGCATGATTGTGGTATATTTTCTCAGTAAGCCAGATTTGGACTGTGAGCGTAAATGCTGTTTGTTGTGCTTTTGGAACTCTATTTTCAGGAATGCCAAGCATTTCTCTGGTAGTATCCATGCTTTCAAGCTAGACAGAGCCAAAGTTGGAGGAAAACTCAAAATGGTCCATTTCATAGAAGTTTGTGCCTATGTGTAGGTGGCATTATTTTGTTTATCCAGAAAGTTCAAGATTTGAAGTTCTCTGGATAGATAGTACCTTTGGGGTACATTACAGCATGAGTAAAATCTCAATGGTAATATTTTCAGTGTAGATGATTTTAAACACCAAAAGTCGGAAAAATTCACCTCTGGGGGCACTTTACGCTGGATGCAAGTACTGGTCATCCCCAGCGAAGTCCCAAAGAAGTTGTTTTTGAATTGCGATGCACACAGCTAGTTTTCTCTGAAAAAGAAGAGTTTAGCTTGGTACTATGCTGGGTGGATAACTATCTGACCAAAGGTGGTGCTCTAAAGAACTTATGTTCTTCTGACCTGACATTCCATATTCCCAGACATATATCAAAGTTCTGTCTTTTGACATATATAAAGTACATGCACAGTTATACATAAAATTTGTAATCTCTTTGGAATAAAGCTGGATTGGCCGTAAATTGGAAAATAATGTTGATGGTGATTGTAGCATTGTGTCAACATGCAAGACTTTTACCAGTAATCAGTACAGTGTACAGTTTTGTAGTGTTGGTGAGTTTCAGAAAATAAAAAAATCCTCTGCATTTTTGCATTACTAATAGAATTAGAGAGAAGGCTTCAGTGTTCATTCTAGGATTTCCTTAGGGTGTGGTGCTTGGGTATGAAGAAGGGCACAGCAGCAGTTGCATCTAGCGAGTGGTTGTCCTGATAAAGGGCACAGAGGTCCTGGCAAGCAAGCAGCACCCTGCCAAGAAAAAGGAAGTTCATTTGTAGTGGTAACTTGCATGCCTAGGAACTACATATCCAGAGAATTTCAGATCTCTATCTTGCTGGTGAAACAAAATAACGCCGCCTAAACTTAAACACAATCTGCTATGAAATGGTCGATTTTGAGTTTTCCAACATTTTTAGCTACATCTAGCTTGAAAGTGTAGATACTACCAAAGAAATTCTTGATATTCCTGAAAACAGAGCTCAAAAAGCCCAACAAACAACATCATCATGGAACATACCTGGGTTACTGAGAAAATATACCGCAAACATGCACCAAAATCAACTTTCACCATCTTTCCAGCCATCCATTGCACTAACCCAGCAAGATACCAAAGGAATATTAACTGAAAATTATAGTTTTGTCGTGAGTAAACACATAATCAAGCATTCTTGATTGGTATATGTCCGGGAAACTATTTTATTTCCATTCTCACTTTTTACCGTGATTTCTCAAATAATTCTGGCTCAAAAACATAGTTACCAGCTTGGCGCTGATTTGGCGCTAATGTCTATACAGACTTGAAGTGTCACAGGTCATGATAAAAGTATAACACATCTGGTACTGTGCACCCTCAAGTCATAATAATTGATGTAAAATATGGTGCCAAAAGCAAAACTGAGCCACTTTAATGGCTTCCAGGTGGCCCCACCAGCAGACTTTGTGAGATATGGACCTAAAAATTTGGCTTTTTCTGTGAGACTACCATATCTACCTATCTGCCAACTTTCATTCAATTCCAGGGGGGTCAACTCCTCAACTTCTTCAAAAAGTGCCATTTTTTTACGGAGTGACTCTTAAAAACAATCTTCCTCAACGTCAAAATGCAAAAGCATTGACGGTCTCTTCATCCACAGTGCATAATATCATCAAACGATTCAGAGAAATTGGAAAAATCTCGATGTGTAAGGGACAAGAACGAAGACCTTTACTGGATGCTTCGGGCCCTCAGACGCCAATGCATCACTCACCGGCATGATTCTGTCATTGACATTACGAAATGGGCCCAGGAATACTTCAAAAAACCACTGTCAGTAAACACAGTCCATCGTGCCATCCACAGATGCCACCTAAAACTATCATGCAAAAAGAAAGCCATTGTTCACCATGATCCAGAAGCGTCACCATGTTCTGTGGGCCAAGGCTCATTTAAAATGGACTGTAGCAAAGTGGCAAAGTGTCCTGTGGTCAGACAAGTCCAAATTTGACATTCTTGTTGAAAATGATGGGCATCGTGTCCTCCGGGCTGAAGAGGAGAAACACCACCCCTCCTGTTATTAGCCTTTAGTTCAAAACCCAGCATGATGGTATAGTATGGGGATGCATTAGTGCATATGGTGTGGGACGCTTGCACGCAGCACCATGAATGCTGAAAGGTATATAAAGGTTTTAGAGCAACATATTCTCCCCTCCAGATAACATCTATTCCAGGGAAGGCGGCGTATATTTCAGCAGGACAATGCAAAACCACATACTGCAGCAATTGCAACAGTAGGGCTTCATAGTGGAAGAGTCTGTGTGCTGAGCTGGCCAGCCTTCAGTCCTGATCTTTCACCGATTGAAAACATTTGGCGCATAATTTAACAAAAAGTCAGTCTAAGTGGAGCCAAAACTCTCCAGCAGCTGGAAGCCTGTATTAAACAAGAGTGGGATCAAATTCCAATGGCTAAACTGAAGAAACTTGTCTCCTCAATGCCCAGATGCCTCCACTCTGTGTTAAAAAGAAAAGGGGATGCAACACCATGGTAAACAGGCCCCTGTCCCAACTTTTTTGAGACCTGTAGCATCCATCAAATTTGAAATTAGCTCATTTTTTGGATAAAATTGAAAAATTTCTCAGTTTCACCATTTGCTGTTATTTCTGTTCTATTGTGAATAAAATACTGGCTGGTGTGATTTGAAAGTCATTGGGTTTTGATTTTATTCACAATTTACACTTTGTCCCAAGTATTTCGGTATTGGGGTTGTAAGAGACTCATGTGTAGTGTTTAAATAACTGCATGCAGTGGCGTGCACAAATAGACGCTAGGTGGTGCTACAGCACTTGCCTCTTTGCCCTTTATCAATGAAAGTGCCCTTTTGAAACTTCGTTTTTTTTTTTTTTTTTAATGATTATTATTATTATTATTATTATTATTAACACTTTAGTGGGGCCAATGTTGAAATGATCTTTTAGAAAAGCTATGTAAATACTACTGAAAAAAATGCCCCGAAATGGGCCACCTCCTCACACACTTCCGACCTCTCTTCCTTTGTCACGTGAACACGCGCGCAGTGCATATAGATGCGCTGCAGGAGCATATCAGCTGAGCGACTGGAAGCTACAGTCTTGTGCCCCACCAGCCAGGTAACACACAGATCAAGTGAAATCGTACAGTTTGCCCTCCAAGCCCAACCTGTAATCATTTTGTTGTGCAGTAGCATGTCTCATACACAGTGACGGTCCGTCGGCAGAAACACTGGGCCAGCAATAACCTCACCTTTCACTTCTTAATGACAGACACCTCTCGCAGTTTATCTCCCCGATTAGCAACCGTTGCTCAGACTGACTGGAGGAACCGACGAGAATCTAATTTGTTTTTGAAAGCCTTGTTATACATTGCACTATGAAATTATATGGCGGTTAACTTACTTCCGCACACCAATGGCTACGGAAAAATATCAATAGCCTACATCTTTATAATTTCTGAATTTGCGTAAATTAATTTGCGACGTTCATTGAGCAATTAGCCACGAGAATTCGTTCTATATACTCTGAATGTGACAGCTAAAGTGCGTTGTTAGGCAAGAAGCACAGCTGAGTGAAGACGAAAATAATTACTGTGAAGTCCGCAAAAGTTTCAGATTTTTTGCAGATTGTCATACTTGCGGATTCACATCAATTATATTAACATAGCCAACAGACAATCGCTTTGTAATTAGCATTTCTTAATCATTAAGTGTCACGCATTGGTGGTGGCTATTCTGTTAATAAACTGTTTGATTGTTAATCAATCAAACCTGATCGCAAACAGTTTAAGAGCAATTATCCGGGAAAGGGTGATGTTACTGAAGGCCTTCCTGGTATCTGACGGTACGCCACTGCTCATACAGCACCAAACAACTGAGCATTTTTTAGCCGACTGGTCACCTGATTAGCTAGTTTAATGCTATAGCCCAAACAATGATAGATAATGTGAGGACGACCACCACAAACAATGTCGGTCGACTTTGCAAATCTATTCGTTAAGCTGAACGTTTTCTTTTGTGTAGGTTTTGTTAGGCAACATAAATGAACACATAAAGAAGAATCAGGCAGTTCCCCATTGCCTGAGAAAAATATCCCCATAAAGGCTACCCATGTGCCTTCTTGTAATGAATGACAGTAGTCATGAATTGCATTGAACATGTGCGTGTAATGTTTTTTTTTTTTTTTAATCTTACACTATAATAACATCTTCCATGTGTGCAAAACGGTGCCCTCCCCCTCCCCCCGAGCACTTGCCCCCCATAATGTCTGTGCACGCCACTGACTGCATGTATAATTTTAAAAAATGGCATTTGAGCTTGTTCTTAACAAGATGAATTCTTGAATGGGTAAGATGCGTCATGGGGCGTGGTTTCATAACTCTGTTGCAACTGAAACTCCAACACCTCTCAATGACGTCAAAGCTCCAATGCAATTGATTCCTTCAGTGTTAATTCATGTCTTTGTTGTGTAAATTTAACTCTACATTTAACACCTTTGCATAACACCAAAAATGAGAATTTTGCTTTGTATGTGGGGGAGTCATTCCTGATCTTCTGGGAAAGAGGGGTGCCTCAGTCAGAGCTGGACATATGACCACTTACATTTACAGCTCTAGCATGTGCTAACATGTGCATCCAGGCACTTTGTCGGCTTAACAGCCCCAGGTTGCTCCTACCATATACTGTATAAAAAGATGGAAGAAGGAACAGTGATGTCACCCATTGGTTTCAGCACACCATTTAGGAAGCCTTAATTTTGGCAATTTGAACAGCGGCATTTTGTCATTTTGAAACTGGATGCGAGTGTGAATTGAAGATCCAGGGAGGAACGAGGGGTGGATCTACGCGTGGATCTGATCGTATCTGACGAGGACCAGAGGATTGCCACGCCCCAAAAGCATATTCTGGCTTTATCCTTTATTCTAGTCTATTTGGGACCACAATGTACAAAAATGAAAAAAAAGAACAAAAATGAACATCCTTCATCATTGAAGGAGACTTGAAACAAGTTAGATAACTTAGGATAACAATAGATCCCATACAGTAATGTGGAAAATCATTATTGAAATAATTCAGGTGGGAAAGTAGGGTAATTTTCTCATCAACCTCCATAGCATTTAACTTCTTTCTGCAACCACCGACGCCGCCATCTGCTGGCTAATAAATAGAATGCAATTTTTAGAGATTTCCACATTGGCTTCACTTTTCAGACTTGGGTGCTGCATCCATCTTTTTACACAGTCTATGGTTCCTAACCCTCTCAGCTCAATGATGGCACTGATGGGGTAAAACTTGGGCAAATGAGAGATAAACCAGAAAATTGTGACAAAACAATCCAGAACACTGATAATGGAGGTGCTGACACAAATATTACGATCAAACGATAAGTAGAGCAGCCATCTCTGAGGTGTTGATTGTGAGACACCCATAACTGGCCTGAAATCTCACACTCACAGGTCACACATCTTACTGCTCACGTTGAGCCCTGTAATTGGGTCCAGATGCATAATGATAACTTCATCTGTGCTGCTGCATTGTTCTCACACACACCCTTATATATACACTGGGTTATACTGGGAGCACGGTTTGCATCAGCCCTGAGTTGCCTCGGTGACAACATTCTGCTGAGGGTAAAAGTGAGACAACTTATTCAGTTTCTGTCGGGAACCGTCAGTAGATGGCTCAGACAATGAATGATAGATACTGAGTTTTTAAATCAGCTGGGAAATGCCTAGTAGGCCTAAGCATTCTAACGGCAATGCTGATACAACTAATTTAATCAACTGATCTCAGCTTGCATAGTTGATTAGTTGTATTCGGTGTGCTTCTGCATAGCTGGAATGAAAACCTGCTGTCAGGATTACGTGTAGGAACCACAAGGGAGAACCAGAGAGTATAAAAAAGGGAGACCATTTCTGAAGGGGGAGACCCCCAACAGAGCAGGCAACAGTACAACGTCCACGATCCAAAAATTCATAATCCAGTTGGGCAAGAACAGTCGAAAACCAAGGCAGCAATCACAGTACTCGTGGTCGGGCAAAAATAGGTTCAGTACCCAGCCACAGGTTTGTCAGAGAAGCAAAAGCCAAAAATCAGTGGCCATAATCCAAACCGTTAACAGGGCAGCAAACACAAAACTTGTAGTCAGGCAAAAAGGGTTCATTAACAGATGCAGACAATAGTACCAAAAAGCAGAGCGAAAAATCGTAAGTCGGACAGTCCAGTCAGAAGAGTAACACAATGAGGACAAGGCGAAGACAATAATAGCGCAGGTAAACAAGAGAGACGTTCTGACAAGGAAGTGCTGTGAAAAGACTCCTAATATACACTCACGGGAAGTCACATGCTTAACAAAAGACAGGAGCAGGAAGTCAGACTGATTACAAAGGAAGCAAACATGAGGGAGAACCTAATCACATGAAATAGGCAAAAGCCAAAACGTGGACAGGGATCACAAGACAGCCTATAGACAGTACAAACAGATCCGGTTAGGGATTTCTACGTGAACAGAGTGAGTGGCAGAACAGTGATTAGACAGGTGCAGAGAATCTGCTGGAAGCACAGGCGGAGATGGGAACAGGGCGAATGCTTAGAGATCGTTAGTCAATTAGTACAGTGCAGCTATACAATCCCTAGTACTTGTTAGTAAGTTAGTACTATGTACAATGTTAGACGTGGTTAGTAATTTCATAAAAACAACAAACTGTTAGTATTGGTTAGTAATGTAGAAAATCAAGGCGAAGGAAGTAAACGAGACTGGAAGGAATGGTTGAAATCCAGAAACCATTAAATCACCCGAAAGAGTGGCACGCAATACCGGGGCTGTGAGCAATGGCAAGACAAGAGACCAGACAGGGGGAGACAAAGTGCAATACATGGCAAAAACAAAAACATGGACTGGAATATAACTGCAGGCATAGAATATGGCAAAATACAAAACATGACAAAACTAAAATAGACAAAACAAGAACATAATCAGGTAACGAAATCACAATCCGCTTGCAAAGTGTGACGAAACGCGTCACGTGATTTGGCCGCTTCCGGGTCCAAACAAAAAAGCATGTGGTTTTCACTGTAAACAAAGCCAGTCAACATGCCGCAGTGCTGTGTACCTCTCTGTGTTAATCGGTCTGAAACATGCCCAGAACTGTCATTTTATCGGTTTCCTGTCGACGAGAAGGTAAAGGATAAATGGCTGCAACTAATCAGGTGCTTGTTTAAATACAATTCCACATGAAATTATTTAAAATCTGATCTCAAACACAGAATTTTTTACTGCAGTCTCGCCGATTCGGGGTGTGTGCATGAGGAGCATAGCAGAAGGCCGAGTTCTCTTTTTGAGTGAATTAAATGACTAAATGAATCAATACCGGTATATCTTTTTTTATTTACAGACGTAAAGACTTCACCCCGAATTGCAACTCCCGGGTATGCAGCTGGCACTTTCCTACTGGGAAGCAAGATGGTCCGACACGATTTGCCTGGAATGAGAAGAAGGTGTTTAACTTCCCTGATCCCTGTTCTCCAAAACCAAGTGGTCCAAAGAGGAAGAGGGTCCGGTACGAGTCCAGCTTGGTAGCCAGTTCTGTGCCCTGTACCTCGGATCACACATACGGGATGTCACTTCTTCCATACGTGGCTGTCCATCAATCTGCTGAACCACCCAGTGCAACACCAGGCCAGAGTGCTCTTGAGATCGAGAATGAGATTCTCAGTAAGGAGGTAGAGGAACTGAAGAAGCAGCTGAAAGTCCAGAAGCAAGTCTTCAATTTTTTTCAAATCGAGGGAGACGGCGAGAAGGTCCAGTATTATACCGGGTTGCCTGATGCAGCTGCAGTCCGGTTTCTTGAAGACATGTTGAAGCGACATGAGTTGGAGTACCACAGTGGCTGGGCAGTGCTCAAGCTGCCCCTCATAGATCAGCTACTTATGACGCTCATGAAGTTGAGACTGAATCATGGCAACTTAGACCTGACTACACGCTTTGTGGCACGGGAGCTATGGTATCGGGCTCCATCAGTGCGTGCGTCCATCCATGCATGCGTCTGCAAAGAAAACTTTGAGATTTTCTATATCTTAACAGCGAGAGCTTCTGGGGCAGCCAGTGCTCTATATTTTCTTTTTAGTCATTCAGAGGAGGACTTGCTTGGGTGCTTCGGATCATTGTCCTGCTCTATAACCCAACTGTGCCTGAGCTGTAGGGTACAAACTGATGGTCAGACATTCTTCTTCAGGATTTTCTGGTAGAGAGCAGAATCCATGGTTCCATCAATTATGGTAATTCAGCCAGGTCCTGAAGCAGCAAAGCAGCCCCAGACCATCACACTACCCCTACAGTGTTTGACAGTTGGTATAATATTCTTATTGAAGAATGCTTTGCACCCATATCTTCCAGTAAGTTACACTTTTGACTATTCAGCCTCAGAATATTATCCCTAATGTCTTGGGGGTCATCAACATGGTGGGTGGCAGATGAGAGGCAAGTGAGACCGATTGTTCTTTAGATGTTAGTCTGGGTTTTTTGTGACCTCCTGGAGGAGTCGATAATGTACTCTTGGAGGACTTTTGGTTGGCCAGCCACACCTGGGAGGGAGCACCACTGCTCCAAATTATATTCATCTGTAAACAGTGGCTTTCACGATGGTTCACTAGAGCCCCAGAGTCTTAGAAATGGTTTTATGACTCCTTATAGACTTGTAGATGTCAAAGACTGTGTTTCTTATACACTACCAATCAAAAGTTTTGGCACATCCCAATATTTTCTGTAATTGTTACAATTTTTTATATTTTGTTCTTGTGTAATAGTCTCATATTGGTTGTATAGCAGAAAAGTATGAAAACTGCGGCCCAATGTATAAACAATGTATATTCAATGAAACAACTGACCATCAAAAATCATTTTGCAGAATAATATTGCCTCAAACCAGTTTAAACTATTTTTTAGCATCAGTAATCATAGAATTGTGAGGGTTGTGCTTCGTACACTGATGGTGTGCGCAAAGGACAAGAAGCTGAGGACTGGACTCCTGTGCAAGGATAGACTTAGCTGTATATACTGTGCATACTGCGCAGCAGGAAGGCACACAAGAATAAACAAAATAGGAAACGAGGTTCCTGAATAGTACTGCTGTAATACATAGTACTGAGTAATACAGACACTGGACTTTAGCTACGGTAACAATGTATTACAAACAGGAAAAGAAAACAGGAAACGAGGATCCTTCAATAATACAGTGCTGATATACCAATAAACGGCACTTAATTCAAGAGTTTGAATAAATGCACACGATTTGTGGGGAGTAATTCTATGCAGGATTAGAGATACAACGCAGGCATTTAGCTATGAGACTTAGCAAAAACTATGTGCAAATCTCTGCCTTAAGTAACTAAACACTACCATTTAGAGGAAATGACAAACATGTACCGGTAATGATTATGGAGATGAGAATGCGGTCCGGGTCTTAATAGACTGGTTAACTTAATAGCCAGAGGCATGACCTGACATTACCCACCCCCCCGTGGCACAACTCCCTGCGTGCCTCGTCTCCGGCCGGGAGGGCGGTCTCTGGGGCGCGAAGCTGGCTGGTCCAGATGGGCCTGGTAGAATTGAAGCACCTATTACTAAAACCCCATAAGTCACACTTGACTTGACTTGACTTGTGGGGTTTCAGTTATCAGTGCTTCAATTCGATCAGGAGTTGTGGACCCAGGATGTTGTCGCAATCCACCCAAGTCCTCTCCTCCAGACCGTAGCCTTTCCAGTCAACCGAGTACTGCAACCTGCCCCCACGACGTCTGGAGCTGAGCAGGCTACACATCCGGGAGACGGGATCTCCATCAACCACCAGGACAGGGGGAGGGTCTTCAGGGGGGGGTAGCCTCCATCAAGGGTTCCAGCTATCACCGGTCTAAGCAAAGATACATGAAAGGTATTGTTAATGCAGTAGTGTGACAGCAACTGTAATGAGCGCTGTTACATTGACTTTCCAGAGGTCACAGAATGGACTAATGAACCATGAGCTGAGCTTCTTGCAGGGCAGATGGAGCTGGAGGTCCCTAGTGGAGAGCCAGACTCGTTCCGTCAGCTGGTAGTTGTGGGCATCCGGACGTCTTCGGTCCTCCTGGATCTTCTGATGGTGATGTGCCCTCCGGATCTGGACTTTGGTATTTTCCCAGACTTGCTCCGCCTCTTTGAACTATGTGTCCACCGCCAGGACTTCTGTCTGGCTCTGGTCACACAGGCACAGGAGAAGTAGCTGCCCGAGCACACACTGGAAAGGGGTAAGTCCAGTGGACACTCTTTAGGGAGTACTGGGCATACTTTGCTTATGGCTGGTACTTAGACTAATCCCGTTGACGATGGTGGCAGTTGGCTCTGAGGAACCTCTCCAAATCCTGGATGGTATGTTTAGCCTGCCCATTCATCTCTGAGTGGATCCCCGAGGTGAGGCCTACTAGCTTCCTGAGGAAAGCCTTCCACACTTGTGAGGTGAACTGTAGCTCATGGTCCCAGAGGATGTCCTCTGGTAGGCCAAAGTTCCTGAAAACCTGGATGAATATCACCTCTGCTACTTGGAGAGTAGAGGGCAGTGTGGTGAAAGGCAGAAACTTGCAGAGTTTAGAAAATCTGTCAACAATTACTAGTATGCATGTGTTAACTTCTGATGAAGGGAGGCCTATACAAAGACCACAGCAATGTGTGACTATGGATGATGCCGGACTGGTAATGGGTTGAGCTTACCGGCTGGCAACTGGTGTGGTGTCTTGGAGATGGTACAAGTTTTGCATGACTAGGTGGCTGCTTCCACATCAGAGGCTTGGTGGGGCCACAAATATTTTCTACCGTTGATGTGTCCACTGTAGAGAGGGAAATGTGCTCCCATAGAATAACTCGTTGTCAAAGAGCAGAGGGGACGAACGTCTTATCCACTGGCACTCAGGTGGTAGGAGAGCTCCTCCTGGTCTCCTTTGCTATCTCCAGGTCTAACTCTATTTGTGTCTCTCTCTCATCTGCGGTTCCCCATTCTATTCTGGCTGCTGCGTTTGGCGTCTCAAACTCACCAGCCATCACAGTACTCTCTAACCAAACATGGAGACATCGGCGGTGGTCAAGATTAAAAGGGCTGTTACCAGCCAGCAAGATATGCTGTCTGGTTTCGCTAAAGGGCTTTCAGGTTTGAGTAATCAGCAGTCTGAGTTAGCTGAGAGACTCTGCCTTCAAGAGAATTCCCTTCAGAATCAGGAGAGCGTTCTGTTACGCTTGACCGAGAGTGTTAGATCTCTGTCTACACCAGTTTCACAAAATGTTGCACAAGCATCATCTATACACCTTCCCCGAGAACCTAAGTTACAATTGCCTCAAAGATATAGTGGTGAGGCCGGAATATGTAAGGATTTCATCGCCCAATGTGAAATATTTTTTAAGGCTCAGCTGTCACGATTTGTTAATGAGGATTGTTGGGTGGCATTTATATCATCCCTGCTGGCTGGCACAGCACTCACTTGGGTCAGCCCACTAATCAGATCTAATTCACCGGTTGTGAAATCTGTGGAGGCTCTTGTTAGGGAGATGGTGTCAGTATTTGATCAGATATTTGTGGTCAGGACGCGGCTATGCGTTTGATGCACCTTAAACATGGCAAAGAAAGTGCAGCTGAGTTCTCTATCGCATTTCGCTCTCTGCCTACAGAGACAGGCTGGCCGGAGGATCCTCTTATGACTGTGTTCAGTCATGCTCTTATTGAGGAGATAAAGGACACATTGGCTACATTGGAACCCTGTTCGGCTCTAGACTCTTTTGTTTGTACAGCTGTGCGAATTGACAACCGCATACGCGAATGCAACAGGGAGAAGCTAAACAGATTTCCGCTTGCTGACAATGGGGCTAAAGTTGCTAGTGGCGAGTGTGCGGCTCCTATTCCACCCATTGACAATTCTCCTCCGGTTGAGCCTATGCAAGTTGATAGTTCGTTTTACAGTCAGACAAACCTCCTCGCAGAAGAATAATCTGCTTTAATTGTAATAAGCCAGGTCATACCCATCGACATTGTCCAAAGCTTCAGGGAAATAGAAAACCCCTCTAGCAATTTGGGGGGCACCAGAGGGGCAGACCCAATTTCCCTTCCGAACACTAATCCCTGTTGAACTCACTGTTGGGTGCACTCCGTTCCCACCGTTACGCTTTCACAGTCATGCTCTGTCAGAACTTTGGACGGTCGGCCGCTTGGAATGGGAGTTATAACCGAAGTTTCTGAACCGCTAAATATGTCAATTTCCTTTAGTGGCCACTCTGAGGAGGTTCGGTTTTTTATTATCAGTTCCCCAGCTTTTCCTATTGCTTTAGGGCAGTCTTGGTTATGGGAACATAGACCTTGCATTAGCTGGGGGGAACAGAACAATCCTATCGTCCGCTGGGGCACCAATTGCAACTCTCATTGTAGAGATAATGAAACTTGTTTTCCCAGACATCAAGCAATGGGGCAGGCTGATGCCTGGACCGAGTGTGAGGAGGTTATCTCACCGTACCCTCCTAGACTAGAGAAAGGGGCAGAGGAGGGGTTGGAATGGGATCCTCAATTTGATTAGCGACAGCCAGAGGACGATTTACTTTCAGAGGATTTTAGCGATTCTGAATCAGTCACGGAGACATTAGATTCGGAGCAGGGTGAGGAATTTGGGGCCACCCTGAACTTTAGCTTGCCTCTTAATATTCCTAATGACTATACTGATCTCGACGAAGTGTTTAGTAAACAACGAGCATAGGAAGCTCTTGCTAATGGTTTTATTCGGCTGGCCATGTCTCCTGCCAGAGCGTGATTTTTTTTTTTTTTGCGAGGAAGAAGGACGGCGGTCTGAGACCCTGTATTGATTATAGGGGTTTGAATAAGATCACCATTAAAAACCGGCACCCCCTTCCGTCAATGAATTCCACATTTGAACGTCTGCAGGAGGCGTCATTTTTTATGAAGCTAGATCTTTGTAATGCTTATAACTTGGTTCACATTCTGGAGGGGGACAAATGGAAGACTGCATTTAACACTCATGACAAGTACTACGAATATTTAGTCTTACCGTTCGGATTGGTTAACGCCCCCTTGGTGTTTCAGGCACTCGTTAATTACGTCCTCTGAGAGACGTTGAAGAGATTCGTCTTCATTTATCGTGACGACATTTTGGTTTTTTCTTCAACACTCTCGGAGCATTAACAACACGTCAGACGTGCTTGAGGCCCTCCTTAATGCCAAGCTTTTTGATCAAGCCGAGAAATGCGTTTTTCACGTCCAAACTGTCTCATTCTTGGGCTTTATTGTTTCTAATAGGTCGGTTTGTATGGAACCGGACAAGGTGGCTGTGGTCAGGAATTGGCCTGCGCCTCAGAGTATTAAGGAGGTTCAACGCTTCCTGGGCTTAGCTAATTTTTATAGGAGGTTATTCCGCGATTTTAGCGCATTTGCTGCCCCCATTATTGCGCTCACCAAGAAGAGTACCTCCTCAGCATTTTTTTGGTCTCCAGCAGCTGATGCTGTCTTTCAGGAATTAAAGAAACGTTTTAGCTCAAAGCCCATTCTGGTTTTGCCCGATCCCTCCCTCCCATTTGTTGTGGAGGTAGATGCTTCAGAGGTGGGGGTGGGTGCTATGTTGTCCCAGCGCCCTCGTTGGGATAATAAGCTACACCTATGTGCATACTTCTGCCGGTCTTTGTCCGCAGCAAAACGCAATTATAGCACTGGTGACCGGGAGTCATTGCCAGTCAAGCTGGCGCTTGAGGAGTGGCGTCACTAGTTGGAGGGAGCTGAATACCCTTTTGTGGTGTGGACCAATCATAAAAACTGCCAGTATATTCAGCAAACCAAGATTTTTTTCTTCAACACTCGAAGCATAAACAAAACGTCAGGCATGTGCTTGAGGCCCTCCATAATGGGAAGCTTTTTGATAAAGCCGAGAAAAGCGTTTTTCACGCCCAAACTGTCTCATTCCTGGGCTTTATTATTTCTAAGGCGTTGGTTCGTATGGACCCGGACAAGGTGGTTGCGGTCAGGAATTGGCCTGCACCTCAGAATGTTAAGGAGGTTCAATGTTTCCTGGGCTTTGCAAATTTTTATAGGAGGTTTATCTGCAATTTTAGCGCAATTGCTGCCCCCATTATTGCGCTCACCAAGAAGAATACCTCCTCAGCATTTTTTTGGTCTCCTGCAGCTGATGCTGTCTTTCAGGAATTAAAGACACGTTTTAGCTCAGAGCCCATTCTGCTTTTGCCCGATCCCTCCCTCCCATTTGTTGTGGAGGTAGATGCTTCGGAGGTGGTCATGGGTGCTATTTTGTCCCAGCGCTCTTGTTGGGATAATAAGCTACACCCATGTGCAAACTTCTCCTGGTCTTTGTCTGCCACGGAACGCAATTACAGCATCGGTGACTGGGAGTTATTAGCGGTCAAGCTGGCGCTTGAGGAGTGGCGCCACTGGTTGGAGGGAGCTGAACACCCTTTTGTGGTGTGGACTGACCATAAAAACCTCCAGTATATTCAGCAAACCAAGCAACGTAATTCCCGGCAGGCGCGGTGGTCATTATTCTTAAAGCACTTTGATTTTACACTGACCTATCACCTGGGCTCTAAAAACATTAAGCCTGACGCCCTGTGACAGATTTACAACCGCTCTGACAGTGATCCTACCCCGGAGCCTGTTATTCCAGCTGCTCAGGTTGTTGCACCCATTCAGTGGGAGATTGAGACAGTAGTTCAGGAGGCTTTAAAGACTGACCATGGTTCTGAGGGGGGAGCCTCCTGGCTGTTTGTTTGTTCCACCTACAGTTAGGCCACAGGTCCTCCAGTGGGGACATTCTTCCCACTTGGCTGGGCACCCAGGGGCCCATTGGACCAAGCAGTTCCTGGCCCGACCTCCCTCCCTCTAGTCTGCTGCAACCTTTGCCTGTTCCCAGGCGCCCTTGGACGCATATTGCGTTGAACTTCGTAATGGGGCTGCCTGTATCTGAGGGCAACATGGTCATCCTGGTCGTGGATTACAGTTTTTCTAAGGCTGCTCATTTTGTCGCGCTACCCAAGTTGCCTTTAGCGCGGGAGATGGCCCTTCTTGTGGTTAACTATGTGTTCCGGCCGCATGGTTTTCTGCTAGATGTGGTCTCTGACTGAGGCCCTCAGTTTACGGCCAGATTCTGGCAGGCATTTTGCAAGCAGTAGGGGGCCACCATGAGTCTCTCCTTTGGGTTTCACCCAGAGACTAAAGTGCAGACCGAACGTACTAATCAGTCTTTAGAAAACACTCTTCGATGTTTGGCAGCGGATAATCCATCCTCATGTAGTCGATTTTTAGCATGGGCCGAATATGCCCATAACTCACTGAGTAATTCCTCCGCAGGTCTTTCCCCGCTTGAGGCTCAGGTGGGTTACCAACCCCCATTGTATCCTGAGACTAAGAATGATTTTGAGGTTCCCTCAGTCAACCATTTCATTCGTCGCTCATGGTCGGTTTGGACCAGGGTCCGTTCTTCTCTGTTGCGCTCAGGGCTCAAACAAAAATCCGCCGCTGATAGAGGGTGTCATTTAGCCCCATCTTATCGGGTCGGTCAGAGAGTTTGGCTGACTACTCGGGACCTCCCCTTGAAGGTTGAATGACGAAAACTGACGCCCCGCTATATTGGCCCAAGTTCAAGATAGTGCGGAAGACTAATCCGCTCATTGTCCAATTAAAGATCCCGAGATCTTTACACATCCATCCATCTTTCCATGTCTCTCGGATTAAGCCAGTTAGCACTTGGATCCTGGCACCTGCAAACACACCCCCACCGCCACCGCAAATGGTTGAGTGGGAGCCGGTTTACACCGTGTGCCGCATTCTTGCCGAGAGGCGTGTTGGTTGTGGGGTCCAGTTCCTCGTGGACTGGAAGGGATATGGCCCCGAGGAGCGCTGCTGGGTCCCTTCGCGGGAGATTCTGGATCCCATGCTAATTTCTGAGTTCCGCGCACGGAGTTCCTTGGGGACCTCTGGAGCTGTCCCTTCGAGGGGGGGGGGGGAAATCTGTCATTGGTTTCGAGGCTTTGAGAGCTGTCTTTGTTGCTCTCGTCCCGGACAATATCGTTTTGCTCTCAATCGGATTCCTGGGCCAGCTGGCATTAATTGGGGGCATCGCCTGGATTCTATTTAAGCCCTAGTTCCGCCTCACTTCCCTTGCTAGTGTCAGTGTCATGTTTGCACTTTAGCCGGTAAGGTCTCTAGTAGGAGAGTTGTTGAGGGTTTAGCTCCATATTTCAGGAGAAGTTCTAGATAGCAAGGAAATCTTTCTGTTTTTTCCTTTTCTTTTCATCCTGTCGAGCTCGCCTTGCTTCCTTACCTCGGACGACATCTAGGTCCGTTGGAAGCACGAGTCTCACTCTCTTATTTTATTGGTGTGTCTCTCTCATCTGCGGTTCCCCCTTTTATTCTGGCCGCTGCGTTTGGCGTCTCAAACTCACCAGCCATCACACCCCTGGATGATGAGGAGGCAACTGGGTCGCTGTGGTCTTGATAAATGCTACCAGCAGGTCCCAGTACTCTTCAAGAATCTCGGGCTGGTCTTTCTAATCAGGGCTATCGTTGGTCGTGGAGGCAATGGGGAGGGGGCTACAGTGCAACTGACAGGGGTGGTGACCGGAAGTTGAAACGTCTGGGTAGCCAGGAGACGGTGCGATTATGCACTAACAGCTATGGTTAGCCGAGCATGAGCAGGTGCCTTGAATGGTTCAGCTGTAGCAGCTCCTGATGGCGTTCCCAGATAGAGAGGTAGATTGGTGCCATCTGGTGGTCAATGCTGCCGCTGCCTTAAGGTTTTCGTCAAAAGCTGCCACTGCAAGGAGATAGTGGAGCTAATAAGCTGGGGCCTGGCATCGCTGCACCAACTGGGTAAAGATGAATTTGCCCACTGCACTGGAGTCAATCAGGGCCTCTGTAGAAAGGATCACGCCATTATAGGCCACCCTGACTGGGATCCTGACGCTGGCCAGTGATGGCAGTGGGAGACACCTTTACCCTGGGGGCGCTGTTTCTCCTTCTTGACTGTGGGTGCAGGGGCCCAATCTTTTCCAGGGGCAGTGCTCAGGTGGTCTAGCTAGCCCCAGCGCCGCCCCCTCTTTGGGCACCAGGGTTTAGCCTCTTTGTTGAGCCTGCCGCCTCTCCTGTTGAGCTGACCCAGGCTGATGGCCGCGTTGATGCATGCAGGGCAGGGACAGATCTCTGACCTGAGCTCTGGACACAGCCCATTCCAGAGAATGATAAGGAGTGTAGGCTCATTTCAACCTCTGGCTGCAGCTAAGGTGTGGAACTGGAGGGTGTAGTCAGCTGCGGTCTTGGTCCCTTGGCAAAGGTCCTGCCACTGGTCCCCAGCATTCTTCCCAGAGTGGTCGAAGGCAGCAGGAAACTGCTGGAGAAAATTGGTGTACGTGGGGAAAGCCGATATTCCCTCAGACAGCTGTCGCCCAGTCAAGCTCCTTACCAGAGATGTGGGTCACCACTGGGGCGATCTTCTCTGCATCACTCAATGCTGTGTAGTATGTAAAATAGAGGGCACATTGGTGGATGAAGGCTTTGCATGCTGTGGGATTCCCGTCATAACGCTCTGGCAGGCACTCTGGTGAGTCACCCCGGGGAACAGCTGAGGGAGCCTGCATTCGGAGGCGGAGGTGGATGGTGGCAATGGAGCATGGGAGATGGTCAGGTCACGAACCCCTCGAACCAGTCTGTCCACGGCAGCATCCAGGCACACATTCTCCCCCTGTTGCTCTGCCACAAGATGGTAGCAGCTGGGGGGCTAGTCAGCAAACTCCCCAACCTCATGAAGAAAAGGGATCCCTGTTGAGTCCATGGTAAAGGCAAAGTCTTCTGAAAGGGTTGTGCTTTGCCCACTAATGATGCGTACAGAGGACAGGAAGTTGAGGACTGGACTCAGGTGCAAGGATGGACTTGGTTGTATTTATTATGCCTACTGTACTGCAGGAAGGCACACAAGAAACTACACAAAACAAAATAGGGGCCGAGGTTCCTGAATAGCACTATTAGTAATACAGAGAGTGGACTTTCGCTACACTAACAATGTATTAAAAACAGTAGGCCTAAAAGAAAGCAGGATACAAGGTTCCTTCAATAATAAAGATAAAGTGATGATATAAATCAGGGGTGTCCAATCTAATCCGTAAAGGGCCGGTGTGGGTGCAGGTTTTTGTTCTAGCCAGCAGTGCTACTGCACCTTATTCCAGTAATTAACTAATCAGGGGTTTCAATCAGGACCTTGGTGGGTAGAATCAGGGGTGTTTGTGTTGGGCTCTAACAAAAAGACAGGGTTTGTGTGCGTGTGAGTATTTTCTTGCAATTAAAACTAAAATTCATAGGTCAGGATTGGTCAGGGTTTTTTTTTTTTAGCTACAATTAGGGCAATTGAACAACATTTGAAGTCTATAGAAGATAAATGAAACTTCAACTAAAAATATACCTATATTGTCATGATTATTATTATCACTCCAGTTATTACATTTGTAATTTTTTCCCCAGCTGATAATGTAATATCTAGTCAATAATGTAATAACTTATTTCATTTCGGGCAAAAAGTTCTTACATATTGGTTCCAAAATTTTATTACATTATTGGTAAGTAGTGGTGCCTTGTGAATTAACATTAGGGGAAGCTCTGATTGTTAGGGTTTGGCCTTGTAGTCCCTCCCCTGCTGCAGTCCTTCGCCTCCACCTTGATGGGCTACAGATGTGGCTCGTTAAGGTGGAGGTGAAGGCAGAGTATAAAGCGCTGGCAGTTGCCAGCCCAAATGAACTCTGTGTTTTTGCACTTTGCATTTTTATTCCTGTCCTGGCCTTTGTGGCCCGTGCTGCTCTGATGTTTGCTTTGTTTTAATTATTGAAACTACTGTCTTTTTACTAGCATTGGCATTTGAGCCTTATTTTCATTTAGGCCCATGGTCATAGCTCCCGCCAGACTGCAGTTTGTATCTGGCGAGACAAAACCATGACACTGACACAACGCAAAATGTAACAATCAAAAATTTGTTACATTTTGTGTTTGTAGTCATAACACAAAATGTAACATTTGAAATCTCCTTATGTTTGATCGGCAAGATTGTGAAATTAACAACTTTATGTTCATTTCAGCCATGATATCAGCAGTAAAACCAACTTTTCCATTTTTTTTTTTTGTATCACATGAAAAAAACTTTTGTTATTCATGCAGGGTGTGAGCATTTTGTATATAATGCTTTCATTAGCATATTAACTTCCAAGAAATGTGGTTGTAATATTCGAAATGAGTTTCTGAGTTGATTTCTGCTACCATAAGTTTTAATAG
This sequence comes from Gymnothorax reevesii, assembly GCA_029721435.1. Classification (NCBI taxonomy): domain Eukaryota; kingdom Metazoa; phylum Chordata; class Actinopteri; order Anguilliformes; family Muraenidae; genus Gymnothorax; species Gymnothorax reevesii. The sequence goes on along the minus strand of CM056578.1, from coordinate 89,468,664 downwards.
CAAATAACGGCGACAGCGATATTACTGATGACACAGCTGGTTGCTATTGCATGCGCAGCATATGGATTCGCTATATTAAATATTAAATTCTTAACCCCCTTCTCACTAATGAAATTCCCTAAAATATATTTGTGCCCCCTTTTAAATCATTTTGGCAAATAAAAAGCCACTAAAAAAAGGTGGTGGTTGGATATGGAACTCTTTCTCAATCCATTTCAAAAAAGGTAAGTTGTTCTTCTCTTGGACAGCCTTACGGTAGTGTCATTGATTAAATCAGTTTGCATAATAGTGAAACATTTATAGAATGAAATACTACCGTAGCGAGCTACAAGTGTGCAACCAGCTTTACATAGTTACAAGTATTTTATTCACCTTTAGTACTTATTTAGTTATGGCATATTTGTTTCTTTATTCTTTTTTTCTCTACATTATTACTACTACATTATTCTTTTTTTCTCAAACATTATCCTGTGTGGACGTATACTACTACTCTCAGGAGTTCCTAAAAAAAGAAAAAAATGGCCTAGTTCTTAAGGAAGCAATGAGAATAATTCCTGTGGCTGTTTCACTGACATGGGGAGGTCCGTCCAGGCTACCATGGGAAGTCGAACTGTGGATTGGGACTCCATGGCTACGTCCAAATAGTTATAAATATCAAAACAGGCCCAAGGGTCCTGTAGCTTACTGGCAAGAAATCTTATAGTGATAATACAAGTTATGAAAATTTCATGTGAAGTTTGATCTTTGAATCATTGAAGGCCAATGTCAAAGTCACTAAATAAAAGTTCATATACATTTATAAACCCCCTTAGAATACAATCCTAAGCTCTGAAGCAGTTTTGGTGATACAAGTCACTGAAAATTCAACATGGCAAGTGTGAACTTTATTGGTCACAGACGGTCAAGTTAAGTTCAGCAGATGGACTTCATATATGGCTTTCTAAATGTCTCTAAACAAACTTGGCTCAATCTGTGACCATTTTGGTGGTACAAGTCATTGTAATTTCACTGTCGAGTTTGACCCTCAAAGGTCACAGACAGTCAAGTTGAATGTCACCAAATGAAAGTTCATACGTAACTTCCTGGATGTCTGTAATGTAAACCTTGGCTCCATTTGTAATCATTTTAGCAATACAATTCATTGAAATTTCATTTGGTCACATTTGACTTTCAAAGGTCAAAATCAAGGTCACCAAATGAAAGTTCAAATATGACTTCCTATAGGTCTCAAACACATACCTGTGACTGGTTTGGCAAGACAAGTCATTGTAATTGTATTATGTGAAGTCCATTCTTCAAAGGTCATCAACAATCAAGTTGAAGGTCACCAAATTAAAGTTCATTTGTGACTTCCTATGCGTCTCTAATACAGACCTAGGCTCCATCTGTGACTGTTTTGGCAATAAAAGTCATTATAATTGTATTATGTCAAGTTTGACCTTCAAAGGTCACCAACAGTTAAGCTGAATGTCACCAGATGAAAGTTTTTACGTGACTTCCTGCAAGTCTGTGATACAAACTTAGGCTCTGTCTGTGACTTTTTCAGGTCCCACTGCTAAACGGGTGCGGGAGCTATGGTATTGGGCTCCATCCGTCAACACATTTTGCTTTATCTCGTTGACTGTTTCAGTTATAGGCTCCTAATTTTCAATGGATATTAATCTCATAAAGGCCCACAAATGACATGCCTAAAGGTGACATTGCCCTATTTTTCAAGGTCACTGACCTATAAATATCACCAAAAACCTGCACATTTTGCTTTATCTCATCAAGTATTTTAGTTACAGGATCCTGATTTTTACTGGACATACATCTCATAAAGGCCTACAAATGACTTGCCTAAAGGTGACATTGTCCTATTTTTTCAAGGTCACTGGCCTAAACATATCACCAAAAATTTTGACATTTTGCTTTATCTCGTCAACTATTTCAGTTACAGGCTGCTAATTTTTACTTGACATGCATCTCATAAAGTCCTACAAATGACATGCCTAAAGTTGACCTTGGCCCATTTTTTCAAGGTCACTGGCCTAAAAATATCACCAAAACCTTCAACAATTTGCTTTATCTTATCAACATTTTCAGTTACAAGCACCTGATTAGCTCCCACCGCCCAAGTAGCACGGGAGCTATGGAATCGGACTTCATCTGTGCGTCCGTCCGTCCATGCGTGCGTCCTTCAACAAAAACTTAACAAATTTTGTTAATCTCAACAGCGGGAGCTTCTGGGGCCGCCAGTGCTGTATATTTAGCAATAGAGGTCATTGAATTTCAATTGGTCAAGTTTGACCTTCAAAGGTCAATTAGAAGCTCAGATAATTACAGTTCATACATGACTTCCTATACGTCTCCAAAACAAACACTCACTCTATCTGTAAGGATTTTGCTGATATAAGTCATTGAAATTTCACTGTAAAGTTTTCCCATTGAAAGTCAATGAAGGTCAAGTTCAAGGTCACCAAATGAAACTTCATACATGACTTCCTATATGCCCATAATACAAAGTTAAGCTCTATCTGTAATTGTTTTGGAGATAGAAGCCATTAAAATTTCACCTCGTGAAGTTTGACCTTCGAAGGTCACCAAAGGTCAAATACAAGGCCACCAAATGAAAGTTCATACAGGACTTCCTATGAGTGTTCGAAACTCATATATACCCAATCTTCAATATTTTGAAGCCCAGAAGCCTTTGAAAATTGTTACATTTTGCTTGACCTCAAGTTTGACCTTTCAAGGTCATCCAAGGTCAACTTTAACATGGCCAAAATAGACAGTTCCAATCAAAATTATCTATCCCCCATTGCAAATTAGCTTTACTGGCAAAATCTATAAACTTCCAGTTGTTTGCAATAAACAAATCAAACAGGAACAGTTTAAATGGCTCAACACAACAAATATTACAAGTGGCTTCTCCAAATTCAACACAAATTGCCACTTTTAATGCAGGCTACTGCCACTACTGCAGGCTCAAAATTATTCAACCCCTTCTTGACAAGCATCTTTAATACTTAGTAGAGCATCCTTTTGCCCCTATAACCTGCTGGAAGTGTGATGCATAGGCAGATGTCAGCTTTTGGCAGCGTTCCCAAGCAATCATAGTCCAGTCCTCATGGACAATGGCCTCCAGTTCAGTAATATTCTCGGGTTTGCATGCTGCGACTGTGTTCTTCAAATCCTACCAGAGATTTTATATGGGGTTCAAGTGAAGCGACTGTGATGGGCACTGAAGAATCTTCCCAGACTTCTTCTGAAACCAAGTCTTGGTAGATCTTAAGGTATGCTAAGGATCATTGTCCTTTTGGAAGGTCCAATGATGCCCAAGCATCAGCTTCCCTACAGGTAGCATGATATTTTCTCCTTGGATATCCTGGTACTTGACTGAATCCATCTTGCGCTCTAGACTCTGCAGATTTCCAGTGCCAAAGGAAGCTAGGCTACCGCAGAGCATCAAAAAGCTACCACAATTCTTCATTGTAGGCAGGGTGTACATTTCAGCCTATGCTTCTTTGTCCCTCCTGCAGACATACCACTGATTCATGAGCCCGAAATATTCCAGTTTTGTTTTATCACTCCTGTTATGGCCTAGAGAGAGGCCTGTTCTTTTTGCTGGCTGTGCTTTCTGTTTCAGGTAGTGGGGGAGGTGTCTGTTCAGGCACTAATCTGGCACACCTGAGCAGGCTGGTTCGGGCACCAATTTGGCACACCTGAGCAGGCTGGGCTCAGGAAGCTATAAAGCAGACCTGCTCACAGATCTGATTGTCTTTTCTCCATGGCCTGCAGACTGGGATTGACCTGTGTTTGTTAATTTGATTTGATGACTGATTCATTCAACACAGCATGCACACTGACAACCATAGTTTATTACTTTTGTGGCATTTAATTATTTACTTAGTTTATTAAACTTTTTGTTAAACCTTGCAGATTATGTGTGGTCTCCTTTTTTGTCACATACCATTGAGCCAGGCTGTGACAAAATGGGGGCTCGTCCTCATTAAGAATCAGTACAAGCGACGGGACATATTCTGTTGAGTCTCTGTTTGGGTAAGTGCATGTGTTCACATGAGTGTCTGGAAGTCAGTCTACTGGTATTTCTCCCTGGTTTAGATAGGAGGTTCCTGCTGGGCTGACCTAGGTCGTCCTTCCTTCGGTTCCTCATTTGTTTTTTTCATTTATTTCCTTTTTTGATGGTAATCCTGGGGAGGGGGTGCGCCTGATTCAGGTTATTGCAGTTGGTCAAGTCAGGCCTACTGCAGTAGTCTGGGTTTGGTGACACCTCGAGCCCGGCATGCCAACCAGATTAGGCTAAGGAATATTTAGGTAGGAACCATGGGGGAAATTACCATTTTTTTTGTACACCCAGTGATGTGTTCGCTGTACTAAAATTTGTGTTTTTGTTGCTTGTACTGTTTGGTGCTTTGTTCATAAAACTTAGTGAACTAAATCTTGTAGTTTGAGTCTCATGATGAGAAACTACTTTGTGACTAGTTTGTAGCTAGTGCTGTTTGTCACCTCTATTTTTGTATTTAGCATCTATTAAGATTTGTAGCTGCCTTTACAAAATAGACGGTGGATTTGAGCTTGTTAGTTCAAAAAGTTTGACTTTGGTTATAAATTTGATAAGTACTAGTTTGGGAGGCCACATAATTTGCATTTTGAATTTGTAATTTGAACTTTTTGTAATTTTGAATTATTTGGCCGAATTAAATTTTTTTTTTTTTTTTTTTGTGTACAGTTTGCATACAGGTGAGGAGCATTAGTGCTGTCCAATTGTTGAGACAGTTTAAGTAAATTGAGCATGGTGATAATGATAATTGATGATTGAGCATCAGTCTACACTATAGCATTTACGTGTTTGTGTTAGGGACGATTCCTAATTTGGTAAAAAGTTGGCATTGAAGCTAAAATTTACTTTCCACCTCATAGATTAATATTCTGCTGTCATGACTTCAATTGCTGATTTTGTTCAGTGCCCTTCTGAGCAGCTTTTCAATACTTTGCATAAAGAGCAGCTTTTAGAGCTCGCTCAGCATTATAATGTTGATCTTGGAGAAAAGCGTTTAAAGAAGGAAATTAAAGGGTTCTTGAAAGGTGTCCTGAGGGAAAAGTGTGTTTTGCCCATTATGAGTGACAGTACTGATACGTCTCTGGTTTCTCCGACAGCAACCTTAACATTTGAGCAGCAAAAAGAACTGTTACTGTTACAGATGGAAAGGGATAAATTGCGCATGGAGAGGGAAAGGTTAAAACAGTCTTTAGAAAAAGAAAAGTTAGAGGTGGAACAGTACAGATTAGGCCTTATCAAGGCCGGTGTATTAGCAGGCAATATTAATGTAGATGAGCCTGCAGCATCCACTGCACAAAATCCAAAAATGTTTGACTTTGTAGGTAACTTGCGCCTGGTGCCAAAATTTGATGAGCGTGACCCAGACACATTTTTCAGTCTTTTTGAGCGTGTTGCAAATGGTAGAGGTTGGCCTGAAGCTGACCAGGTAGTTATGCTGCAGTCAGTTTTTACAGGTAAAGCCCAAGAAGCATACTCTGCACTTAATGCTGTTGAAAGCCAAAGCTATGATACTGTTAAAGAGGCAGTTCTGAAGGCTTATGAGTTGGTACCGGAGGCGTATCGCCAACGTTTTAGATCCTGGCAGAAATCTGATAAGCAATCGCATGTTGAGTTTGCGAGGGATCTCACTAAGCATTTCAACAGGTGGTGTTCTGCTTTGGAGGTTACTACATTTAAGGACCTGTGTGATGTTATGGTGTTAGAGCAGTTTAAAAATTGCATTCCTCCAGAGGTTGCTACTCATATTGCTGAGCGTGGAGTTAAAACTGCACCTGAAGCTGCCACTCTGGCGGATGAATATGTGCTGGCTCATTCAGGTAAATTTGGTAAAAGTTTTTTTCAAGCTAATGCTAAAGCTGCCAAAATGTATCTGCCTGAGTCTCCTAAGTTTAACCGAGGCCCACGTTCTGTTGGTTTGGGTCTCGTTTGTAACTACTGCCATGAAAAGGGTCATTGGAAAGCTGGTTGCCCTGTTTTGAAAAGCAAAAGCCGCACATTTGGTAAATATGCTAAACCAGTCGCTCTTAGTGCTCCTGTTAGGCATATTTAGATACTGGACTTAACTCCAGAGATACTGGAGCGAAAGACTCATTTATTCTTGCTTCGGTGCTGCCTTTTTCTCCAGATTCTGATACTGGTGAGTGCGTCCTGGTGCGGGGGATGGGTTTGACTACTCTCTGTGTTCCTTTGCATACAGCTACTCTGTCTTGTGGCTTGGTGAATGGCGATGTCCGGATAGGTGTCAGGCCTGCCTTGCCTATAGATGGAGTTGATGTAATACTTGGAAATGATTTGGCCGTAAACCGTGTTTGGGCTGATGGATCCCCTCCTGTTAAGCCTAACATTGAAGTACATGAACCTGATGATTGTGAAAATGAGTTTCCTGAGGTTTTTGTGTCGTGCGCTGTGACACGGGCAATGTCTGAAGTTAACTCGAGCTCTTCAGATGATAGAGAGGGCAAGGATATAACACATTTACATTTTCCTGTTTCCCTTCCAGTTTCTCAGCAAGAGCTCATTTCTGAGCAGAGATCTGATGATTCTCTGGGTGACATGTTCGACCAGGTGAGGCCTAGCAGTGAGGCTAAAAGTGCTGCCTCTAGGTATTTCCTGCAGAATGATGTGTTGGTACGTAAATGGGTTCCTCAAGGGGTTGACTGTGTGGGTGATCCAGTTATCCAGATAGTGGTGCCAATTAAGTACCGGAATGATGTGTTGAAGTGTTCTCATGACCAAACAGGACATTTGGGAGTTGGGAAAACATATCGTCACATTTTGCGCTATTTTTTTTGGCCTCGTCTTAAGCGTGATGTTTCTGCTTACATTAAGACGTGTCACATGTGTCAGCTAACAGGTAAACCTAATCAGTGTATTAAGCCTGCTCCTCTGTTTCCAATCCCTGCCGTGGATAAACCGTTTGAACATTTGATCATTGATTGTGTTGGACCTTTGCCGAGATCAAAATCTGGTTCTGAGTACCTGTTGACGGTTATGTGCCAGGTTACACGTTATCCTGCTGCTTATCCATTGCGAACCATTGCAGCTAAATCTGTGGTTAAAGCCTTAACTCAGTTTATTGCTATATTTGGTATTCCTAAAATCATTCAAAGTGACCAAGGATCTAATTTTTCCTCACGTTTATTTGCACAAGTTCTGAAACAGTTAAACATCAAGCATAACCAAGCTTCTGCTTATCACGAACAAAGTCAGGGTGCTTTGGAACGATTTCACCAGTCTCTTAAGTCATTGATGCGCTCTTACTGCACCGAGTTGGGTAATGACTGGGAGGAGGGGCTACCATGGTTACTGCTGGCAGCAAGGGAAGTGTGCCAGGAGAGCACGGGATTCAGTCCTAATGATTTTGTTTTTGGTCAAAATGTACGAGGTCCTTTGGCAGTGCTCCGTGACGAGTGGTTGACTGATGAGCCACCTTCAAACTTGATTGATTATGTGAATGGTTTCGACACAGACTCTATTTGGCGGGTGAATTGGCAAGACAAAACCTAGAGGGATCTCAGATCAAAATGAAGCATTTGTATGACAAAAAGTCTGAAAAACGTCAGTTTATTGAAGGGGATCAAGTACTTGCTTTGTTGCCCGTTACTGGTTCACCATTTCAAGCAAAGTTTGTTGGTCCTTACACAGTTGTACGTCAGTTGTCTGAGCAAAATTACTTGATAGCTACTCCAGATTGCAGAAAGAGGAATCAGCTCTGCCACAAACTTATTGAAGTCGTATTATGCTCGTACATCAGCTCAGTTAAAGTCTGATGTCTCAGATGTTTCTCCCTCGGACATAGGTCCTGTGTTGAATTCCTGTACAGTGGTGCAGTCATCTTTGGGGGGAGAGGGGGATGTGGCAACACCAGATGATTCTGTTCTTTGTGGTCGTCTGAAGAATTCTGAGTCTCTTCAAAATTTAGATGTTTTGTTAGCCCATTTGAATGCTGATAAACGATCAGAGTTAATGGAGTTAATCCAAAGTTATCCTTCATTATTTAAGGACACACCTTCAAGAACTACTCTGATTGAACATGACATTGATGTTGGTGAGGCCAAACCAATTCGTCAGAGGTTCTATAGAGTCTCTGAAGCGAAACGAAAAGTTATCGACAGTGAAGTAAAGTATATGTTGGAAAACCACATTGCTGTTCCCTCTTTTTCAAGCTGGGCATCTCCCTGTTTGCTCGTTGAAAAATCTGATAAATCTTCTCGATGTTGCACAGATTTCCGCAAAGTAAACGCTGTAACAAAACCTGATTCTTATCCATTGCCTAGAATTGAGGATTGTAGTGATCAAGTTGGTGCAGCAAATTATGTCAGCAAGTTTGATCTGTTGAAAGGGTATTGGCAGGTGCCACTGACTCCAAGAGCCCAAGAAATATCTGCTTTCATAACACCATCTGGCTTGTATTCATATTCAGTTATGGGATTTGGATTACGTAACGCACCTGCTACATTTCAACGACTGATGAACCTGGTGGTAAATGGACTTGAAGGCTGTGCCGTTTACCTAGACGACGTGGTAATATACAGTAATACCTGGGAAAATCATTTGAGTCGTATTAAAGCTTTGTTTGAACGTCTAGCTGATGGAAATCTGACTGTAAATCTTGCTAAATGTGAGTTTGCAAAAGCAACAGTGACCTATTTGGGCAAAGTAGTGGGTCAGGGTCATGTGAGGCCAGTTGATGCCAAGGTTTCAGCTATTATTGAGTTTCCTGCTCCTACAACTAAAAAGGAGTTGATGAGGTTTTTGGGCCTAGTCGGTTATTATCGATGTTTTTGCCGAAACTTCTCAACTGTGGTCGCGCCTTTAACTGATCTGTTAAAGGCAAAATCCAAATTTGAGTGGTCTGAGTCTTGTCAAGAAGCTTTTTGTAATGTAAAAGCTCTGCTATGTTCAGCTCCTGTTTTGCTAGCGCCACGTTGTGAGCAGCCTTTCTCATTGCATGTAGATGCTAGCAATGTAGGCTTAGTTGCTATTCTTCTTCAGGCTGACAAGAAAGGCATTGAACGTCCAGTTAGTTTCTTTTCAAAGAAGTTCACTCCCTATCAGATTAACTATTCTGTTGTAGAAAAAGAAGCGCTGGCACTGATTTTGGCATTGCAGCATTTTCATGTCTATCTTGACTCTGGGATGCCAATCAAAGTACTGACTGACCATAACCCACTGACATTTTTGAACTCTCTGCAAAATCCAAATCAGAGACTTATGAGATGGGCTCTGTTTTTACAACCTTACAACTTAAACATTGAGCACATAAAGGGAAAAGACAATATTATGGCTGGTGCATTATCACGTGCTCATTTGTAACCTTTTGAACCTTGCTTATCTTCCTTAAATTTTGCTGCACTGTCCTCTGCGGTCTCTGCTTTCCTTCCTCTTAAATTGCTCCTAGGCGCCAAGGTTGCTGAGGTTGGAGATGCTGAGTCTGTGGGGAGAGGAGCTACAAATGTTGGGAAAGTTAAATGGGATTATTCTATTGTAAGTGTAAAAAAAAAAAAAAAGCTACAAATTTGATCATGTTCAAAATGGTAAAACTAAAACTTGTAAATGTTTGTATATTTGTTAAATGTTAAATCACTATTGTAGGTTTATTAGTTATTTGTCATTGGTTCAGTCCAGGGTTGGAACCCTGTTTTATGGGGGGGAGTGTTATGGCCTAGAGAGAGGCCTGTTCTTTTTGCTGGCTGTGCTTTCTGTTTCAGGTAGTGGGGGAGGTGTATGTTCAGGCATTAATCTGGCACACCTGAGCAGGCTGGTTCAGGCACCAATTTGGCACACCTGAGCAGGCTGGGCTCAGGAAGCTATAAAGCAGACCTGCTCACAGATCTGATTGTCTTTTCTCCATGGCCTGCAGACTGGGATTGACCTGTGTTTGTTAATTTGATTTGATTTGATGACTGATTCATTCAACACAGCATGCACACTGACAACCATAGTTTATTACTTTTGTGGCATTTAATTATTTACTTAGTTTATTAAACTTTTTGTTAAACCTTGCAGATTATGTGTGGTCTCCCTTTTTGTCACATACCATTGAGCCAGGCTGTGACACTCCACAGAACAGTATCCCCATCTCTGCGGCTTATTTATATGGTTTTGAGCATATTGGAGCTTGTGCTTTTAGATCAGTTGGGGTGTATGTCTTGGAAACCTTCAAGGTTTAGTATGCGACCCTACAGAGCAAACTGAAACCTCAGTGCCTCCTATCCCCAAGTCTTGCTGCAGGTCTCCTGCAGTCAGTTGAGGGTTTTTGACCACCCGTCTCCTCAGGAATCTGGTGACAGCCATTGATAGCTCTCTCTTTCTGCCACATCTGGTACTGCAGCCATTCTTCCTTTTAACTCTGAACTTGAGAACTATGCTTCCAACTGTATCTCTACAAATATTTAGTGCCTGTGCTACCTTTTTGTACCCTTCTCCTTGTTTGTGGCAGGCAATAATCTCCTCTATTAGCTTTTTGGACAATTCTTTTGGCAGCCATATTTCTAATATGCAATCAACTGTCACTGTTAACAACCCCCCATTGAGTTCAAGTATTTCATGTGTTCTATCTCAAGCAAACCTGATGCAACTCAGTAAGCTCTTGATTAGCTGCATTAGGTGGACAGGAGACAACACCTGATTTGCAAATATGCTGTTATTAGGGATTCTATTCGAGGGGTTTGAATAATTTTGTGATTACAGTAGTCATTAAAAATTGCATTTTGTGTTAAATTTGGGGAAACCACTCGTAATATTAGTTGTGTTGAGCTATTTAAAATGTTCTTGTGAAATTTGTTTATCACAAACAGCTGAAGGTTTGTAAATTTTCCAGTTAAACCCAATTTGCAATGGGGGTTGAATAATTTTGATTGCAACCGTAAGTCATACGTGACTTCCTATATGTCGATAATACAACCCCAATTCCAAAATAATTGGGACAAAGTGTAAATTGTGAATAAAATCAAAATGCAAAGACTTTCAAATCACACCAGCCAGTATTTTATTCACAATAGAACAGAGATAACACAGCAAATCTGTTGAAACTGAAAAGTTTCACAATTTTATCCACAAAATGAGCTCATTTCAAATTTCATGGCTGCTACAGGTCTGAGAAATTTGGGACAGGGGCCTGTTTGCCATGGTGTAGCATCCCTTCTTTTTTAGCTGCAACCAAGCAGCTCTATGAACTCTTCTGTCTGCCCGTCTGTCTGTCCGTCCGTCTGTGACACCTTTTTCACCATGTTCCTGTCGTCGTATCATCATGAAATTTTCAGGAGTTATTGACCTTCACCAAAGTGATGTCCATGCTCAAGGTCGAGGTCAAAGGTCAAGTTCACAGAGGTCACAACCTTGTTTGCGGGTTTTCGTGCTGTAACTCCACTTAGAATTCATGGATCGCTATGTAATTTTGGAAATAGCTTCTAGGCATAGAGGAGGTGTTCCCTATAGTTTTTCAAGGTCATCCGTCAAATCCCAAGGTCACACAGGTAAAAAAAGTGTCAATTTTGCCCGATTTGACGGTTTTCGCACCGTAACTCAAGTTTAATTCAATGAATGGCTATGAAATCTTAGAACAAGCCTCTTGGTATAGAGGAGGGGTTCCCTATTGATTTTCAAGTTCATCTGTCGAATCCCAAGGTCACACTGGTCAAAAAAGTGTCGATTTTGCCCCGATTTCACAGTTTTCGCACCGTAACTTGAGTTTAACTTCATGGATGGCTATTAAATCTTAGAACAAGCTTCTTGGTACAGAGGAAGGGTTCCCTATTGATTTTCAAGGTCATTTGCCAATTTTGAGGTCACACTTGTACAAGAAACCACCAGTCATGGACACTAGGCCACGTGACGGATGCTAGGCCAGGTCGCAGCTATTAGATCCCTCTGTTCTACTTGTTTTAACAAAGAGTGGAGGCGTCTGGGCATGAAGGATGCAAGTTTCCTGAGTTTAGCCATTGGGATTTGATCCCACTCTTGTTTAATACAGGCTTCCAGCTGCTGGAGAGTTTTGGGTCTCCTTTGACAGCCTTTTCGTTTAATTATGCACCAACTGTTCTCAATTGATGAAAGATCAGGACTGCAGGCAGGCCAGTTTAACACATGGACTCTGCTACTATGAAGCCATGCTGTTGTAATAGCTGCAGTATGTGGTTTTGCATTGACTGTGTTGTCTGGAGGGGAGCATATGTTGCTCTAAAACCTTTATATACCTTTCAGCATTCATGGTGCTTTTGAAAGAACTTGCAAGTGTCCCACACCATATGCACTAATGCATCCCCATACCATCAGAGATGCTGGCTTTTGAACTGAACGCTGATAACAGGAGGGGTGGTCTTTCTCCTCTTTAGATAGGAGGACACGACACCCATGATTTCCGATTTGAATGTCAAACTTGGACTTGTCTGACCACAGGACACTTTGCTACAGTCCTACAGTTTGCTACTGAGGAAGCACTTGGGTTCCAAGTAACCCTGGTCCTGGAGAGCCGCAGTCTCTGCTGGATTTTGACGTGACTCTGCACTTAATTGATTTATGAAAGCAGTTGATTACACACTTCACTCATCTCACCTGGTGTCTTCGGTATAAATAGAGTGGAGAAAACCAAACTCTGCTCACCCTGTGCTGTTAGGAATACTCCTGCACTGAGGGAATAATAAGCCAATCAATCAATTACCAGAAACTACCCACAAGACTCCTAGAGCCAATTAAACTGACATGCAGTTTGTGACAGAAGTCTATGTGGAAACCAAGATTTGTCAATGTAGTTGGACATTTAGCATTGTTGTAATCCGGACAAAGTAGAGGTTCAAAGTAAAGATAAAAGTTTATAGGACAGGGGTAGCAAGTTATGGTCCTGGAGAGCAACAGGGTGTGCTGAGTTTGGTTTTCTCCAACCTATTTAAACCTCAGACAGCAGGTGAGATGAGTTAAGCGTGTAATTAACTGCTTTCGTTCATCAATTAAGTGCAGAGTAACATCAAAAAACAGCAGACACTGCGGCTCTCCAGGACCAGGGTTGACGACCACTGCACTATCCAATGTACTGTGTTGCTATACTGATTATGTACAAAGAGCAAAACAATGTTTGTTTGTTCTCCAAACATTCAGGCTGAGGGTTTGAGTGGGCCAGCCTGTTTCTTACCCAGGGTATGTTCTGGGCTTGTCAAGTTCATATACCTAGGGCACATTCTTAGCTAGGCAATTGTTTCATACCCTTCTAGGCCAGATTATACCCATACTCATGTGCACAAAATAATCAAAACTCCAGCATTTCTCAATTTTTATTTATTTCACAAACGTGAAAACATCTACATTTCTTAAGGAGAAATATTTCAACCCCAATTCTGAAATAGTTGGGATTAAGTGTAAATTGTGAATAAAATCAAAATGCAATGACTCAGAGCACATGAGCCAATATGTTATTTACAATAGAACATAGATAAAATTTCAAATGTTGAAACTGAGTCATTTTAAATTTTTATCGACAAAATGAGCTTATTTCAATTTTTTTGGCTGCAACAGGTCTCAAAAAAGTTGGGACACAGGCAAAAAAGGGCTGAAAAAGCAATTAATATATAAGAGAATCAGCTGAAAGAATATTTAGCAAGCAATTAACCCCTTAAGAACTACGCCCCGGTACTACGCCCGGTACCGTGGCGTAGTATTACGCATTGTAAATACAGCATTTTTCCAAATCGCGACATTGTCAAGCGCCATATTCACATTTCGCGAAGAAACTCGGCCAAAAGCTCATGTAAACCATTTTTACCTCAACCGAACACAATTCAAGCACCAAGCAAGTAAATAAGCATGCAGCAGAACATAGGAAATCGCCAGGATTTCTGCTGAATTTGTGCTATACATAAAAACAATACCTCAAATAAAAGAGGAAAGTCCACAGAATGCAACGATATGAGCCCTGTCATTTTAAAACAACACCACATTGAAAGAACAGCAGGCATACACTTTACAGTCTACAGAGATGAGCAGAAAAAATTCTTACCTTTGATATTTTGCTCATTAAAACTGCACGAGGGTAAATCTGCGCTTGCTACAGTTAGCCCAATGTGTTCGTGTTATAACGAAACTAGATCTGCCGGGATCCTAGCATGTTCTTTCCCAGGGCGTTGCTTCAAATATCTCAGCTCCGTAGCATTCAGCTTCCTTGCAATGTACTTTCTATCTGCTTTCGGCTTGTGATGCTGTCAGTAAGACTATGCCGGTAGGAATTTGATTGTATGAGTCCTGATATTTCTAATGACCTCTAAACCACCTTGATCGCAGAAACCTAGCCTGAGCTACATCCTTGCGTTCCGAGTGCGTCAAGCTGAGTCCATGGGACATATGCATGTTGTTGAATTCAGCCACAATATAAACGCATAACTTGTTTGTTTGAGGTATTGTCCGAATGATTATCCCCTAAATATTCAACATTCATTTTCAAAGTCGTTTTCAGACAGAATCTTACCCTATTCCGCACAAATACTGAGCCTACAACAGTACAGTACATATTTTCAAATTTACAAGGGATCGAACTTTGTTAGGTGCAAAATGAGCTCTTTCATTTACACTGTGTTCCATCTCCATTTACTCTGACTCAGTGACATATATAGAGATTTTCACACCAGGTATGAAATCCCAAATGGTCTTACCTTTATTACGATATCAAGATTATTCAAATGGTCCAAGCAGTCGCAGAGATATACTCATTTCATTTTGGGCTTACCATTTTCAAAAAAGAGGCTCAGGGCTTAAGGGGTTAAGTTAACTGGCATCAGGTGTGTAACAAGATTGGCTATAAAAGGGATGTTTTAGAGTCTCTCAGATGTAGATATGGCCAGAGTCTCTCCTTGTGAAGGCTTATATTAAAAAAATTGTGGAATACTTTAAAAACAATGTTCCTCAACGTCAAATTCCAAAGGCTTTGAAGGTCTCATCATCGACAGTGCATAACATCATCAAAAGATTCAGAGAAACTGGAAAATCTCTGTGCATAAGGGACAAGGCTGAAGACCTTTAATGGATGCCGTGATCTTCGGGCCCTCAGATGCCACTGCATCACTCACCGGAATGATTCTGTCATTGACATTACTAAATGGGCCCAGGAATACTTCAAGAAACCACTGTCTGTAAACAGAGTCCGCCGTGCCATCCACAGATGCCACCTAAAACTCTATCATGGAAAAAGAAAGCCTTTATTGAGCATGATCCAGATGCACTGCCGTGTTCTGAGGGCCAAAGCTCATTTAAAATGGACTGTAGCAAAGTGGCAAAGTGTCCTGTGGTCAGATGAGTCCAAATTTGACATTCCTTTTGGAAATCATGGGCGTTGTGTCCTCCGGGCTAAAGAGGAGAAAGACTACCCCTCCTGTTATCAGCGTTCAGTTCAAAAGCCAGAATCTCTGATGGTATGGCAATGCATTAGTGAATATGGTGTGGGACACGTACATGTTTTAAAAAACACCATGAATGCTCAAAGGTATATTAAGGTTTTAGAGCAACATATGCTCCCCTCCAGATGACAGCTATTCCAGGGAGGGCTTTGTGTATTTCAGCAGGACAATGCAAAACCACATACTGCAGCAATTACAACAGCATGGCTTCATAGTAGAAGAGTCCTTGTGCTGAACTGGCCTGCCTGCAGTCCTGATCTTTCACCAATTGAGAACATTTGGCGTATAATTAAACAAAAAGTCCGTCAAAGGAGACCTAAAACTCTCTAAGAGGGGACGTTACACCATGGTAAACAGACCCCTGTCCCAACTTTTTTGAGACCTGTAGCAGCCATCAAATTTGAAGTTTGCTCATTTTGTGGATAAAATGGTTACATTTCTCAGTTACAACTTTTGCTACGTTATCGCTGTTCTATTGTGTATAAAATACTGGCTGGTGTGATTTGAAAGTCATTGCGTTTTGATTTTATTCACAATTTACACTTTGTCCCAACTATATCAGAAATGGGATTGTAAATGGCTTCAGCTACCACAAACTGACTGATGTTTGTAGACAACATGATAACTTACAGTGAAATGCGTGAAATTACAATATTTGATTTTAAGGCTGTCTGGGCAGCGGCAAAATATACTGTTGGTAAGCTGAGTGTTATTTGCATGATCTGAAAGCCATTATAAATTATGAATTATAAAGCCTTAAATAAGGTAACACATAAATAGCCAGATTTGGCTTCTGCGCAAAGGGGTTAAAAATACAGACATTACATAGAATGTTGTTTAAGTGGTGTCTTTACTGTATTCTTATTGTTCTGTTTTTTTATCTGCATTAAGAACTCATTGAGTACAAGTGCATAAATAAGATATTATTGCTCACTGTTGTCATGTAGGACAAGGGGCTAACATCCTCTTTAAACTATAACCTGCTATAGAAACAGCAAGGCAGCTGTTGTTATGGGCTGCCACGCACTGTGCCTTAGGCACTTTAAGGTACAACTGCTAGTCTGTAGTTGTTAAGACATCTTTCTTCTGCAAACACATTCAACATGCCTTTATACCTGCGTATTCGTTAAACTTTGTACTTCATCTTACAAAACCATTCATCTTACATAACATTCAAGAAAGCACCTTAGTTTCTTACCCTTTTTGAAGGGAAGTCATGAAGTCCACAAAGGAAATAGAACTTGAAATGCACTATTTAGTGGTAAATGTAAACAATAACAAAGTCGAGTACATATATTCGTAACATCTTTTGTATTGAATACAACTGCAGCTTTTCAGCACAGAAGATGTAAATAAATTTCAGCTATCACTTAGAAATAAGAAGAATACTTGAAAAACTATCTTTGATACTGTCATTGGTTTTGTTACTAGATCCATTTACTGTTTGCAAACAAAACAGGCTGCGCGCGCAGCTTGGCAACGGAAGTATGGCAGACCATAATAGCTTGTCAAGCTATGCGAGGGCATTAGCCATCAGAGATTGCAAATTCTACCATTTTAAGTCTATAAAAGTATACTTTTAAGTATACTTCAAGTTTAAGCAAAGTAAACGGAAATTACCCATTTATTTTACATCTAAGTTTTATTCTATACAGCAAGTACACTACAAGTGAACGTTTTAGTATACTGTGAGTGACCCTAGTAGTATACTTCTAGTATACTTTTCAATTTATGAAAGTATACATTTAAGTATACTGCAAGTAAACTTACAGATATACTGCTAGTTTATCAGTTGTATACTTCTAGTAAACTTTTCAGTTCACGAAAGTATACTGCAAGGAAACATAAAGAGTGTCATTGGATGTTTAATGACTACAGTGAGTCAGGACTTTAGGTTCACATCTCATCAGCCTCATCACTGCACTGGAGTATTGTGTATTACTTCACCAGAGGGAAGATCCCAACCTATTGGCCCACCAACACCAACTTATTTTGCCAGGTGGTCTTCCGTCCAAGCACTTACCAAGGCCACACCTGCTTAGCTTCCACACTGCTAGTGCAGGTCAAGCTGTGGTAGGGTTGCTAGTTTTAAAACTAGTACAGACATTTCATTGTCACTTTGTCAGATAGCACTGAAGTTCCAGTATTCTTAATTTCATGTTTGAAAATACTGTGTACATTTATCTGTGAATCTGCACATAATGGCCAGCCAGATTGAACTGATATCTCAACTAAAACACAAAAAAGTATGCTAGAGGTATACAACTAGTTAAGTCACAGAATACTTAAAAGTTCACTTGTAGTGTACTTGCAGTACAAATTAAAACCTAGATGTATACTAGATGGGTACTTTAAGTTTATGTTGTTTAAACTTGAAGTATACTTTTTTTTGTACGAGTATGTATCAAGTCTGTCAATGCTGCAATAATTGTCAAATTCTCAATTTATTTGTTGTCAAATAAAATCAGTCAAATGTTAATCTATTTCTGTGTGGGTTAATAACACTGCATAAAAATCAAGTTCAGCTCCACCCATGTGCTATTTACTCTGATATGCTGCCCCAAAGCTGACTTGTTACTGCAAATGCACATTTGGAATATGTAAGTCCATGAGATAGTAAAAACTGAGTAAAAATATAGTGTAGTATACTTCAAAGAAGCCGATATGTTTGGTAAAAATATTTTAAAGTGCTTATTCGTTTGATTTTAGCCTAACTGCAAGCCAGTATGCTTGAACATTAGGCATGAATATTTTAATATTTTGAGATATACTCAAGAAAAGTATGATTATCAAAAGTTTAGGTACAAGTATTAGACAAATATACTTAGACTTTTTTGTGTACTTTTCAGTATAAGCTAAGTATACTTAAGTATTACTTTGCCAAGTAGATCTCTGATTAGTACATCAAAAGTACACTGAAAGTATACTCTCTTATTTTTAGTTTAGAAGCAGTATACTAATAGCACACTTGAATAAACTTCTTTTTCTTAAGGGAGTGTTTTCAAAACTAAACGTTGATGAATATTTTGAGAGTGACACCCATGGCTTCTCGGTCGTGTTGACAGCTGTCAATGCTCATGCGGCTGATGCTTTCAGGGGGCGTTTAAAAGCATAAAGGCAATGTTCGGAGTTTGACTTGACGCTTCGCTTGCGGCCAGTTGGCGTCATATGGATGTGATCCTCTCGGAATCCAGTAAAACTTGAGTCCACCAATGGAATATCAATTCTGACAGCAGTACACGCAACAACCAGACATTTTGGTGCTGGTAAAAAATCTAATTCAATCTTTGCTTGGCTACTTCCGTTGCCAAGATGTGCACGCATCTTTTTGATAACGTTTCCTGTAAATGCGTGTATTGCATGGTGGTACATGTACAATGTACGTGCCTTAGCAAAGTGCGAGTTGACCCTTACAATGTATGTTTACATAGCATCTTCAACGCATGTGAAGCAAGTCTAGCCGTGAATTGAAAAAAAAAAGTATTGTAATGTACATTCAAGTTAACAAAATAACTTGCCCTGGACCATGATCTAGATTGAGGAGTTAGACTCAGGGGGTATATTTTAGTACGGTTTAATCCGGCCTAGGCCAGAGTATACCTCGGGGTATATTCTGGCCTAGGCCGAAAAATACCCAGGTATATTCTGGCCACGGGTATATTCCGGCCTGCTACACCTGTATACCGCGTTGTGGAAAAGCGCCATTAGACTTTATGCACCTACGTCTGAGACCTGTGACTGGGGTGATTTAGTTTCCATCTCATAGTTGTACAAATGTATCTTTCCTTGACCTGTTTTTTTTTTTCGATGTAAATAATTGTATGATCTGAGCAAACGAAAGTCAAAAGACAACGCTCTAAATTTTCTGTTGTTGTTGTTGTTGTGGTTGAAATAACACAATTTATTTACTAATGGTTGAGTTGATGAGTTTTTCCTCTGTGCTGTACTGGAGCTGTACATGACTTATTCTTTTCGGTCTAACAGATGACCAGGCGCCCGAAAAAAATACATTTCTAAAATGTGCTTGGTTACGCTATACTACGCATTAACGATTGCAGTCTTCCCTGCTAATATTTCTAAATTAGTGCAATTTATCTCACTCAAGATCTGCAGTGATAGTGAGCTTCCCCCAATCAATGGAAATTTGGTTTGCCGCTGACTTCATGGCTTAAATCAACATAGGGTTGTCTATTTCACAAGGCTGCAGACTAATTTTAATGAGATTTCAAATGTTACATTTTATGTTGTGACTGCAAAGGCAAAATGTAACACATTTTTGCTTGCTATATTTTGCATTGCATTTTGTTACATTTTGCGTTGTATGAAAGCTCAAACCAATCCCCTAAAAATAATGATGGGTCATGACGGGTTTTCAATCATTCATTTAAATTACCATTACAGAAACTAGAAAACTCTCAACATTAGGGGTGGTCAGTTTTCATTAATAACGCATGTAACTTTCATGCATTCAGAGTTTTAGTGGTATATTTAAGTTCCCTTGCTGTAGTCAGAAATTAATCAACTCATATCTAAGAGATTCTCACGCGGAGCTGAGGTCCTTGTGCATGGAGGTTTATCAGTTTATCAGTTTTACTAACCATGCTAACAGTTTGTTGTTTTCGCTAAAAAACACTAACACTCACTAACATTGTATATAATACTAACGAGCACTAAGGGATTGTATAGTTTCTCTTACTAATTGATTAACAAGCTTTAAGCACTCGCCCTGTTCTAGTCTCCGCCTCCTGTCTCTCCCTAATCTCCTCTGCTGCATTTCTGTGGATTCTCCGCACCTGCTCACGCAGTCCTTTCTCTCATTATCTATGCACATTAGAACTCCTTGACCGGAGCAGTATGTTTGTCTATGGGAATGTCTCGTGTTCCCTGTCCGAGTTTTGGCTTTTGCCTATTTCATGTGATTAGGTTCTCCCTCTTGTTCCACCCTTTGTAATTAGTCTCATTTCCAGCACCTGTGTTCTGTGTAGCATGTGATTCCCCGGAGTGTGTATTAGGAGTCTTTCCACAGCACTTCCTCGTCAGATCGTTTCCTCAGTCTTCTTGTGCCACGCTTCTCTCGCCATGATTTCTTAGTGATAGTTTTCCGACTGGACCGCCCGGCTTTTCGATTTTTGGCTTTGTGATTTTGGATTTACTGTTGCATCTGTGTTTTTTGACCCTTTTCTGCCCGACCTCGAGATCTGTGATTGCTGCCCTGGTAACGGTTTGGATTTCGCCCATTGGACTTTGGCTTTGCTTCTCTGATACACCTGTACCTGTGAACCAGACCCATTTCTGTCCGACAAGTACTGTGATTGCTGCCCTGGTTTTTGATTCTATTTTTGCCCAACTAGATGCGATTTTTGGAGTGTGGACTTTGTACCTATGCCTTCTGCCCTGCAGGGGTTTTCCCCACTTTATTAATAAAACCAAATCTACTGCATTGCTTGGTTCTTGCGACTGGTTCCTGATTGCACTCTCACATAAAGTTACTAACCTAAACTAACTTTGTATATAATACTAACGAGCACTAGGGATTGTATAGCTGCACCTTACTAATTGATTAACAAGCTCTCAGCACTCGCCCTGTTCTAGTCTCCGCCTCTTACCTTTACCTAAACTTCTTTGTTGCGTTTTAGTGGATCCTCCACACCTGCTCACTCTGTCCTTTCTCTCATTATCTGTGCACGTTAGAACTCCCTAACCGGAGCTGTGTGTTCTGTCTATAGGCTGTCTTGTGATCCCTGTCCGCGTTTTGGCTTTTGCCTATTTCATGTGATTAGGTTCTTCCTCATGTTTGCTCCTTTGTAATTAGTCTGATCTCCTACACCTGTTTACTGTTTAGTATGTGTATATTAGCAGTCTTCTCACAGCAGTTCCCTGTCAGAACGTTTCCCTAAGTTTACCTGTGCTGCTGTTGTTTTTGCCTTGTACTCATAGTGTTGCCCTTCTGACTGGACCATCCTTGACTCTTGATTTTTGGCTCTGATTTGATACCTTTATCCGAATCTGTTTACGAACCCTTTTTCTGCCCAACTACGATTTCTGTTTTTGCTGCCCTGGTTTTTTCAATTCGGATTCTGCCCATGGGATTGTGATATTTGGATTGTGGACTTTGAACTGTTGCCTTCTGCCCTGCGGGGGTTTACCACCCTCGCTCAATAAAATCACTTTCACTGCATTGCTGGATTCTCGCGACTGGTTCCTGAACGCAACCTCACAGAAATATTATCATTTAAAATGTCTTAATGCAATTTTATTGCTTCTAATGATCTTATTTCATTTAAACAATAATGAAACACATGCAGTGCTTCCAACCCCTGAATAAACTATAGCATGAGAAGTCTGCAGTCATAATCGGTTTCCAATTACTTGTGGTGAAATCCACCATGACGCACATGAAACTGATAAACCTCCATGCACAAACTGATACGAGATCAGTTAGACACCAATTGCGAGATCAGGGGAAACAGCGAGTGTATTAAAATAAAGAAAAACAGGTACGAGGGCCAACAAAAAACTTGGCCCAAAGGGTTGCAAAAATTCAACTAACAGGAGCTTCACAGAGCTGTTAAATAAAAATCCAAAAACGACAAAAACAAAACCACTGGAAACTCCAGGCAGAAAACCATAAACGGAAGAGAATAATTAGATAAACAATTTATTCAACAAGAATTTGGCTTGGCTAAGAGAAATACCTGAATACTGCACTACACACTATGGCACACAAGGACATGAAAAACTCGAGACTCTGTCTGCCCGCCAACTTCCACCACCTCCAGAAAAAGGGAGAAAATCAGGATACATGAGGGGCAACACCTGGAGAAGGAGAACAAGAGGCAAGGCAAGATCATGAGACAAGGACAAAGATAAGTTGACATGACTTGCTCATTAAGAGAATGAGCGTGCTCAGCTTACGCACCAATGAAGCATGCAGATTGGAAGGAAGCATGAATGTTACAACAGAAAAGCACAGCGAGACTTGAAATAGCAAAGCAGGAATCATGACAATAAACTCCCTACCTAAATTAGTAGTATTAGTAATGTGCCTGTCTAAGAATCACATCTCCCTTGACTGTTAGTAAATGTTAGTAACTTAAAAAGAGTTAATTACCAATTAAGCTTAGACAGCCCTGAATCCAGCACAGCACAGAAGGAAGGGGGAAACACCAAAGCCAACCAGAGCTCTGAAATGTGCAACAACGAAGACATTGGGCGGAACGCAGACAAGTGGTGGAGTGGCTGGGCAGACCTGGCAAGAAACAAAACACGGAAAACTTAAAACATGAACAATACACATGAACTATGAAATGTAATAACCTGATACAAGAAACTGTTAAAAATGTGATATGAGAAATGAACATGAATGAAACCTGGAACATGAAACTGTTAAAACCCTAAAAATACTGTCCTGGCCAAAGGCCCAGGACCCTGGAACACAACACAAGCATTTAAATTCCACGGGAGATAGATATGCCTTGATTGAACTATAGCAGGGGAACGTAAATATGCCACTAAAACTCACACCAAATGCGTGAGTAGACAGGTATGCATTATTCATGAAAACTGTTGAGAGTTTTTGGAGTTTCTCTAATGGTAATTTAAATGAATGATTGAAAACAGGTCAAGAATTAGGCTATTTGTGCTTATAAACGTGAATGTCGCTGTCTGAGTTACTGCGCGACTGACTGACTGACTGACTGACTGACTGACTGACTGACTGACTGACTGAGTGATCAAGTGCAACGACTAGCTGGGCCACGGGGAAGAAGTTCAGCAATTGGTCGGTCGGCGGGGAAGAGGCGGCCCAGCCATATACTAGGTGCACATACTCTTGTTTTAACTAAAGAAGAAGAACTGACGAAACCCGATGGTCCTTAGGATCTTTGGAGTCAAATAAAGTCAATTTTATCGAGGTTGAAAACACGTCATGACCAATTATTATTTTTAAGGGATGGTTTGAGCTTCCCCAATTGCCAGTTCACCATCGCCACTGGCTATTACGTTATGTAAGGGATAATCAACTTGTAGGTGTGTATCACACGGTTTTAAGGCATGAAGCAAAGCCGAATAGGGGAACAATTTCAGAAAAATGTTCCTCGATGTAAAATTGCAAAGACTTTGAATATCCCACCATCTACAGTACATAATATCATCAAAAGATTGCGAGAATCTGGAGAAATGTTTGAGCGCAAGGGACAAAGCCGAAGGTCAATATTGGATGCTTGTGATCTTCAGGCGGCACTGCATTAAAAACAGGCATAATTCTGCACTGGAATTCACTGCAAGGGCTCAGGAACCCTTCCAGAATTAGTGTCTGTGAACACAGTCTACTGTGCAATCCAGACATGCAGGTTAAAGCTGTATCGCGCAAAGAAGAAGCCACATGTGAACACAATTCAGAAATGGCGCCAAAGCTCATTGAAAATGGATGGAGGCAAATTGGAAAACACTTCTGTGGTCAAGTGAACTGAAATTTGAAATTCTTCTGGGAAACCACGGACATCGTGTTGTGGAGACTGTTGAGCAGAGAGACCATCCAGCTTGTTATCAGCGCTCCGTTCAAAAGCTTGAATCTCTGATGGTATGGGGTCACATTAGTGCCAATGGAGTGGGCAGCTTACACATCTGGAAAGGCATTATCAAAGCTGAAAAGGATATAGAGGTTTAACATCATATGCTCCCATCCAGACAATGTCTCTTTTAGGGCAGGCCTTGCTTATTGCAGCAAAACAATGCCAATCCACATACTGTATCCATCTCAACAGCATGGCTTTGCAGTAGAAGAGTCCTGGTGCTGAACTGGCCTGCCTCCAGTCACCAACAGAAAACATTTGGCGCATCATAACACAAAAAATCCAGCAAAGAAGATCGAGAACTGCTGAGCTGCTAGAATCCTTCATCAGACAAGAGTGGGACAACATTGCTCTCCCAGAGCTCCAGCAATTGGTCTCCTCACTTCCCAGACGTTTACAGACTGTTGTTAAAATAAGATGGTAAATATGGCCCTGTCCCAACTTTTTTTGATGTGTGTTGCTGCCATCAGATTCAAAATGAGCTAAGATAGATAGATAGATAGATAGATAGATAGATAGATAGATAGATTAACTTTATTGATCCCAAACTCGGAAATTACAATGCAGCAGCAGCAAGAGAAATAGCAATATAAAAAAAGAGAAACAGAAAAAGTATTACTATTACTAATATTTTTAGTGATTTGGTAAAATGTTTCACTTTCAGCATCTGCTATGTTATCTATGTTCTATTATGACTAAAATATGGGTTTATGAGATTTGCAAATATCGTATTCTGTTTTTATTCACATTTTACACAACGTCCCAACTTCACTGGAATTGGGGTTGTATTTAGTCCACTAGCCAAATGTCCACAGGATATCCAAATTTCCCAGCCACTCAATAGATTACCATTGCTTTTTGGCTGTGAGGGAGGCAGATCTACCAGCCATTCGTATATTTTACTGGAGATGCCAAGTCTCGCGCCTAAAGCTGGTTTTATGGTTCTGCATCGAACCGACGCCGTCGCTACGCAGACCCTCTGCGGTGACGTGAACCCCCAGTGCAGATCCTCTGCGTTGCCTGCTGTGCACCTTGAAAAACTGCACGTCAAAGCGACGTAGACCACAAAGCATTGATTGGTCCACTCTACTCGAGTCTCTCGTGATTTCACAACAGGTCCTTCGGAAACCTGACGCCACGTCATGTGGCGGCAGTTTATCGGAGAAGGATTTATCGTTGTAGATAGTGTGGGAAGGATGGGTGTAATGAGGACGAGTACAAATTGACAAAGTAAAGAGCTGTACATCTTCACTGTGGGGGAAATCATGAAGTGGGTGCAAACAGTGCGAGTGAGGGGAAATTTGAGGGTGAGTTTCATGGTTTGGAAGCGTTGAGAGCTCTTTTTGTTGCTCTCGTCCAGGACGATATCATTTTACTCCCAATCGGATTCCTGGGCCAGTTGGCATCAATTGGGGGCGTTAACCGAACTCTATTTAAGCTCTAGTTCCGCTTCGCTTCTGTTGCTAGAGCGTCAGTGTTTCATTTGCGCTTTAGCCGTTAAGGTCTCTAGAAAGAGAATTGTTAGTGACATTAGCAGCTTAATTGAGGTTAGGTGGTAGTGAGCAAGGGAATCTTTGTTTTATTTTTCCCTTTTCTTTTTGCCCCCTCGAGCTCGCTTTGCTTTCTACCTTGGATGACTTCTAGGTCCGTTGGTAGTGCAAGTCTCGAATTTTTATTCTCTTTGAGTCTCTCCTTTCTTTGCTGTTTTTGCCTTTTAATTCTGGCCACTGGATTTGGCGTCTAATACTCCACGTCCATCACAGTACACTCTAGCCGTCATGGAGACACCAGCGGTTGCTGAAATTAAGAGGGCCAACATATCATGCTGTCTGTCTTCGCTAAAAGGCTTTCAGGCCTGGGCAATCAGCCATCTGAGCTAGTTGAGAGACTCCGCCTTCAAGAGAACTCGCTTCAGAGCCAGGAGAGCGTTCTGTTAAGGTTGACTGAGAATGTTAGGTCTCTGTCTGCACAAGTTTCACTAAAAGTTGCGGAAGCACCACCCATACATCTTCCCCGAGAACCTAAGTTACAGCTGCCCCAAAGATATAGTGGCGGGCCCGGAAAAATGTAAGGATTTCATCGCCCAGTGTGAAATATTTTTTAAGGCTCTGCCGTCACGATTCGTTAATGAGGATTCTCAGGTAGTGTTTATTTTATCCCTATTGGCTGGCACAGCACTCACATGGGTCGGCCCATTAATCAGATCTAATTCACCAGTCATAGATTCTGTGGCGGCTCTTGTTAGAGAAATGGTGTCTGTATTTGATCAAGACATTTGTGGTCAGGACGCAGCTACGCATTTAATGCACCTGAAACAGGGCAAAGAAAGTGCAGTTAAGTTCTCTATTGCTTTTCATTCTCTGGCCACAGAGACAGGCTGGCCGGAGGATCCTCTTATGACCAAATTCAGTCATGCCCTTACTGAGGAGGTAAAGGACGCATTGGCTACTTTAGAACCATGTTCGACTTTAGACTCATTAGTCCGTACGGCTGTGTGAATTGACAACTGCATACGCGAACGCAACAGGGAGAAGCTAAACAGCTTGCTGCTAGCTGACAATGGGCTAAAGTTGCTAGTGGCGAGTAGGCAGGTCCTATTTCACACACTAAAGGTTGTACCGCGGTTGAGCCCATGCAAATTGATAGTTTGTTTGACAGAAAGCAGCTGCCATCGTGGGACCCAACCAGGCTGAGCGAGGGGAGCAGCGGCAGCAGTTGTTTGTTGTCCAGGGCTCCAGCCGGGGGGGAGCAGTTCCGGAGTTGGTACCCCAGTGTGGTCCGGAGGTGTGGCTCTTGGCACGCCAGGAGGCGTGCCTTGGGGGGAGGGACCTGAGATGGTTCTGCCCTGGATGCCCCTCCCCCTCCTGCTGTCTGCGCCTCCACCTCAACAAGCCACATCTGTTGCTCGTTGAGATGGAGGTGCTGTTAACAGTATATAAGGGCTGCACTGCCAGTTTGGCAGTGCAGCTGCATTCTGTGGTTTTACTCTTTGTGTCTCATAGAGCCCTGCCAGTTTGGCAGTGCAGCTGCAATCTGTGGTTTTACTAATGGAGCCCTGTTTGTAGCCGCTGCTCTCCTTTCTTTTTGTTTTAAATTAAATCTTTATTTATATTTTTACTCAGCCTGTGCATGTGGGTCCCTTTTGTTTGGTTTGGGTACATGGTCCCAGTGCCCGCCGGCTTATTGCCTTCTGCCGGCGGGACCAAACTATGACAGTGGGATTGTACGGATGCGTGTACAAAGTAAAATTTTGTATGTGGAGGCTGTAAAGAGAGTGAGAGAAGAAAAATTAGTTGTAGACAAGGATCGACAGGCGAAGGTAGATGAAGTCTGATACACTGAGGAGATGGCGGGGGGTTTGGATAAAAAGCATATATGTATAGAAAAAAAAAGTTCCTAGAATTCATAGCAATGGTAATTAACTGTGCAAGTGAAATTGAGTCAAAAACTAAGTGCATAAAGATGGTTATTTATGCAGCTAATGAGTCCTTAGGAGTTAGTGAAGTTAAGGGAGAAGAAATCCAGGGAATGTTAGAAAAAGGGTCTGGAGGGAGTAGAGCGGGACTTAATACTTAAGTAGGTATAACATTCCAAGATGGGTAGTTGAGTTGTTCGAGAAGGGCCTGGGGGGGTGTAAGTCTAGGGATTTTTTTTTTTAAATTGAAATGTTAGAATCCCTAAGTCATACCGCAGTACAGATGGTGGCGGTAATACTCCTTATAAACTGGCAGCAAGCCGCCAAAAAACAGAAAGAAGAAGAAGAAGATCGTGACGCCACCTAGCAGTTTGTGGGTGAATTGCTTCGCGGCACAGCAGGAGGCAAACGACCTCAACGCAGAACTTTGAAAGGTCTACGACGACGTTGAGGCGACAGCGTGCCCTTTGCGTGGAGTCGACGCAGAACCATAAATCCAGCTTTAGGTTTGACCAGCTTTAGGTCTCTCCTCTTGCACTCCGTTTACACGTGGCCGGCTATTTTCATAAACGGACATTTTACCGTCTGCGTTTTCAAAATAATATCATGCACGTATGAGTTTTCAGAAAAGTTTTAGTTTGCACGTATCCGTGTACATGCTGTCAAGAGCATAGCAAACCTGTGGGTGGCAGTGAAACGATAAGATGAAGCCCACGTTAGCCAATCAGAATCCCGAAAATAGCAAAAACAGAAACGAATCACGATCATCCATGATCACCACAGCCAAATGAAAATGTAAACATAGGTTGCACTTTCGACGCAGGTGCAAGTTCTGGTGCATGCTGTGATGACTGCTGCCTAAAACTCTGTTTTTCTCTGTTTACATGCAAACGTGCAACCGAAGTTTTTCAAAATCTCTACTCTGGTTAGAGTTTTTAGAAAGAATCATTTTCAGAGGCAAATTCTCTGTTTGTGTGTAAGCGAAGGGCACAAACACAGGGAAATGTCTCCGTTTGTCAAAATAACCGTGTACGCGTAAACGGGGCCTTAGTGGCATTCACGTTCCTGTGCCGTAGTCAACATTTATTCAATCAACGTGCACTGAAGAAATTCCCTTGCGGAATTTAAGTCATTGTGTGTTATGATCCTGTTCTGCCTGACCATGTTTTGGATATGATTCTGCCTAGACTGCCATGTTTGTTCATGAATTCTGCTTTGTCTGACCATGCTCTGTATTTTGTATTGTGATTTAGATGCCTTGCCATGTTTTGTTTTTGCTTTGTTAGTGAATGTCTTCCATATTCCATTGTAGTAATGTTCTGGTCCATGTTTTGTGTCATACCATGCATTGCACTTTCTCTCCCCCTGTCTGGTCTTTTGTCATGTGATCGCTCACTGCCCCGGTATTGTGTCCCACACTTTCGGGGGATTTCATGGTTTCTGGGATTTCGACCTTTCCTTCCAATCTCGTTTACTTCCTTCACCTTGCTTTTCTATTTTACTAAAATACTGACAGTTTGTTGTTTTAGTTAAACTTTCTAACCAAGACTAACATTGTTAATACTACTAACTTACTAACAAGCACTAGGGATTGTATAGCTGCACATTACTAATTGACTAAAAAGCTCCCAGCACTCGCTCTGCTCTAGTCTCCGCCCCTTGCATTCACTCATTTTACTTTTGCTTTGCTTCAGCAGATTTTCTGCACCTGGCTAATCACGGTTCTGCCTCTCACTCTGTGCATGGTAGAACTCCCTAACCGGAGCCGTATGTTTGTCAGTAGGCTGTCCCTGTCCACGATTTGGCTTTTGCTAATTTCTTGTAATCAGGAACTTCCTCACGTTCATTCCTTTGTAATTAGTCTGATCCAACTCACCTGTTCCCTATCATAGCATGTGACTTCCCCTATGTGTATTTAAGCAGTCATTTCACTCACAGCTCTTGTCAGAACGTTTTTCCTGTGCTACGGTTGTTGATACCTTGCACTTTTAGTGTTATGCTTCTGACTGGAACGTCTCGGATTTCGATTTTGCCTTTTTATTTGATGCTTCTCTGCTCTGTACCGTACCTGTGTTGTTGTTGTGTTTGCTGCCCTGTGTACAGTTTTGATTACGTCCCTGGGATTCTGATTTTGGATTGTGGACTTTGTACCGTTACCTTCTGCCCTGTGGGGGTTTACCCCCCAACGTCAATAAAACCCACTTTTGCTGAAACTTCCTGGTCTCGCATATGGTTCCAGAACGGTACCTCACATTATGCATCAAGTTAATCAGTTTCACGTGCATTACGGTGGATTTCCCCACTAATGCGACAAATCGATTATGACTCGGCAATTCTCGGGCTTGTCATTACTAAGGGATTGCAAGCAATGGAATTGCATAGAAACGTTTCAAATGGTCTTATTTCATTAAAACGATTTAAACGATCATGAAACACATGCATTGTTTCCAAATCTGAATACTCTAAGGTGTCACAACCCTTGTGTGAATGCCCTCTGTGTCTCTGCTCATTCAGCAACTTGAGTATCTTTTGGAAGGAATGTCTCCTTTGATTGGTTCACATCTCACATGTTCCCTTCCTCGGCTGTGTCTTGTTTCGTTCTTGCTTCTTCTCGTACCTGTGACATGTATTTTAACTCCCTGCTTTGAGCGACAGGTTGCTGGATTGTAACTCACTGATCGTGCTTAGAACCAGTCAGTATTTCTGAGTAGAAACTCTTCGTCTTTAGAAATTTAAAAGTAACCTTTAATGATGGTCATTTGCAGAATCCAGCTTCTTTGTTCTACTTAACCCAGTTCAGGGCTGGTCCTTTGCCCGGTTTGATGGGAACAAGCTCCCAAGCCTAATTCTGGGTCCAGGATTGGGTCTGTGTTCTTGTAAACACTGTTCAAGTCTGTTCCTCTGTCCAATTTATTAGAAACCAGCTTGCAGTCCTTCTACAGTCATCAGGATTGTAACACAATTCCTCCAAAACTACTCCATCCTGCCTTTGTACAGATCGGCTCTGGCAAAGTGTGCGCTCCATCTGACAGTCACCCCAGAAAGCCACTGGCCGGATATTGGCTTTGCCCTGCTTCGCCCACAACATCTGAACTGAACTGTGTCTTCTTATGGGCTCCATCCCACTGTAACCATATCACTGTAAATTAATCTTTTTATTGGATTGTACTCCATCCCCGCCCTTGATTCCTGGTCTGGATCATAACAGCAGGTGCATGAGCAAACCAAATTACCCCTGTCCCAGCTTCTCTTGGCCTTGGCGTATGCCTTCAGTTAACGGATAAATAATGGGATCATTGTTTTAAAACGACAGGGATGCATGACTATGTACTAGGTTGCTCAGGGACCGCATAGGTAAGTATTCCATTATCCATGGGAAGCACATCTACAGCCTGAGTGTTAGACCTTCTGTAAAACGTTTGAAGCTACCCTCCGATCAATTAGCGGAGTACACGGTGGCCGCAGACAGCATCCGGTGACGTTCAAAAAGTGACAAGAAACGCGTGTGGGAACGCGGGACAACCTCTCGCGCGTCGACACCGAGGACAAGGGAGGAGGGTGCGCGGAATGGCAAAACATGGCGCGCGCTGCTGGGAAACCCCAGCTTCGTTTCTCCCCACCTGATGGCGGTATGAGGCAGCCCCTGGAAGCAGTTGCGTGGGAGTTCCCCCATCGCCATGTCGGGGTGGTGCAGCGCAATAAGGATCTCCTGAATTGAGCATCCCGCATCCCCCTCTCGCGCACCCCCCGCCCCCGCCCTCACACCCCCCCCCCCCCTCTCTCTCTCTCTCTCTCTCTCTCTCTCTCTCTCCGTCCTCCCCCACACCACGGCAACCCAGCACTGTACAGCAGCAGCCCCGCATCCTCCCTCCCCGGGCAGCAGCGCGAACCTCCCCAGCTTAAGCGGTGAGACACGGAGGAACACCGAGTGATGCTACTGCAGCAACCGCTCCTCGCATCAGCGAAAACACGCAGTGAATAAACATCCACGTCTGTCGGGGGAGTAAGCATATTTCTTTTTCAAGACAGCAACTGCCCATGAAGATGTCTAACGTTGAAATGGTCATCAACGCCTCCGAACGGGTGGTGAAATGTAGGTGTACCATTGATTCTTTTCGGACTCTAGTGCAATAGCGGGCACATTATTTATTTGAACTGTTATTTGGTCGCGGTGTGTTTACCTTATAACGTCAGTCAATAATATTGCGGGGATGCTGTGTTTGTTTGTGATTTATCTATGTCATTTTGGCTTTCATTTTTTTTCCTGATGAACGGCTAACCTACTATGTTCACCGAACTGATTACTTCACACCCCACTGCTTTGGCGGCGATGGAAGCGAAAAACCGTCTGACTGCCTTTAAAATAAATCATAGTTTGCTTTTAAAAGGAGGTCCTTAATGATTTTAATGCGGTGTTTCATTGCCACACATATTGTCACAGTTCGGTTCGGGTGGATTTGACGCGCAGTTGAGGCCGGTTGATATGCAGCACAGTTGCTTTGAACGCCTCTGCGGCTCCTGCAGCAGCGTTTCAGCAGCGCGGAGTGACAAACGCGAGCGTTTTGGGATTGGGAATTCAGTATGTGCATCGTATATTCAATGTATGCAGGATGTCAGCAAGCCTGTGTGGGCGGTGTGTGTGTGCTTGTGGCATGTGTACGTGTGTGTGTTGATGGGGGTTTCAGTTGGCAATAGACCCCTCTTGATCATGGCCTAACGAAAACCGCGGAAGGTATAATGCGGAGTGAACAGATTTTTTTCGATCGTTTTATGAAGTGCAATGAGCAAGCAGAATAATTCAGTTTAATTGGGAACGTATCTTTCATTTATATTTCATATTGAGATCGGGACCATTTTGTTTAGATGTGACATGAGAATACGGAGCTCTTCCTGATCTGAAACCTTGCAGTCAATGAGGTCGTTCGGTATCTAATTATCAATGAAACATGAATAAACCAGAATTGAGAGCTTGGCAGACTGGCGGTGGATCATGTTCTCGTGATCTTAAAGGAAAGACCATTATGTCATTTGTCATTAATCGGACACGTACAATTTCCGCGGCATATTCTTTCGCTTGGATTCTCGTACTGGGGAGCAGTTGTACAAGAAGGCCTTCCAGTGACTCACTTTCTTGAGATACATCTCTTCAAATGGTTTTCCTGCCTCTAGACTTCATGCGTACTGTATATTCCAACTTTTGTGTCAAACTTCCATCTTAGTTATCCCCTTAGAAATGTTCTTTCTCACTTTTGTGGATATAGCAGAATTTCTGCCATTTTGTGGAAATATGTATAGTTGTTTCCTGGTTTTTAACGTCCTAGACCTGTACATTACTGGCAGGTGAGTCGCCTTGAGAAAGGATGCATCCTAAGCACTGAATTTAAATTGGGTTTAAGTACATAGTGTTTACACTTTAACCAAGACTAGACCAGTAAACTGCGAACCCAGATAGGGAGGTGCACTCAAATGTTTGGTGGAAACCAATTTCCTTAAAAAGTTCGAAAGCCAGGTGGATTGCCTTGTGTGGACCGTACTTTACGATCATAGTATAAATTTTGAAAAGTTATTTTACCATGTTTTTAAGTGCTGGGAACACAAGATCATTAAGTTAGTTTATGCAATTTCTTTCGTTAATCCGTTTCGACAAAACTTTTGAGTGCACCACAATGTCTGGTTTGACATTGTACAGCTCTGTTTCTTTGTAGATTCTCGGGTAAACATTAACATTCAAGTTGAACACCTAGTAAGATAAAGACTTTTTTAATTCATGGATTGAACTAGCAAATGTCTGGTTAATATTCCTCCTTTTGTCCTCAGTTTTTACTGCTTCCTCGGGGTCCTGTTTTAGCCTCTGTGCTCTGTGTTATTTATGGTTTATTCAACACATTCTCATTCTGATTGTGATATATGATGAAAATGGAGCCTTATCTGACGTTTAGGGTTATGGTTCAGATTAGGATTAGGGGTTATAGGGTAGGGTTCGTTTTAACTCTGCCGTCAAATTAGGACACCAAAAGCCGCTATTTTTGTTGCATGTCGACGCTTGTTCAGCTAGCGTCCCTCTATGACAAGTCAGGATAAGAATCGGTGGCTTTATTTTATAGCTGCAGAGCAGTGTGGGAATGACCTTCTTTCCAGATGTTTCTGAATTCTGTGTGCTTCTGTGCACATATACTGCAGCTGTGTGTGACACAGTGGCTGTCGTGATCTGTTTTGGCTTCTCTGCTGGGCATGTCAGACAAACTGTGATGCCAATATGTGGGCTCTGCTAAAAACTCCTGCTAAAACCAGCATAAGCTGGCCAAGCTGTGTAACGCTGTATAATGGACACTTAAGGCTGGGTAACCAGTTGTCCTGCCTGTATACTCAGCTGGTCCACTAGTTGGGCTGCTAGTTTATTCTTCCAGCTAAACCAGCTTTGCTCTCCAACATGCTACCTATGACCTGCTTGGAGTGTCCAAAACACAACTATGGTAGCAGCTTGGAATTCCAGATGATTGTAGTTGAAATTTTCAGCATTGACATAATCAGGGAAAAACTCTACAGAGTGAATATTCCCTAAGAGTCAAGAGAAAGTGAACTTGTCTGTGGGGATATAGTTCTGAAAGATAATGGGCCCACCAATCAATTTGCCGGACGATCAATTGAACCTAATGTCACTCAGTGAGGGCATATTAATTGTGGTGCACTTTTCCAGTTGCTGCTACAATCATTGACACTGATGTGTGACAGTAAGTTCTTGAGCTTCATAACGTGGAAATAGCAATAATAGCTAAAAAGTTGAAAATACCCATTTTGACTCTCAGGGTGATAATTAAGAAGTTTCATACCAGTAGCTTTATTAAGATCCTACCTGGAAATTGATTTATGCTTTATTTTGGAAGTGTAAACTATGAGGAGGATGGTAGAAGAATTGCAGACATGAAATCTTTTTTTCAGAAAGTCTTTGTTACTACAATCAGGTGTCATATTCATAACTGCCTGCCAGTTGTTTTGGAGGTTTGTTGAATAAACGTTTGTGTGGAAATCCAAACTGGACTAATGAAACTAACTCTTTGCCAAATAGTACTGGTAAGTGTGGTGGACCTGGTTCCATTATCACATGAAATGAAAATAGAGCTGTTCGGCAAAAAGCATCACAGGTTGTTATGGTAAAATCAAAGCTAGCTATTCTATTGAGAACTTAATCCCCACTGTGAGGCATAGTTGAGGATCTTTGATGTTTTGGTGCTGAATTTCTCCCTTATGTTCTAGGATTCATGATATCAGGGATTCCATTAAGTTCTAGCTGATATTACATAAAAATATTACTGCCTCTTCGAGAAAGCAGAGGCTCAAACCAGGGCACGGGTGGATCTTCCAACAGGACAGCAATCCAAAGCTTGCTTTATTATCAACTCAAAAAAGGTTTACCGACAACAGAATCAAGGTTCTGCTATGGCCTATCCAGTCCTATGACTGAAACCTAATAGATAGCCTGCAGAACAATCTGAGATGGAGAGTTCAGAAACATGGACCAATGACTTTGAAGGATCTAGAGAGAGTCTATGTGGATACCTGTGCTGAGATCCCTTGCTATGTCTTCTCTGACCTCATTACAGGCTATAGGAGAATTCTAAGAAAAGCTATCTTGCCAAAGGGGGGGCCGCACAAAGTATTAAACTAATGGTTGCTGACCAAGGTCCTGGGGGGCCCCAGGGTGGGCTGGTTTTTGATCTAACCGCCTTTTTGACCCAAGAAACTAGGTGAGGTGAGTTGACTGTGTAATCAGCTCCTTTAGTTTATCAATTAAGCTCAGACTAACACCAAAACCAGCACAACATAGGGCCCCTGATTGCCAGGGTTGGCTTCCTGTGTATTAAACAAACGAGACCAAAAAATTGTGCCATACATGTTAAAGTAACTGTTTTTATGACAATTTATTTTTTTATTTCGATCTTTGTATTTCAATTATAGGCATTTTTTTAAATAATATCTTGAATTAAATTTGAAGAGGGTAAGCAATGAAATAATTAATTAATGACACTTTTGTTCATATTTACCAAGGACTGCTAATATTAGTGGAGGGCTCTGTGTAACCCAGCGGCTTGGTCTTAAACTGATGCTGAAAGGGTAATTGGTTCAATCCCCAGTGTAAGCCGAGTGCAGTTGTTGGGCCCTTAAAGGAGACCCTTAGTCTCAGATTGCTCCTTAGGGAATGTGTGCCTTCTCAGCATAATCAGCTGTAATCTGCTGAATCAAAGTGTCAGCTAAATAACTGTAATGAATATGTAGTCTGGAACTCTGTTTCGGTGCATTGAGGATGGACTTTATAAAATTTGCTCAAAGCTAATTCTCCTGATGGTCACTCCAGACAGGCAGCTGCTGTTGGAGCTAATGCACGTATGGCATTTCGGTGGTAGCGGAAGATGTTTTGCATGTAACATTAGGTGGATTCAGATGGTGAATCCAGTCAGAAAATGAATCTGTTCTACCAGCAAAACTAAAAGCTGATTACAACTGCTTATTTTTTACGTCCATTTTTTAATATTATTATGCGTTACCCGGAAATAGAGTTCCTCCATCATTTGGGAGATTTGCATCAAATGAGTCAGTGAAAAGGAATTAAATGTTTCCCAAAGACATTGTGAGCTGGGAAGTATGAGGTCATCCTTTGTGGAAATACTTTTGTGGCATTATGCGTGAAACCTTGATCTGCGGATCTGACCCTTCCCATCTGCTTTGTGTATTAACTGGCGTCACACAGAAGTGATGTCTCAAGCGGTGACGATACTTCAGTTCGGGACAGAAGGAAGAAACATTAGGATGAATTTGGTAAATGAGTGATTTCAATAAGCGTTACCTTCAAATCAACAGAAATGTGGAAATGAATGGTCAGAGGCCGGGATTGACGAGGCAACAACTGGCTCAGCCTCGCCAAAATAGTGGGGGTTAAATTTCGTTTGCCTCGTTGCTCTCTAGCGGCCACCTCTGGTCATATTAGTGATTGCAGCTTTGTTAGCCAAAAATAGGGCGCATCCTTAAAAGGCTGAATTTGTAGGGGTTGTCAGTTGTTTTCACCTTTCAAACTAACATTCAGGGTTAGGGATAAGGATAAATTTAGGGTTAGGGTGTGGTTTGGGGCAAGGTTTAGAGTTAGGGGTTAGAGTTAAGGTTAGGGTTAGGGAAACCAGTGAAGACTCTCTTGAACCAAAGCTGTTTAACGGAGATGAAATGATGTCATGTCAGTATGGCGGATGGAATTTAGTGACAAGCCCAATTTGAGATGCACACATACGGTACATTGGCTCCGCTATCTTCCGTCTACATAGGCAGTGTGTGCACCTACACAGTTCAAACAAGTGTTGTTGGCACGTGAGTGGGCAGAATGACGTACCGTGGCTACATCCTCTTGAGTTGATTTGAGCAGGCTGCTGGGGTGGACTAAATAACTGTGTTCAGGGTGGAGGAAAAGGGGTAAAATAGAAATGTGAAAATAGGGAGCTTGCACTGAAAGATATATAAACTTTCCAAATGGCCTGTATTTAGATTCATACTAACACACACATACACACACTCACTCTCTCTCTCTCTCTCTCTTTCTCTCCGTCATATACTGCATATATTTGCTGCACAGCCTAGAGATAAGTTAAAAACAGGACATTGGCTTCTAATGAGTATAAAAATGGATGATGGCTGTACCGTGAAATGCAGGGTGACCAGATGGCCAAGTATTCCTCCTGATTTTTTTAACAGCGTATCCTTATAAAGGATGGTACTGTGCCTACTACGGTATTTTCAAATGATTCCAATTCCTGGTGCTGAAACAGCTGTTCAAAGGCCACTGAAGAAGAGCATGTGCGCTCGGGAAGAAAGCACCTTTTGTCAACTTTGTTGTTGGGCTGTAATTAACAAATTTTTTCATCATTGATTAATCAGCCATTAATCTTCACTTTTAATAAATTAGTTGTTTAGTGTAAAAAATAGAATTTTTTTAAATTAAATTGTGAAGAATGGTCATTGGATTTTCCTGAGTACAAAGTAATGTCACCAAATTGCTTCTTTTGTCTAACCAACAGTCCAAAATCCATCATGTCTTCATTCACTGTCATAAATGACAAAGAAAAGCAGCAAGTCCTTACATTCAAGAAGCTGGAACCAGCAGATGTTTGACATTTTTACTTGGAAAAATGACTGAAATCTGTCATGGATTTCGGCCCGCCGGCAAGAGACAAAGCCGGCGGGCGCTGGGACCATGTTCCCAAAGAGGTAAGAGGGACCCAAATACACAGGCTGAGTAAAAATACAAAAATCTTTGATTAAAATTATAAAGATTAAAATAGTCCCAGAGGGAAGCATCAGCACAACAAACCATGACGGGGCTCAGGAGACAAACAAACAGTATATTGCTGCACCAAGACAGGCGCAGCCCACTCTTAAATACTAAAACTTCACCTCCACCTTAACAAGCAATAGGTGTGGCTCGTTAAGGTGGAGGCAAAGAATGCAGCAGGAAGAAGGGCCTGCAGGCCAACACCAATGACAGAAATCATTACTTTGTTATCAAGGCTGGAGGCTATTAGGTTTGCTCTATCAACTAATCGGTTAATCGACGAGTCACTGCAGCACTACTCTGTGTACGTCTCTAAGTATCAAAGTGTGATCGTGCTGCATGTAAAGTGCTTAATAAATTTATTCGACCACCAGTCATAAAAACGAGAAGACACAAATATTTTAGAAATTTGTCAAAAACTTGTTTAAAACTAAAAATTATGTTATTATTTCTTAGGCAAATAACAAAGTGAAACGATTAAATAGTCCTTATTCACACATAAAAACCAAAAAAAAAACTTAATACTTTGTATGGGCTCCTTTGGCCTTGATTACAGCTTGCATTCTTGCATTCAACCACTAAAACTAATTTTTATGTTCAGGAATGCTAGTAAATAACTGTTATTTGGCATCTTTATCAAAAAACAATAATGTGCTTAACTATTTTTTTCTGCTTTTTTGTAAAACAGTAAATGCGAAAATTCATGGATGGCAACAATAATATTTTAGAATTAGTAATATAATTTCAATTAAAGAGCTCGTGCATACTGGTGGATTACCATTACAGAAACATAAAAAATGATTTTGGTCATTACCAATACTCTTAATTTAGGGCAGCTGTGGTGGTCTAATAAATTTGTTAAGCTCTCTGCATGTTCTAATTGGTTGTCATTGCTGTGATGCTTAAACTACTGTTCGGTTTCTCTGTGAGCGATTGCCTTGGCCTAAGTGCGACAGACATGACCACCTGAGTAGATTTGATCCCACTGTAAAGCTCTATTGACTGTATATTACCACTTGAGACCAGTGAAGACAGTTTAAAAGTCTCTGGAAAAGCTGGTTCGTAGCTTGTTACAGTTCAAGGAAAAAATGAGTTCCAGCCTAGTAGTAGAGCAGCCGAGTGGTAGGTTCCTTGGCTGGTAGCTGTAGAGTTGCTGATTCAAGCCCTCCGGTGGGATTCTTACTTGATCTGGGGAGGTGAATTTGGGGTGAGCTCCACTGGTCGGCCTTCAAGCAAGATCCTTGACCCCAAAACCCCCTTTCGGTCCCTCGTTACTTCCAACTATATTATCTGGCAGCTCTCCCCAGGTGTCCTTGAAAAAGAGAGTGATGTTCTCGGTGGGACTTCCCTGGCTAAATAAAGGTAAAAAAAATATCAAAAAATGGGTCACAAGTTAACTCTGAACAGTTCTGAACAGATCACAACTCAGCAGGTCATTCCAAAGAAATACTCTGTCTTATCATAGTATGCATCATATCAACAAGTAGTAAATACAGAATAAAAGCAGATTTTTATTTCATCATTAAAGTACTACTTCTCTCAGAACTGAAAGTTTTGCAGCATCAGCTTCTGTCTCGGTTAGTGATTCAAATGCTAAACCTGATGTAGCTCACAAAAATGCATATCTTTTGAGTTCTGAGGTCAGGAATGGGATTAGGATAATCCCGATTCTACTGAAAGACTGGGTTTGAAAAGGTAAAAAAGGAAATAAACTAGCGAATTGTACTATAAATACAGAGAGGACATTGATAAGAGTGCACTCCTCCTCATAGTGAAGTTAATTATGGCGACGCTAGTTCTGTTCTGGTCTCTTTCATCCTACAGCGCTCATTAGCTATAAAGAAATATTAGAACAACATTTCTGAATAACAGCCAGTTCAGAAGAAAATAACTTAATCGTGAAATAAAACTAACTAATTGAACCATCAGACACTGAATGAGTACAGCCTGAATATTCATGAACTCTGCTAGTTATGCTTTGCAATGCAGTCTGATTGCTCATCTATCACAGAAAAATGGTTTGGCACCAAATCTAAACTTACTGTCTGAGGAGCAAGTGAAAGATGATTATTTAAGCACATGGTTGCTAAATTTCACTATTGCCCAAGTAAAGAAAAAATATTGAATTGCAAAATGGGAGATATCAGAGTTCTGATTATTTGATCCAGATCAGGGCCTGTATTCACAAAAATCTTATCTTACCACTAAGAGCACTCTTAAATGTCGCTAAAACTTCCTAACTAAGGGTTTCCTCTTAAAAGCTATTCACAAAGCTTTTACGAAGGAATTTGGAAAACTCCTAAGCTAAGAGAAAGAGACTGGGTTTACCTGGTTGCTATGGAATGATGTCATGTTTCAGGAACAAGTAAGGTTACTATCCCTGCAGTGATTGGTTGATGGCGAATGCGTCTTTGTGAGTGATTTTGTCATAGAAATGCTGTAGAAAGAGATATTATGTAGCTCTTGCCATCTTCAAATGAACATTTTGAAATTAAAAATGCATTCTTGTTTAAACATGAAATAAGGAATTAGCAGCCTTTATTTTGCAAAAAAAGAGATCTAATTCTTAAATCTATCAAACTAACCACCATTTGTAGTCATATTTGCAGAGCATTCTCACTTTTTTTTTTTTACAAGGGCAGTCATATGACTATAATGAATTTGCAGCTGCATGGCTGTCCAACTTCCCAAAGACGTGCTGCACTTGAGGGGGCTTTCCATCAGCCTTTTTGCCCAATAAGTCCGAAAAGCACTTGACTTTCATTTGGCTGTTGAAAAACAGTTTATTTGTCTGTTTATTTTGCAAAATATGGCTTCCTTGAGCATTCCAAAAATTTTGGACACCATTCAAACAAGTAAATTATTCTCTTTTCACTTCAGACTGTGTTCCTTTAACAAGATTCGATTTGAGATAATATATAAGTTAAGCCGTTTTAATTTGTCTAAAAACAGAGTGCTGTGACATTAGCAAAGCGTATCCAAACTTTTGACAGGTACTGTAGATTGCCAGCAACAGCCGTGCTGGGACTCTTTCTGATTAGGTCTTAGTGACTTAGAAATCCTCTTGACTACCCTTAACTTTTCTTAGAGGTGGGGGCTAGTTTTAGTGCTAAGATGCTTTGTGAAATACTCTTATAGGAGAAATCGAGGAATCCTAAAATTTGGACTGACGATCACGATCCTCGAGGGCTGAGAACTGCGGGGTTTCCACCACAGAGCTAAAGAAAACACTAGAGTTGACACGACCACTTTTGGTGCAGGAATGTGGCATGTTTTCGATTTTTTTGTCGCTGGTTCTTTTAAAAAGGTAGACATCTGACAAACTTTTGTTACAGTCAATGGTTACAGCTTATTTTTTTTTTTTGGTAGGCCTGAATTAGGGAGATCTGCAGGTTGAGTTCGTGGGAGGAGGTAAAATAAGGCAGTACTTTTACTCTCACACCCCCGGAATGCGCACCTCTGCCTCGCTGTTTATCCCATTGCCACTGTAACTACAACTGATGCTACCAAATCAACTGATGGTTTTACTGCCGGTACAAAGTACAACTGCTGCCTCTGCCGTATGGACTATTGCCACAGATCTTAAACCCCTGAGCAGGATGTGCAACTCATGTATAATACAGTTTCATGAAGAGTGGACATAAATGATTAAAGCGTTCTCACGTGTAAGTAATGCTAATGCTGTAATTACTACTGGTGACTGAGAGCAATGGGGTTCCAAAATATTAACCTGGAGAAAAAAAAAAGAAACACACTGTGAAACTGGAGTATCTGACATGTAATCTAAACACCAGTGTGTAAAAGCTAAACGCCTGGTGATTATCTTAAAAAGGTGTTCTCATTCAAAACACTGAGGGTTATTGGATGTTGCCATCAAGGTTTTTCAGATTTGTTGAAAACGCCGTCATACTGAATCTAAACACTGAAATGTTTAAAAATTATTACACAAAAGTGTTTAGCATATGTTCAGAACTTAAACACTTGGTTTTACAGTGTACGTAGTATACTGTAAATACTGTACTGTACTGTAAATACTGTACTGGTATACAGTACAAACATACTGTGCTGGTATACAGTGTTTGAGTTGTAAGGGCATATTTGCGGTATTGGGTATTGGTGCTTGAAGTGAAAGGAGCTTTTACAGGGTATAGGCAAATTTGCCCACAGCCCAATTTGAACCATCTTCTGGTTAAATGTACCTATAGTCCGGCCACCACTTTGCTGAACCTGGAATCCTCGGATAAAGTTTTTTTCTCTGCTGATTCTGGTACTTTTGGGGTTGCTTTTCAATATACAGGCGGTTAGACTTTCGCTTCCCTTGGACAATTTCAGATATTAACCCCTTCATGCCTGAATACATGAAAAATTGGAAAAAAGCTTTTGTTCTATAATTTGCACAGTCATTACTCTAAAACAGTATTTATTTGACAGGATTGCTATCAACTCCAAAAATGTAACATAGCCGACTCAATGCAATGTATATTTAGGGCAAATTAACCCCTTCCTACCTGAATTTTGAGTCGCAAACTGACAAAAATGTTGGGGACTTCATTTAGTTTAATTAATGAGTTCACAAAACATGAAATGCATTTTAACCTTTTCTCCCCATCATCTGAAATAGAATTGATAGTTACGGTCCATCTTTTCAAATAGAAAACATGGTTATTATTTGCACTTACTTTAAATTCTCAGTGCAGATTCGTGTTTCCCTCAAACACCAAACATACTCCTAGTTCAATAACTTATTGCAGGCGAGCGCATCCAATTGAGTAGCATGCACAGAATACTGTGCATGGTGTGCCAGGCGGCCGGCAACTGCATCTCTTTGAACTGCAGGGGGTCTCACTCTTGCAGCCACAGCGAATTAGATTCAGAGTGTCGTCCGGGGCGCATTTGACACCATCTGATGTGGCAACAGGACTTAGAGTTAGGCTCTTCATGTCCATCTTCCACCCAAAGTCCTCACCGTCCACGTCAGGTGGGTCACTATGCTGAAGATTTCTCCAAAGCCTGGTCTGGAAATGTGCCCTCTTTACATTTCCGGTGAAAGCTTCTGTTGTGGGGGGCAAGGAGCATAGTTTGGGGGATGAAAATTTGCCTTTTCCATTTTTCGCACCCCAAACATGCAGCCATGTCTCGGACATCGAATCACTCTCGACTCCATAACAGGCAAAAATTAATGCTGTGGACTGTCTCAAGACATTTTCAAACTCATTGTCAATCTCCCCGATTTCTGATAAGTCATGGCCTCGTTCAAGCTCCTTGACTACAGTACCCTTTCCCATAGCATAGAGGCATGCACCGTGTCGCAACCTGACAATGCATGAGCATATATGTAGCAAATCATACACAGGATACCTCAGGGTCTTGGGGTCAAATATTCTCTAATATTCCATGGATGCTTTCATTAACTAGCAATGAAATATTGCACTAGGGTTCTATGGTACTTACTCAGTCTATTCAGTTTGTTTTGTATGATTAGAAAAGGCATATTTTGCACTTTATGAACTGAAATTGTCAATGATGCAAGAGAAGCCATGTGCTCCATGGCTTAATGGCCATCTATTGTAAAGCTGATGAACTAGATC
This sequence comes from Gymnothorax reevesii, assembly GCA_029721435.1. Taxonomy (NCBI): domain Eukaryota; kingdom Metazoa; phylum Chordata; class Actinopteri; order Anguilliformes; family Muraenidae; genus Gymnothorax; species Gymnothorax reevesii. Next base: position 89,425,332 of record CM056578.1, on the reverse strand, counting down.
CACTTGGCCTCTGGAGGCCATCTACTGGAGAAGTGTGGAACTCACGAAATGAGGAGTTTATACATCTTCACATCAATCTAAAACTCGATAGGAATGGGTTGATATGCGATAGTATTCCTGTAAATAGGGTCTGCAGTGGAAACAGCGCTATGTTTCTTGTAATCCTGCAAAATAAATCATTTTTTATGGCAATAAATACATGAATTGTTGAAAAAAACTATTTTTGTCAATTTTCAACATATTCGGGCATGAAGGGGTTAATATCTGAAATTGCCCAAGGGAAGCGAAAGTCTACCCACTTGGATGTTGAAAAGTAACCCCAAAAGTACCAGAATCAGCAGAGAAAAAAACTTTATCCGACAATTCCAGGTTACTGGAAAAATAGGGGTTTGGCTCCCAGACTACTGCCAGGGGTAGGGAACCTTCTCCAGAAAGAGCCACTACCTTGATTTGTAGAATCAGGTCTGTAGCAGCTTGGTTGGTAGCAGCTGCACCCACAGTGGCTCTTTCTGGAGAAGGTTCCCTACCCCTGGCATACAGCAATGTTGAATGCTTTGTGCTACACAAAATCATTGAAGTGTGACCACAAGCACAGACTATGCTTTGCTCAGGGGAGTAAAAACAAGGCCTGGGAGATATAGAACCTATACAATGTACAACAGTTTATGAAAACATTTAAATGGCTTTTCTGAGAAATATCTAGTACTTTTGTATATAATAAAAATGGCTTGAGTACACCACCGTTAACTGATCTTATCACAATTACAGGTGATCCTGAAAGTGTTATTACATCCTAATAAATTAACATACAACTATATATTATATATAGTAACTATCTATATTTGTCTAATCTTATAAGGACAAATGTGTTTCAGATGTATTGTAGTTATGATCCAGAATGATCTGGAAGGCCAATGTCTCATCAATCATGTACATATACTCTAAGACTCTTAATTTGGATAACTATCGATAACAAGCATTCCATGTTTAGTATTTAGTGACCTATTTTGATACACAAAGGAGATAGTAATAATTTCTAAATAGAGGGATAGTTCCAATTTTCACAATCCGGATCCATGTTACCGGTCTCGCAATTTAACGACACTCGCACATTATGTGGCCAACTATATGAGGCAACTTTTGTGAAAATATCTTCAGTGTGTTTTCATAAGAACCTGGTTGTTTTTCAAGATGAACTTTACATTTTGCATCAATTTTGGTCAAGACAGATGCATTTTTCATTGGAAAATTGTCTGAAACTCTTCAGTTTTTCACAAATATATTTATGTTTGGTATCAAAATGTCTGTCGTGTTGTTGTGTAGCCATTAAAAATAATCTGGTTTTTCAGAACAATCATTTATGGGTTTAAATATGGACTTTTTGAGACCTTGCCCCACAAAAATCTTGAAATCACTAATTAGGTCACAGTTCACTTCCGCTATGCAAATTTCACATTTCAAATCTATTTTCTGGACAGTCCCACAAGTAGGTACATATAACTAGAAGATGGATCAAATTGGGCTGTGGGCAAATTTGCCCATACCCTGCAATATCTCCTTTGAAATGTTCTAGATTTGATGTGGGAAAGGTAGGATACAGAGGTAGTATTTAGGCAGTGAGAATGTTCTGGATTGGACAGGGACAATTGCTGAGACTTATGAGATGGGGCAGGTGCATTAGCATCATGTTTTCCTTTAATTCTGTGAAATTATCCATGCAATAGTGTCATAAGGTGACATGACTGGTCGGGACAAATCATCTGAGGGGCACATGACTCACCAGGGTGAATCAGCTGTCTGCAATCCTCATTTATCCATCAATGTTCTTTCAGCCAGGGGTGCGATTCCTGAAAGCACGGATACTAACTTACATAGTTGGAACCATTGATTGTGAATGGACTAACTATGTGACTTGCTAACTTAGTTAAGAACTATGCTTTTGGGAAACGCACCCCAGGGTGGCAAAACGCTGCTCTTTGAGGGTGAATCTGTATGCAGGTTTTTGTGCCGACAGGCTACCTGTGTTTCGATTTTCTGTCAGCTCTATAAGCCATCATGGTTCACTCCAGTGCTTGTGCACAGTAATGTACGCTGTAAAAAATGATTTGTTCGCTCTGGGTCGCGTCTCCCAAAAGCGTAGTTGCTTACTAAGTTAGCAACTTACATAGTTTGTCCATTCACAGTCAGTGGGCCAGACTATGTAAGTTAGCATCTGTGATTTCAGCAAACGTATCCCTGGTTGACCAAGTCAAGTCATCATGTTGCTTTGACTGAGTTAAGTTCTGCAAATGTAAAAAGTTGATAAACTTGTCACTTTACGTCAGGGATGGGCGACAAGGGCCACACCTGTCCTTGATTTTCTCTCCAACTTCTGGCCTTCAATTAGTTACTAATCCTAATTAGTCAAACCATCGATAAAATCTGATACCTCTGGTGCATTTATGTAAATTCTCATGAATGACTGCCAAAAACTGTTGTTATTCCCCAATATGAGAAAAAAAATTCAAGCACCTATTACTAAAACCCCATAAGTCACTCTTGACTTGACTTGTGGGGTTTTAGTAATCAGTGCTTCAATTCTTTGATCTAATGTACCAGCAATTTCATGTTTGTACATATGCAACGAATTAGCTCAATAGGGCAATTGGTGAAAATAAAAACCTGCAAGCACACCGGCCCTCCAGGATGGGAAACGCTCACTCCTGCTTTACATTCATAAACCTAACTCAATCTAAGTAACAAGATGACTTGACTCAGTCAAGTTGAGTGACCTTATCAGTTTCCACAGGGTTTATTCACCTACTCTCGCAATCCCTACAGCACTTCTGCAACGGGCGGTTGTATAATTATCAGATCTTTATATGTTTGAATTAATTAGTGCGGACCTGTGAATTGCCCAAAGTCCAGAAACGAGCGCTGCCCTTTTAGTCCAGCCTGGCTTTCGATTGTATTCAACATTATGTGAGGATTTGTATTCCTCTGCTGGAGAGGTGTTGATCAGGAAGATTCTGAGCCTGTTTACTTTTCTTGTTTATGAGCAAATTTTAATGCGCTATGTCATGTCAAGCCAATTAACACGCAGGACTCGCAGTGTAGTGGAGTGAATAGCACTAAAGCAATTTGCTCACGGATGATAAGGATCAAGTACGCATCGCTCAAGTGCACAGCTTGTTTGAGAGCTACTACTAGTTTTGTCATCTGTGTTTTCTTTTTTTGACAGCTTGTCCTTGCAGGCGTCATACCGATAATTACATAAACACAGTCACTCAAAATGTTGCCTGACAAATCTCGGCATAGCAATCACGCAATCGTATTTGAATTTAGAACGGACTTCTTTAATGCTGTCCCCCTCCACGACACAAAGTGGAGCAGGGGACCGCGCAGTGGAGCCTGTCTGTCCATGTCTTTGTCTGTCTGTCCGTCCAAATAAGTGGAAACAATGAAAGTTTTTGTGATTATGTTACTAGTCATGACTTTGATTGAGTTCTAGGAAGGGATTCCGTGGAGGAGGATATTGATGATAATTTCTTCTCGTCCCCTTTGTTTGCGCGCATGCATTTACCATCGGTCGACTTCATCGAGGCGAGAGGATTGCAGGTTTGAATCCGGCCTGTGTGAGGCCTCCCTGTGAGGAGTTTGCATGTTTTTTCCCATGTTAGTGTGGGTTTCCTTCCACAGTGCAAAGATATGCATGTTAACTGATTACTTTAATTTACCCATAGATATGCTTGAGCCCCGCAATAGACTGGCAAACTGTTGTTGGTGAATTCCTGCCTTTCGCCCATTGGATTCTGGGATAGGCTCAATGCACCCACCCCCTCCCGCTCCCCTACCCCCCCCCCCCCCCCCCCCCGCCCCCTTTGACCCTGATCATAAATAAGCGGGTTAGATCATGGACGAATGGATATATTTACCAGTTCTGCACCATATGTAGACCGCAGTCCTTGACGGAGAGTGGCACGTGACCCTGGGTGGATTACGGGATTTTTTTTAATCAGGGTGAGCAGTCGCGGATACTTGGGATTCTGTTTATCGCGCACAGATGGTCGTCGGACGGAAACATGTGCACTTAAATTGCCAAGCTTCTGCCGGCTCTTTGGAGCGCAGCTGACGTGGCGTGTGCACTGGTAATGTGCACGTGTGCAGAAAGGCGCCCGCAGCTCACCTGCGGCTCTCTCTGCACTCTACCTGTACTATTCATCAATCAATCTACCAACTGTACTTCAGTGATCATAATTGATCTTTAATGCAAGTAGTCAGAAGTGTTCAAATGGATTCCTGTTGTGTAATGGTGTTACTTAGAGCATTATTATAGAGCAAGCATCTTCAAATCTGGACCTTGAATCCAACTCCAGCCCTGGTTTTCTTTTATCCTCAGTGCTTCTGATTGGTCAAACAGTTTTTACACCTGATTCTCAGGTGCAGGGAGGGTGGAAAACCAGCTGTCCTTGGACCTTAAGGACCGTGATTTGAGGGCATAATTATATAGTTATGCCCCCCCGAGGGAGAGGGGAGACATTGTTTGAGGCTCGGTTCCCGTTCCCATTCGCACTTCATTTCTGGAGAAAAACTCGAAAACCGTTTGCATGACCTCAATGAAACTTTGCACACTTACTACTCAGGTCCTGAAGTGGTGCCTTTTGGTGTGTGCCTGTCTGTCTGTCCGTCTGTCTGTCCGTCCGGATTTCATCAATTTTTCTCCAGAGCATCACTCCTAAACCATTTGCATGATTTAAACGAAACTCTGCATACTTACTGCTCAGGTCCTGCAGTGGTGCCTTTTGGTATGTACCTGTCAGTCTGTCTGTCCATCTGTCCGTCCGGTAGGTTAGGAATGGAAGGGGGCTGGGGGGGAGACATCCGTTTTTATGAGGAAAAACGCATTCTAGTTTTACTTCAGACTTTGTGAAATATCTGCCTTTTGGGTGGCTCATCGGTCTGGGTGCGCGCGCCTCGGGGGCTTTGTCTTTCTCGCGGCGGCCCGGGTTCGGCTCCGGCTCAGGTCGTTTGCCGCATGTCATCCCCGTTCTTCTCCCCGGCTTTTCTGTCTCTCTCCACCGTGTAGCTGTCGGATAGAGGAAAAAATTCCCAAAAAAAATCTTTAAAAAAAAAAAGAGATTCAACAACTTAAAAAAAACCTAAACGGCTTTTATCTTTGGGAGGGTGGGAGGGGGGGACATACCAATTTTAAGAGCATGTCATGATATAATTCAGCTGAATCTGGAGGAGGGAGTTTAGTCTGGATCTGATGCTCACAATCTGCTGTTGCTAATTAGGAACAGGCAGAGCAAAAGAAACTGGAAACGAGGACAGGCGCTGTATGTATGTGGAGCACGGCTTTTTTCTCACCAATCGGAGTCTGTGTCCCTGTGTTCGGACTCTGTGTCCGTATGAAGACCTGTCGTTTAAAATTGCCCCCGCAACCTTGCCTCTTGGCCTACTGCGGGAGCCATTAATGGAAGTGTATGAGGCATGCAAACCGTACGCACATGTCATATGTGCTATGCTAGTGATGCGTGTTGATTTAATGATACTATTTCGCAAATTCTCGCTCATTAATGCTCTGTCATTCTGACATGTCTTTCTAAACCTCTGCCTGGGAGGTTATGCTTTTGGTTAGGTTTGTATGTCTGTTTGTTTGTCAGCGGGATTACAAAAAAACAACAATCTTGGCAGAAGGATGTAGCATCAATCAAGGAGAAATCCGTAAAATTTTGAGCAGATATGAATTACGCGGCAGGAACACAAGTTATTTATTTTTCACTTTCACTGACAGTGAGAGATTGGGCATTTGAGTCTCGGTGCGATAAATGCCGTACATTCTTAAAATCCAGTACATAGTAGTAAAGTTCAGTAGTGACAAAGCATAGTTGATTAAGAAGAGCACACTATTGGCCTTGACGGAGGTTTGCGCTCTCTGTGTGCCCCTTTGGTTGTTTACTGCTTGCTGTTCCTTGTGTTTGAGCGTAGCTTTTCGGAGGGCGTAATCGGGCCGATGGAAGCAGGAGGGAGTGGGCGGTCCGTGGATGTGAGGGGACACAACTGTGCCTCATGCTACCTGTCACACCTGGATTATTTGCATCATTTATATCCACGGACAACAAATCTGGGATACTACTAATCAGTGATTGTCCGCCGTGTCCGTAACAATTTGTTTGTGAGCACTCTATAGGCCTCAAATTTCAACTGATTTATTTCATAGGCATTGTGCGTGGTTTGATCACAAAGCCTGTTGATTTTAGGAGAGATTACCTCAGGCGGTCTGGGAATGTACGCCGGCCAGCGGGCGATCGACTGTCTATCTGTTGAAATATTTGTTGTTAAAAATAGAAAACAAAAAACAGGTTTCGGCCGTATCTGCTGTCTGAAGCAGTCTCAAGGAGCCTGTAAACATGCAATAATCTCTCAGATTGGATGTTGACCCGTACTGATGATCTCGGGGTTAATGATAGGAGCCTAAAGAGTGAGATTATGAGCTTTGGGTGTGGTAATGTTGGGGCGAGTGCGTGGGTTTGGGAGGGGGGGGGGGGTCATTAGCATGCCAGGCCAAAGCTAGGAATTACGAATCCAATCGCAGTGGACCCGAAGGTCGCTCTGAGGATCCAGAGGCAGTCGCTTGGGGTTTATTAACATTAGCGTCGTGGTGAGAGTCATTACCCGAGCCATACTGTGGGATTAACTGCAGATCAGCGTTCTGCCACGATAACGTCTCGATGTGTCAGAGTGGAGATCAGCACTCAGGACTGGTGCTACACATTGATCTCTATGTCCACAACAAATATTCTGTGTCGACAACACCAATCTACAGCTTAGATAAGTATTTGGATGATTTGTGAATGAGAGAAAACAGTCACATTCTTCCTCAGTAATATTTATCCATGGAAAACCATAAATGAGCGGGATGAGCATAATTATTCAAATACTTTATATTCTGATCTTTGAAAAATTTGTAATGTCTGTTGGTTCATCACTGGTAGTACTGGGGCATGTGAGATCATTACGAGTAATCAGCTCTCAGTGTAAATCTGGGGCTTCACAACTGTGTGGTGAATCATCTGCATATACATTTATATGGTGAGGCTAATGCTCATTAAGAAACTCTTCTGTACCGGGGCTCCAGTGGAGCTTTAACAAACCTCACGTACGATGGTGTTGCTGTGGGAGGGAACCGGAGAGCTCAGATGGAAACGACTGGCGCGGGAGGACATGCAAACTCCGTGCCAGGAGTATCCAGGCCAGGACTCGAGCCCTTGACCTCTTCCTTCTGAGGAGCGTCCACCGCACCATCGTGCTTCCCCAGACTATTCCAAACACAGAATATATGACTGTCAAAGTAGTGTGGTGAGGAGGCGTCAGGGCGGTATTTTAAAAATTTGGGGTGCCCCGTCCTCTTGGTTCAGGTGCAAGGGCATGAAGGGGTCTCACCCCCAACACATGGAGGCACTGCCGCGTCGCATCGCGTCACCCCAGGATAAAGATGTTGTTTTCTCACCTCGAATTGCCTCAGTTAAAAAAAAAAAAATCCAGCCGTGTCTGTAGAGGAATAATGTGCAAAACGCTGAATTCATGTAAATTAAATGGCTCGTGGGTGGTGAAGGCGGTTGTGTGTGTGTGTGTGTGTGTGTGTGTGTGCCGGGGGAGAGATTGCGACTGCATTGATTCTGATCCCATCTTAATGCCTCCGGGGGGAGTGGTGCTGAAGTGTTGATGGGGGTGGGGGCGTGTGGATTCAATCCAGACCAGGCGGAGAGAGGCATGAAGCAGCCTACTTACCGAAGTGTGATTCTAGGACGTTATCTGTGCTAGCACATTCTTGCCGAGGCCCAGTGGATATTGCGGAACAAAAACGCCGGTGCCTGGCCAATCACGGCCGTCAGGGGACGGGGCTTTTTATAGGGCAGGGCAATGTTCCCAGGGCCCCTCTCCTGCCATGTCCTCCATGAGCTCCATAATTTTTGGGGCATGTACTTTTTCTTCTCAAATTGTCTGTGAAACCAAATTGTTTTCCATCAAACCTCGTGGAATGGCTATGCAGAGATGAGAAGTTCAGTTTAGTTTGCCGTCAGATCTAGATGTCATTTCTAAAATCTGTGTCCTCTGTCTGTTTCTCTGAGTCTTTTTTGTATGGGTAAAAATGTAGTTAAGAGTCGTTACCTTGGCCATGAGCGTTAATGCCATCAAGTGACTTGTTGATCTCAAGAGATTGAGAAAAATACTTGAAAAAGAAATGGCTACATGTTCGAAACTGAATTGTTGGCTTGGATAACTCTATGGTGTGTTCCTGTTCTGATCCATTACATGCAGCTCTAGAGATGCTCTGATACAAATACTGATAATGGATATTGGACTGATACTAGCTCCAATAGCTGAATCAGGTATCGGTAAGAATGGGCCAATCTGGTATTGGATACCGTTATTTTGATGTATAACAATTCAGAACATTATATCTAAATTCTTTGTTACATTTTGTTTTACAAAGTTTGGAAAGCAATGTTTAAGTCGAGGCTGATGTTGTCTTCCTCAAAACAGAATGGTCCCAATCTCATCTGCTCATCGCGGCATACAGCTTAATTAAACTCTAGTATCAGATCAGTACTCGGTATCAGCCGATCCCCAAAGATCAGGTGTTCGTATCAGTATCGGCATCAGTATTGGTATCGGTATCGGTTTTGGTATTGGGGCTGCAAAAGTCGGATCAGTGAATCCCTATCCAGCACATCTAGTCCTGACCTTGTCCTGGAATAAGTGGGGTTGGTTATGGATGAATGGATGTTGAGGCGGATTTTGTGATTTCCTGCAGTAAGTCGCATTAGTCAGCTCAGTGCTGTGTGGCACAAAGTTTTCTATTTAGCCTAGAGCTGAGTGACGTGCCGATCAGTTCTGCTCGCTGTGTTTTTATTACCAACACTGCTGGATGCGATGGTGCTTCATTGGCTCAATGTGCAACAGTTGTGTTCCAGTGTAGTTTAAGGAAATGCTGCGTGTTGTCAAACACATTTCTGGCATTACAAAAAATTGTTTATTTACACCTTTCAGGCCAATTGGTATCTCTGCATCTACCTCAAATCGGACTGGCTGCGCAGAGATCACTTGATCAAGAGTGACGCCCCTGTATTGCCCCAGTGGCAAAAATATTGTGGTTTTAGGGAGCCCCAAGATTGATTTATTTTAATAATACACACTGTTCATGATTCAGTATTTAAGCAGTTGTGATTTGGGTGTAGGTGCAGTCTGTGTATCACGTGTTTGGCTCTAGTAAGTGTTTGTATATCAGGGGTTTGTCATTATGATGTTTATACTTCATTAGTCATTCCAGCTGTATGTAGCATTAGTGCTGTCAGTAGTCTGTGGGCTAGCTGCTGCTAATGCACCCGGGTTTTATGTGATACTTGCTTTGACTTCCTCAGTTGGAGTGGTTGATGTGGAGTGTTTGATACACTGTTACTGTACCAGAGGTTTGAGCTGGCAGGGTTGTCACGGTGATCAAGGCTTTTCGGCTTCAGTCACGAGTTACAAGAAAAAAGCAGCAAGATGCGTTTTGAATGTACTGTAAAAATGCTTCCATATTAAGAGTACTGTTGAGCTCTGAGAACAAAAGTGGTCTAACTCCATGTTAGTCTTTTTTTAAGTTCTATTCCAATTAGTGGTCAATCTGTTTAGTGCAATAATGGATTCACTCAGTGTAGTTCCAGTACAATACAATAATTGGGTCACTTGTACGATCCTCACCTCAAGAATGCATAAAGTGCGAGGTGCGATTGTGGTCCTAAAAATAGGAGGAAAAAAAAAATGAGTCAGGCCACTCTTGTTCTAAGGGGCTCAGTTAAGGTTAGAAAAAGTGCTGATCTAAAGGAAGCCAAATTAAATAAGAGAATACAGGTGTATGTGTGCAAATTATCTCCCATATTGCTAATGGTAGCTGTTGTAGGTCGGAGCTCAGGCAGGACTGCCATGAGAATGACCTGAGAGAGTGGGAGAGAAGGAGGGTGTGAGGAAGGAAGAAAGAAAGATAGGGAGGAAGAGAGGAGGAATGGAGAGCGAGAAGGAGAGAGAAGGCTGGGGAAAGGGAGAGAGAGATGGGGAAACACAGGGAAAGAGAGATGGACGGAGTGTGAGTGAGACTGAGGGAGAGATGGAGGAATGAAGCGATAGAGAGGGAGGGTGGGAGAGAGGGAGGGAGAGAGAGTGGGAGACAGGGACGGATAGACAGAGGAAGAAAGCGAGGGTAGAACAGAAGGAGAAAGCAAGATTATGAGACGGGGGAGAGAGATGGTTGGAGAGAAGGAGAGATGGTGGGAGAGAGAGAGAGGGAGAGGGTAGGAGAGAGAGGGAGAGAGGGAGAGGGTAGGAAAGAGAGGGAACGAGCGAGAGGGAGAGGGTAGGAGAGAGAAAGAGGGAGAGATAGAGGGCGAGAGAGGGTAGGAGAGAGAGAGGGAGAGGGTAGGAGAGAGGGGAGATGATGTGCTGTGTATCTGCATGTTTAATATGAGCTCGCAGGCTTTATTTAGCAGTGCGGGTGAATTATTAAAAACAGTGTTTCACTGCACACGGCCTGCTTACATAATACCTCTCCCTGAGGATTCTGCATGCAGGAAAACATGAGCGAAAGATCGGAGAGGGAGGGAGGGAGAGATTATGGGAGATGGAGGGATAGATTCATGGCAGAGTGCAGGTGCGGAAGTGTAGGAAGTGTAGTTGAAAGACATGCAAACACGCACTCACACACACGGACACATGCGCACACACACATACTCACAAACACACATTCACACACGCAATCTCTGACTCTCACACTAGTGGACACATACACACTCACATGCACACACACACACACACACACACACACATATACACAAATACGCAGGCACACCTGAGCACACAGATGGACACATGCACACAAAAAACGCGTGCACTTGACTATACACGCACACGTGGATGCAAACACACATATATAACATATATAACTCTTATACCTACAGGCAAACACACACACACAGGCAGACAAGTTAACACATGCACAGACTCTCACTCCAAAATTACGGATGCAAGGACGAACACTCACAAGCCTGTAATTGCACTTAAAGAATGGCGCACTCGCCCACAAATACGTGCTTGTGCATGTACACACACTCGCTGTATTAATCCATGGTGATGCGGCTGTGTGCAGCACATTTAATCCAGGGTACGGTGAGTGAGCGTCATGCCATGTGTATCGTCCACCCGTAAACTCCGGCAGCTGGGGCATGTGCGAGCAAAGACTGTATGAAAAGATGGACGAGGCAACCGTGACATCACCCATTGGTTTCAGCATACCATTTAGGAAGCCTCGATTTGAACAATTTGAACAGCGCCATTTTGTCAGTTTGAAACCGGATGTGATTCCTATTGGACAAGAGCGTGAATTGAATACCCCGGGAGGAGCAAAAGGTGAATTTATGGGTGGATCTGACTGTTATCTGATGGGGAACAGAGGATAGCCACGCTCCATGTACTGGCTTTATCCTTTATTCTAGTCTGTGTATTTGGGACCATAATAGACCAATCGAGTACAGCCCACCCGGGCCCATCCAGCCAATGAGATCCAGGGCCGCAGTCACGTGACTGCACCCAGCTAGCGCTCGCCAAAACCTTGGACAAACAAACACTTATCTAAACTGCTTTCTCTATTGGGAAGAGTACATTCGTGCTTTGTTTTTGCATTTTTGTAATTATAAAATCTCAATGGTAAAGCGGTGTTGTTACGCTGAGTGTAAATCGGACATGAGATACCCAGACAGGGTCGTAAACACTGCTTTTGTGATGGAGGGAGAGGGCTGGATTTGACAATTTATCTGCCAATAATTACTCTTCATTCTGAACGCTTAACTCGCTTTGTTTACAAAAAATAACATCTCTTGATGGCTTTGCACTTGGCCGTAAAAAGGGTCAAGAGGCTGCAGGTTTTCATTCAAACCGAGCAGAAACACATCTGATATGATTAATGCTTCACACAGAGCTCCGTTTCAATCAAAGACCGTCTTGGGAAATAACACTTGGGTGCTCCGGAAAAGGTTTATGATCTTATCACACCATATGTAAATTGAATGCTACGTACCCTGCTTTGCAAGCGCACTGGCCATGAACAATGCTTTTCTGTTCCTTGTCGATCGTAATTTTCAATGAGTGTGGCTTCTGGGACTTCAACATTGAGTGATAGCATTTGCATTTCGCTTTGTTGCAATTCGGGTGTTTATAACAGAAAATTACATTTCGTGAATATACGCAGATAAAAAATAATTATAACCTTTGTCTTTTGCTTTTTTCGATGCGATCTGTTTTTAAAAACTCAAGATTGATGATTTCAGGAAGTGCTTCCAATGAGGTTATAAGGGACGTTGGCGCCATCTTCAGCAAAGCTTGACCGAGGTCCAGCCATTGCTATGTGTAGTTAGGGGGTGGGCAGAGCTATGGATCAGTCTATTTACAAAAATGAACATCATGATATATCGAAGGAGACTTGAAACTTGAGATAGCTATCATAAAATAATGTGGAAAATCTTTATTGAAATAATAAAGCTGGTTGGAAAGTAGAGTCATTGGCATTGAACTTTTTTCTGCAACCACCGACATTGCCATCTGCTGGCCATTAAAAAGAATGCAAGGTTTAGAGATTTCCGCATTGGCTTCACTTTTCAGACTCGGGCTTGCATCCATCTTTTCATGCAGTCCATGTGTTCGAGTCAACAGGAGCCCGCGTCAGGTCACCTGCGCACATCTCCTGAACGGGGGTGTCCTGCCAAGTGCCTTCGAGCTCACGTGTTACCCACGTTTTGCTTGGCGAGCAAAGATGGCATCCAACAGCATGACTCGAGCATTTGGTTTTGATGGACGTGAATTTGTCATCAAAATACACTTTGTTTGGGCACTGAAAATGTCATTATCAGCTAATTTTTTAGGGGTTTCTGTACCCTCAATTTTTGTTATTAATATTTGACTGGGCTAACACGAGAGAACTATCATACAACAAGCATTCTGAATTGCTCATGTCTCATAATGTCATTACGTTGCGGAACACAAGACCTTGCTCAAGTGCACAGACACTGGTGTGTGAACGAAGCAAACCATAAAAGATGTCTGCAACAGAGGCTAATCCCAAGGTATGTAACTTCAAAATCACTCTTAAACTTTCCCTCAACCCCTGTGATGTTTTTTAGTACAGTTAAGGAAAAGGGGAGAGGAGAGGGGAAAAGCCATTTGTTTTAGAAGACTTTGACGCATCCTTAGTGTCACTGTGCTAATTCCATCATTGAGCCCACATGGTTACAGGACTCTTTGTCCCCGGATTCTTCATCTCCGATGACTTTTGTTCCCTGGATAATTCATCCCCTAATGAAAATGAAATGTGCCACCATTGTTGACATTTGGATGGATGAATGGGTGGATGGATGGATGGAAAGATGACAGACTGATCACCATGATATAAGGGTAAGGGTTATAATGCAGGAAGAGGGCAAAGAATTATTGGTGACTAACATTCCAGGGGCGTAGAGTCTGGGGACAAAAAGTCTGAGGACGAAAAATTCGGGGACAAAAAGTTTGGGGCCTGGAGCCAATTTATGCCTTTTCTTATTTTTCATGCTCTCAGCTCCCCCCTTCGGAGAGACATGAATGTTAAAATGAAGGGAAGACACAGGGGTTGAGGAAACGGAGAGATGAGGCGCCGCTGCTCCTTAAAACTCCGTTTAAAAAAAAAAAGGTCTCAACTTTTCCAAAATTATTTAGGGAGAAACCTCTCATTTCTTCTTTCGAATTCATTTAACAGATTGGAATCTTCATAAAGACGGTGTGCTTGGATTAATTTCTGGTTCAAGTGATGGAAAATTTGAAGAAAAATGATTGAATTAGAAAATTTGTGTCCTTGCACACGAATACCCCCACCACTGAGAGTTTGTGAAGCCCCAAAATTGTGACATTATCCAATTTTGTCAAACAAAATATGAAACGCACACCTTCAATCTATCGAGAAAGCATTTACGAAAGCTTGTTGAACTCTGTCCAGTAGTTTTTGAGAAGTGGCTAGACAACATCCCGTACTTATGGTTAGACGGACTGATGTACAGATGGACAAGAGTAACTCTATTTGCTCCTGCCTTGTACGGGGGGGCATAAAAATATGTGATGGGTGTCCCCATGACACCTAGAACTGAACAATAGTCCCGCTTGAACACTGATTCTATTGGAGATTTAGCGGGTTTTAATTCACCATGTGGTGTGATAGTGTTTCGTTGTTGGTATTTACATGTCTGAGTTGTGTACGAATGCTTTGGGAATTTCAATTCGAGATGAAGTTCCACTCCCTCTTTCCAGAATCATGGCTTTTTAAAATATAATTAAAATTCTCTGAAAAGAAAATACTTTCAAATGAAAAATTTTTAAAAAGCGCAACGTATTTATCTTTTTGTGATAGACCAGGATGCTGGCCTCAATTTTTGTGGTTATCATTTCCTGTTTGTCATGTTGCACCCTGTGTTTTAGGCTTTATTTATAGAAATATTTGAGCATGCGTTATCTCACGTATGAGTGTCATTTATTTGGGTTGTTACTGATGGCTTATGTGCATTTGTGAAGTCAAAGTAGAGATTTCCGCTGGCTGTAGTTTTTTAGGTTAGTCATTTTGTTTCTGTTGATGTTTCTCTATACAGCTGGCAAGTCAAGAGTCTGGTGATCTGGATATGCAAATATGGCACTGCAGTTTGATTTTAGTGCTGTCCAGCTGTCGAGCTAGTCAAGGTGGGAGCATGTGCAGTGATGTCTGTTATAGTGTTTGCTTGGCTTTCTTCCAGTACGGCAAGAGCTCATTTTAACAGAAGCAAAAATCAAATTAGGCCTAATTACCACAGGCAGCTGAAATTCAGCCAGTTAAGTGTGTGTGTGTGTTTGTGTGTGTGTGTGTGTGGTGGGGGGTTGGCATGTGTGTGCACAATTAAAGTATCCAGTTACTACTATACTGTGCAGATTATTATTATTATTATTATTATTGTTATTATTATTAATGATGGGACGGTGGGTAGCACAATTTAGTTCACAGCAAGACCATTCTGGGTCACGCTTAAGATAATACATATACACCAGTGACGTGCGGTGGAGGTTGGTTTGGTGAGGCACAAACTTCTCCTTTGCTTGATTAGCAATCAGACGATTTACTAATTTAGTAAGACTATTCGGCAGAATGACGGGCCAGTTTAAGTTTCCGCGGCGTTATTACTCAGTACATCGAACCTGAAATGCTCAACAGCAGATTTGCGCGTACTTGCTTCCAGGAAGCCGAGGCAATGTCATCTAAAAATATTAACGAGTTCAATGCTTAATCAATAGCCTATAATGTATTCTCCTTTAAATACGCGCTTTTACACCCAAACAAAAAGCGGGCGTTTATTTTCAGTCTTCTTTCGTAATCCGATTAACAAAATGTTTAAATGATATGCAGAATTACCGAGAGCCGAGAATTTTTCCGAATTGATTATTCAGATTTCCATCCTTGCAGTCTCGAATGGCAGCGTATATGTGAATGAAGTTATTATTATCTCCTCTATCAGTATCAGGCTTCCATAAGGCTTGGTCTTAATTGTTTTCATTGTCAATCAGGGATTGTACGTGGGAACAGGTTCACAAAATCCTGTGATAAAAGTTTGGGTCCCTGCCTCACCTCACCGTACGTCTCTGGCTTCCTGTAAGCAAATACTCGCAAACCTGCAGTTTCGTGAGCATTTAAAGTTCCATGTAGCCTACTGAGTAATAACGCCGCGGAAACTTAAAATGGCCCGTCATTCTGCCGAATAGTCTTACGAAACTAGGTAATCGTCTGATTGCTAATCAAGCAAAGGGAAGGTTTCTGCCTCACCAAACTAACCTCCGACTGCACGTCGCTGATATACACATACACACTTAAAGACTTAATACAGCATGTATAATGTCTTCATAAATGAGACATAATGCCTTCATAAATCATACATAAGGAAATGTCATGCTTTGTAAAGGGAGAAATAACACATCCTTATTCAGCATGTGATGCCAAATGTGACAATGACAATGGCTGCGTTTCCCAGTTGATAGCATTCTTAAAGAGTTAAGAAGGCTCCAAAGAAGGGTTCAGCTAAGAGGGAGCCTTAAGATAAGAGTGTTTCCCAGATGCGTTCACAGTGCCCTTCTTAATGAGTGTCTTTGCACCCTTCTTAACTGCCTTCTTAACTGGAGCTCAGTTGATCAATCGATGTCAGAGTAACCGATTTTTCCACATACTTACATGCACAGAAATGAAGTTTTGATGTAACAAGTGGGGCATGATGTTAAAAATTAACGTTCGTCATGCCATTGCACACGCAGCAGAAAACAAACGGATGCAAATAAAGAGCAACAACACAGATATAAGAAATCTGAAAAATAAGAATGAAAACAGAAAATGAAACCATTACATTATGTCAGTGAAATCATATAACATTACATGGTACTGTACCTCTGTCATATTATTACCTTCGCCAGCGACTTCGCTGATGAAGGTAATGTTTTGATCCCCGTGTATTTATTACCTTCGCCAGCGACTTCGCTGACGAAGGTAATGTTTTGATCCCCGTGTATTTATTTGTTTGTGTGTCTGTCCGTATGTGTATCGAATAACTCAAAAAGTACCAAACGGAATTTCATAAAATTTGGTGGGTTGATTTGGCATGACCTGAGGATCAATCGATTAGATTTTGGGAGTGATCGGGTCAAAGGTCAAGGTCAAGGCCACGAAAAGGTCAAAACCGACTTTCGGCCATATCTCGGTCAATTTTTATCCGATCGGCATGAAACCAACGCCAGTGGCGAGGGATTCAGTGGCGTCGGCGAAGGTATGCGCTCTACCGAGTGCCCGTTCTAGTTTGTTTGTGTGTCTGTCTGTATGTGTATCGAATAACTCAAAAAGTACCAAACGGAATTTCATAAAATGTGGTGGGTTGATTTGGCATGACCTGAGGATCAATCGATTAGATTTTGGGAGTGATCGGGTCAAAGGTCAAGGTCAAGGCCACGAAAAGGTCAAAACCGACTTTCGGCCATATCTCGGTCAATTTTTATCCGATCGGCATGAAACCAACGCCAGTGGCGAGGGATTCAGTGGCGTCGGCGAAGGTATGCGCTCTACCGAGTGCCCGTTCTAGTTTGTTTGTGTGTCTGTCTGTCTGTGTATCGAATAACTGAAAAAGTACCTAACGGAATTTCATAAAATTTGGTGGGTTGATTTGGCATTACCTGAGGATCAATCGATTAGATTTTGGGAGTGATCGGGTCAAAGGTCAAGGTCAAGGCCACGAAAAGGTCAAAACCGACTTTCGGCCATATCTCGGTCAATTTTTATATGATCGGCATGAAACCAACGCCAGTGGCGAGGGATTCAGTGGCGTCGGCGAAGGTATGCGCTCTACCGAGTGCCCGTTCTAGTTTGTTTGTGTGTCTGTCTGTCTGTGTGTATGTGTATCGAATAACTCAAAAAGTACCAAACGGAATTTCATAAAATTTGGTGGGTTGATTTGGCATGACCTGAGGATCAATCGATTAGATTTTGGGAGTGATCGGGTCAAAGGTCAAGGTCAAGGCCACGAAAAGGTCAAAACCGACTTTCGGCCATATCTCGGTCAATTTTTATCCGATCGGCATGAAACCAACGCCAGTGGCGAGGGATTCAGTGGCGTCGGCGAAGGTATGCGCTCTACCGAGTGCCCGTTCTAGTTTGTTTGTGTGTCTGTCTGTCTGTGTGTATGTGTATCGAATAACTCAAAAAGTACCAAACGGAATTTCATAAAATTTGGTGGGTTGATTTGGCATGACCTGAGGATCAATCGATTAGATTTTGGGAGTGATCGGGTCAAAGGTCAAGGTCAAGGCCACGAAAAAGGTCAAAACCGACTTTCGGCCATATCTCAGTCAATTTTTATCCGATCGGCATGAAACCAACGCCAGTGGCGAGGGATTCAGTGGCGTCGGCGAAGGTATGCGCTCTACCGAGTGCCCGTTCTAGTTTTATTTTATGTTTTCCTTCTTATTTTTACCTTCGCCAGTGACTTCGCTGACGAAGGTAATGTTTTGATCCCCGTGTATTTATTTGTTTGTGTGTCTGTCTGTATGTGTATCGAATAACTCAAACAGTACCAAACGGAATTTCATAAAATTTGGTGGGTTGATTTGGCATGACCTGAGGATCAATCGATTAGATTTTGGGAGTGATCGGGTCAAAGGTCAAGGTCAAGGCCACGAAAAAGGTCAAAACCGACTTTCGACCATATCTCGGTCAATTTTTATCCGATCGGCATGAAACCAACGCCAGTGGCGAGGGATTCAGTGGCGTCGGCGAAGGTATGCGCTCTACCGAGTGCCCGTTCTAGTTTGTTTGTGTGTCTGTCTGTGTGTATGTATGTGTATCGAATAACTCAAAAAGTACCAAACGGAATTTCATAAAATTTGGTGGGTTGATTTGGCATGACCTGAGGATCAATCGATTAGATTTTGGGAGTGATCGGGTCAAAGGTCAAGGTCAAGGCCACGAAAAGGTCAAAACCGACTTTCGGCCATATCTCGGTCAATTTTTATCCGATCGGCATGAAACCAACGCCAGTGGCGAGGGATTCAGTGGCGTCGGCGAAGGTATGCGCTCTACCGAGTGCCCGTTCTAGTTTTATTTTATGTTTTCCTTCTTATTTTTACCTTCGCCAGTGACTTCGCTGACGAAGGTAATGTTTTGATCCCCGTATATTTATTTGTTTGTGTGTCTGTCTGTATGTGTATCGAATAACTCAAACAGTACCAAACGGAATTTCATAAAATTTGGTGGGTTGATTTGGCATGACCTGAGGATCAATCGATTAGATTTTGGGAGTGATCGGGTCAAAGGTCAAGGTCAAGGCCACGAAAAGGTCAAAACCGACTTTCGACCATATCTCGGTCAATTTTTATCCGATCGGCATGAAACCAACGCCAGTGGCGAGGGATTCAGTGGCGTCGGCGAAGGTATGCGCTCTATCGAGTGCCCGTTCTAGTTTGTTTGTGTGTCTGTCTGTGTGTATGTATGTGTATCGAATAACTCAAAAAGTACCAAACGGAATTTCATTAAATTTGGTGGGTTGATTTGGCATGACCTGAGGATCAATCGATTAGATTTTGGGAGTGATTGGGTCAAAGGTCAAGGTCAAGGCCACGAAAAGGTCAAAACCGACTTTCGGCCATATCTCGGTCAATTTTTATCCAATCGGCATGAAACCAACGCCAGTGGCGAGGCATTCAGTGGCGTCGGCGAAGGTATGCGCTCTACCGAGTGCCCGTTCTAGTTTACCTTGTTACTCTTAGGGATAGGAGCATAGGTTATAGGCTTTGCTGCTATCCCTAACAGTAACAGCTGATATGATGCTTGCCACACTGCATGGTGGCAGTAGCCTTATTTTATTTAATGTTTTTTTTATTATTATTATTTGGTGGTGGTGGTGGTCCTGGGTCATCATTGTTCTCCAGGAAATATTAGGGAAAATATTAGGGAAATATGGTAAAGTATTTCAACACGTCGAACCATAGAGGAGAGATGTAAGTTTTCCTTCATTTTAAATGGTTAATGGGTAGTAGGGCTGCATGAAAGAAGTAAAAAACAATGATAATATAAATAATTGGATAGTATACTAAATAATAATTAAGAAAATAAGGATGAACCATATGCACTGCATTAATATCTCCTTGCTTAGTGTCACATTGATTTGCCTGACGCGGCTGTATCTGCAGCGTTTCGTCGCTAAGAAGGGTGTTAAGAGCGCTCCAGGCCCCTCTTTCAAATCCATCTTAACAAAAGTCTCGGTCTAAGAAGGAATCTGGGAAACGTGTTTGCATCTTATTGGAGCCTTAAGAAGGATCTAAAGAAGCTCTTAGCGCTAAGATCTTCTTAAATGAATCTGGGAAATTTGACCATTGTCATTTAGCTAGTGGGTAAATGCAATAAAGAGTGACATAAATCTTGCTTATGTATGAATCCAGGCTTTTTCATGGAGGCTTTATACAGCGTAAATCATACATTATGCTTTCATTAATCTGACAAAATTCCTTCATAAAATATGCATAAGTAATGTCATACTTCATCAAAGATGACATATTATAGCAGATTATGCCAAATGTGACATGTCATGTTTGATGTAGTATGACATTTACGTAAGAATAGTTTATGAAGGAATTATGTCACATTAATGAAAGCAAAATGCATGATTTATAAAGCCTCCATGAAATAGCCTGGATTCATACAATAGCAAGTTTTATGTCACCCTTTATAGCATTTAGTCACGAGCTAAATTACGTTGTCAGTTATATCACATCTGGCATAACATGCTGAATAAGGATGTGTTATTTCACCCTTAACAAAGCATCTCATTTGCTTAAGTATGATTTATTAATTAACATTATGTCTCATTTATGAAGACATTATACATGCTGTATAAAACCTTTATGAGCAACACTTCATCTAAAGTGTGACTATGCTGTGAGTTTGGTGTTCATTGCTGAGCTTCAGTGGAGTGTGTCGTTCTTACCTCTTGCCCATTGGATCCTGGAATTGGCTCCAGCCCACACACCCCACTCCCCATCCCATCTGCCCCCCCCCCCCCCCCTTTAGTTAGTTGATCACAAACTAACAAAAATACCATCTTGTGTCAGCGTATCATGTTAATATACCATAACCCCGAATACCTGTCAGCTCCGCATGTTCCTCAGTGGCTGAATGCAGTTGCTGGCAATACTGTATATTTAGAAATACTTCACATGAATACAGGGTCTGCTAATTGCCTATCATGTAATGTGTGGTTTTTCACCCCTTCGGCGATTCTTGCCGATGGGATATTGTTGTTGTCTGTTCATACATCCCTCTGTCTGTTTGTCTGTCTTCCCATTGCTTGTCACCGCTTTAGCAGCTGAACAGGGACAGTCCTCAAATTTTGACAGGTTCTGCCAATCGAGTGTCCCCAGAAGGCTATGTCACGTCAAGGTCACAGATCGAAATTTGACCTCATTTTTTTATTGGTCAGAGGTCAGGCACACCCATCTGTAATGCACGCCGTGGGGATATATAGCACAGAGCATCTAGTTCGTCTGTCGGGGAGTGTTCGGTATGTGCTGGAGGTATGTTGGTAGTGTCTGGGAAGGGGTGCGATGTGACGGGTTTAGCGCTGTGGTTTGAGTTTCATTACAGTGGGTGTAAGGGTATCTGAGAGTTTCTGATAATACAAGCACTACGGTGAGCTCCAGTGGAGCAGGAGACGTGCGAAAGAACGCGGTGTAACGATACCAAATGGATTCCCCTTAGCACCGCTTGTGCTTTCTTTGTGTGTGTGTGTGTGTGTGTGTGTGTGTGTGTGTTAGGCCGTACCTGTAGTTTGAACATTGTGGGGTTGAGCTGCATAAACAGATGTTGGTACACCTGTGTTGTCGCAGGATCTTGTTGCGATGTTTGTGTCTCCCTCCATAAATGTGATCATATCTGTGTTTGGTGTGTGTGTTTTTGTTATATGTACATGTGTTTAGTTGTGTGTATATGGGTGTCATATAGTATGTACTATTTTTATGTCTGTGCGTGCATGTGTTTGTGTGTGTGTGAGCATGTGAGTGCATGTGTGTGTGCGTGTAGGGTGTGTGTGTGTGTGTGTGTGTGTGTGTGTGTGTGTGTGTGTGTGTGTGTGTGTGTTTGTTTGAAGTGCATTGCAGCTGATTTATTCCCACTGCTAGCTGCTGTTGCCGAGCAACATCCGCCATAACGGCACTCAGGCCTGTTTCACTGTGGAGCTGAGAGACAGAGAGACTGTATCCGTCTCCCAACATCCCTCTCTCTCCCTCTGTCTCATCACTCTCCTCCGCTCCCCTCTGTCTCCTTCCCTCTCTCCCTCTGTCTTATCACTCTCCTCCGCTCCCCTCTGTCTCCTTCCCTCTCTCCCTCTGTCTCCTCCCTCTCCTCCGCTCCCCTCTGTCTCTTTCCCTCTCTCCCTCTGTCTCATCACTCTCCTCCGCTCCCCTCTGTCTCCTTCCCTCTCTCCCTCTGTCTTATCACTCTCCTCCGCTCCCCTCTGTCTCCTTCCCTCTCTCCCTCTGTCTTATCACTCTCCTCCGCTCCTCTCTGTCTCCTTCCCTCTCTCCCTCTGTCTCATCACTCTCCTCCGCTCCCCTCTGTCTCCTTCCCTCTCTCCCTCTGTCTCATCACTCTCCTCCGCTCCCCTCTGTCTCCTTCCCTCTCTCCCTCTGTCTCATCACTCTCCTCCGCTCCCCTCTGTCTCCTTCCCTCTCTCCCTCTGTCTCATCACTCTCCTCCGCTCCCCTCTGTCTCCTTCCCTCTCTCCCTCTGTCTTATCACTCTCCTCTGCTCCCCTCTGTCTCCTTCCCTCTCTCCCTCTGTCTCATCGCTCTCCTCCACTCCCCTGTTTCCTTCCTTCTCTCCCTCTGTCTTATCACTCTCCTCTGCTCTCCTCTGTCTCCTTCCCTCTCTCCCTCTGTCTTATCACTCTCCTCTGCTCTCCTCTGTCTCCTTCCCTCTCTCCCTCTGTCTCATCACTCTCCTCCGCTCCCCTCTGTCTCCTTCCCTCTCTCCCTCTGTCTTATCACTCTCCTCCGCTCCCCTCTGTCTCATTCCCTCTCTCCCTCTGTCTTATCACTCTCCTCCTCTCCCCTGTTTCCTTCCCTCTCTCCCTCTGTCTCTTCACTCTCCTCCTCTCCCCTCTGTCTCCTCCCCCCTCTCCCTCTGTCTTATCACTCTCCTCTGCTCCCCTCTGTCTCCTTCCCTCTCTCCCTCTGTCTTATCACTCTCCTCCGCTCCCCTCTGTCTCCTTCCCTCTCTCCCTCTGTCTTATCACTCTCCTCTGCTCCCCTCTGTCTCCTTCCCTCTCTCCCTCGGTCTTATCCCTCTCCTCCGCTCCCCTGTTTCCTTCCCTCTCTCCCTCTGTCTCATCACTCTCCTCCGCTCCCCTCTGTCTCCTTCCGTCTCTCCCTCTGTCTTATCACTCTCCTCTGCTCCCCTCTGTCTCCTTCCCTCTCTCCCTCTGTCTTATCACTCTCCTCCGCTCCCCTCTGTCTCCTTCCCTCTCTCCCTCTGTCTTATCACTCTCCTCTGCTCCCCTCTGTCTCCTTCCCTCTCTCCCTCGGTCTTATCACTCTCCTCCGCTCCCCTCTGTCTCCTTCCCTCTCTCCCTCTGTCTCATCACTCTCCTCCGCTCCCCTCTGTCTCCTTCCCTCTCTCCCTCTGTCTTATCACTCTCCTCCGCTCCCCTCTGTCTCCTTCCCTCTCTCCCTCTGTCTTATCACTCTCCTCCGCTCCTCTCTGTCTCCTTCCCTCTCTCCCTCTGTCTCATCACTCTCCTCCGCTCCCCTCTGTCTCCTTCCCTCTCTCCCTCTGTCTCATCACTCTCCTCCGCTCCCCTCTGTCTCCTTCCCTCTCTCCCTCTGTCTCATCACTCTCCTCCGCTCCCCTCTGTCTCCTTCCCTCTCTCCCTCTGTCTCATCACTCTCCTCCGCTCCCCTCTGTCTCCTTCCCTCTCTCCCTCTGTCTTATCACTCTCCTCTGCTCCCCTCTGTCTCCTTCCCTCTCTCCCTCTGTCTCATCGCTCTCCTCCACTCCCCTGTTTCCTTCCTTCTCTCCCTCTGTCTTATCACTCTCCTCTGCTCTCCTCTGTCTCCTTCCCTCTCTCCCTCTGTCTTAACACTCTCCTCTGCTCTCCTCTGTCTCCTTCCCTCTCTCCCTCTGTCTCATCACTCTCCTCCGCTCCCCTCTGTCTCCTTCCCTCTCTCCCTCTGTCTTATCACTCTCCTCCGCTCCCCTCTGTCTCCTTCCCTCTCTCCCTCTGTCTCATCGCTCTCCTCCACTCCCCTGTTTCCTTCCCTCTCTCCCTCTGTCTCATCACTCTCCTCCGCTCCCCTCTGTCTCCTTCCCTCTCTCCCTCTGTCTTATCACTCTCCTCTGCTCCCCTCTGTCTCCTTCCCTCTCTCCCTCTGTCTTATCACTCTCCTCCGCTCCCCTCTGTCTCCTTCTCTCTCTCCCTCTGTCTTCTCACTCTCCTCTGCTCCCCTCTGTCTCCTTCCCTCTCTCCCTCGGTCTTATCACTCTCCTCCGCTCCCCTCTGTCTCCTTCCCTCTCTCCCTCTTTCTCATCACTCTCTCCCTCTGTCTCATCACTCTCCTCCGCTCCCCTCTGTCTCCTTCCCCCTCCCTCTGTCTCATCACTCTCCTCTGCTCCCCTCTGTCTCCTTCCCTCTCTCCCTCTGTCTCATCACTCTCCTCCGCTCCCCTCTGTCTCCTTCCCTCTCTCCCTCTGTCTCATCACTCTCCTCCGCTCCCCTCTGTCTCCTTCCCTCTCTCCCTCTGTCTTATCACTCTCCTCCGCTCCCCTCTGTCTCCTTCCCTCTCTCCCTCTGTCTCATCGCTCTCCGCCACTCCCCTGTTTCCTTCCCTCTCTCCCTCTGTCTTATCACTCTCCTCTGCTCTCCTCTGTCTCCTTCCCTCTCTCCCTCTGTCTCATCACTCTCCTCCGCTCCCCTCTGTCTCCTTCCCTCTCTCCCTCTGTCTTATCACTCTCCTCCGCTCCCCTCTGTCTCCTTCCCTCTCTCCCTCTATCTCATCACTCTCCTCCACTCCCCTCTGTCTCCTTCCCTCTATCCCTCTGTCTCATCACTCTCCTCCGCTCCCCTCTGTCTCCTTCCCTCTCTCCCTCTGTCTCATCACTCTCCTCCGCTCCCCTCTGTCTCCTTCCCTCTCTCCCTCTGTCTCATCACTCTCCTCCACTCCCCTCTGTCTCCTTCCCTCTCTCCCTCTGTCTCATCACTCTCCTCCGCTCCCCTCTGTCTCCTTCCCTCTCTCCCTCTGTCTCATCACTCTCCTCCGCTCCCCTCTGTCTCCTTCCCTCTCTCCCTCTGTCTCATCACTCTCCTCCGCTCCCCTCTGTCTCCTTCCCTCACTCCCTCTGTCTTATCACTCTCCTCCGCTCCCCTCTTTCTCCTTCCCTCTCTCCCTCTGTCTTATCACTCTCCTCCGCTCCCCTCTGTCTCCTTCCCTCTCTCCCTCTGTCTCATCACTCTCCTCCGCTCCCCTCTGTCTCCTTCCCTCTCTCCCTCTGTCTCATCACTCTCCTCCGCTCCCCTCTGTCTCCTTCCCTCTCTCCCTCTGTCTCATCGCTCTCCTCTGCTCCCCTCTGTCTCCTTCCCTCTCTCCCTCTGTCTCATCACTCTCCTCCGCTCCCCTCTGTCTCCTTCCCTCTCTCCCTCTGTCTCATCACTCTCCTCCGCTCCCCTCTGTCTCCTTCCCTCTCTCCCTCTGTCTCATCACTCTCCTCCACTCCCCTCTGTCTCCTTCCCTCTCTCCCTCTGTCTCATCACTCTCCTCCGCTCCCCTCTGTCTCCTTCCCCCTCTCCCTCTCTCTCATCACTCTCCTCCGCTCCCCTCTGTCTCCTTCCCTCTCTCCCTCTGTCTCATCACTCTCCTCCGCTCCCCTCTGTCTCCTTCCCTCACTCCCTCTGTCTTATCATTCTCCTCCGCTCCCCTCTGTCTCCTTCCCTCTCTCCCTCTGTCTTATCACTCTCCTCCGCTCCCCTCTGTCTCCTTCCCTCTCTCCCTCTGTCTCATCACCCCCCTCCCCTCCCCTGTGCCTCCTTCCTTCTCCCCTTCTGACTCATCCCTCTCCTCCCCTCCCCTCTGTCTCCTTCCCTCTCTCCCTCTGTCTCATCGCTCTCCTCTGCTCCCCTCTGTCTCCTTCCCTCTCTCCCTCTGTCTCATCACTCTCCTCCGCTCCCCTCTGTCTCCTTCCCTCTCTCCCTCTATCTCATCACTCTCCTCCACTCCCCTCTGTCTCCTTCCCTTTCTCCCTCTGTCTCATCACTCTCCTCCACTCCCCTCTGTCTCCTTCCCTCTCTCCCTCTGTCTCATCACTCTCCTTCGCTCCCCTCTGTCTCCTTCCCTCTCTCCCTCTGTCTCATCGCTCTCCTCCACTCCCCTGTTTCCTTCCCTCTCTCCCTCTGTCTTATCACTCTCCTCCGCTCCCCTCTGTCTCCTTCCCTCACTCCCTCTGTCTTATCACTCTCCTCCGCTCCCCTCTGTCTCCTTCCCTCTCTCCCTCTGTCTTATCACTCTCCTCCGCTCCCCTCTGTCTCCTTCCCTCTCTCCCTCTGTCTCATCACTCTCCTCCCCTCCCCTCTGTCTCCTTCCCTCTCTCCCTCTGTCTCATCACTCTCCTCCGCTCCCCTCTGTCTCCTTCCCTCTCTCCCTCTGTCTCATCGCTCTCCTCTGCTCCCCTCTGTCTCCTTCCCTCTCTCCCTCTGTCTCATCACTCTCCTCCGCTCCCCTCTGTCTCCTTCCCTCTCTCCCTCTATCTCATCACTCTCCTCCACTCCCCTCTGTCTCCTTCCCTCTCTCCCTCTATCTCATCACTCTCCTCCACTCCCCTCTGTCTCCTTCCCTCTCTCCCTCTGTCTCATCACTCTCCTCCACTCCCCTCTGTCTCCTTCCCTCTCTCCCTCTGTCTCATCACTCTCCTCCGCTCCCCTCTGTCTCCTTCCCTCTCTCCCTCTGTCTCATCGCTCTCCTCCACTCCCCTGTTTCCTTCCCTCTCTCCCTCTGTCTTATCACTCTCCTCTGCTCTCCTCTGTCTCCTTCCCTCTCTCCCTCTGTCTTATCACTCTCCTCTGCTCTCCTCTGTCTCCTTCCCTCTCTCCCTCTGTCTCATCACTCTCCTCCGCTCCCCTCTGTCTCCTTCCCTCTCTCCCTCTGTCTCATCACTCTCCTCCGCTCCCCTCTGTCTCCTTCCCTCTCTCCCTCTGTCTCATCGCTCTCCTCCACTCCCCTGTTTCCTTCCCTCTCTCCCTCTGTCTTATCACTCTCCTCTGCTCTCCTCTGTCTCCTTCCCTCTCTCCCTCTGTCTTATCACTCTCCTCTGCTCTCCTCTGTCTCCTTCCCTCTCTCCCACTGTCTCATCACTCTCCTCCGCTCCCCTCTGTCTCCTTCCCTCTCTCCCTCTGTCTCATCACTCTCCTCTGCTCCCCTCTGCCTCCTTCCCTCTCTCCCTCTGTCTTATCACTCTCCTCCGCTCCCCTCTGTCTCCTTCCCTCTCTCCCTCTGTCTCATCGCTCTCCTCTACTCCCCTGTTTCCTTCCCTCTCTCCCTCTGTCTCATCACTCTCCTTTGCTCCCCTCTGTCTCCTTCCCTCTCTCCCTCTGTCTTATCACTCTCCTCTGCTCCCCTCTGTCTCCTTCCCTCTCTCTCTCTGTCTTATCACTCTCCTCCGCTCCCCTCTGTCTCCTTCCCTCTCTCCCTCTGTCTTATCACTCTCCTCTGCTCCCCTCTGTCTCCTTCCCTCTCTCCCTCTGTCTCATCGCTCTCCTCTGCTCCCCTCTGTCTCCTTCCCTCTCTCCCTCTGTCTTATCACTCTCCTCCGCTCCCCTCTGTCTCCTTCCCTCTCTCCCTCTGTCTCATCGCTCTCCTCCACTCCCCTGTTTCCTTCCCTCTCTCCCTCTGTCTTATCACTCTCCTCTGCCCTCCTCTGTCTCCTTCCCTCTCTCCCTCTGTCTTATCACTCTCCTCTGCTCCCCTCTGTCTCCTTCTCTCTCTCCCTCTGTCTCATCGCTCTCCTCCACTCCCCTGTTTCCTTCCCTCTCTCCCACAGTCTTATCACTCTCCTCCACTCCCCTCTGTCTCCTTCCCTCCTTCCCTCTGTCTTATCACTCTCCTCCGCTCCCCTCTGTCTCCTTCCCTCCTTCCCTCTGTCTTATCACTCTCCTCCACTCCCTTCACTCTCTCCTTCCCTCTCTCTCTCTATCTTGTCACTCCCCTCTGCTCCCCACTCCCTCTCCCTCTCTCCTTACCTCTTGCACTGATTTCTCATCCTTTTATCTCTCTCTCTGCATCTCTCTCTCCCTCTGTGTCTCCCACACTCATTCCCTCACTCCCCACCACCTCCCTGTGCTTTTCTCTTCCAATTTCTTTCCCTCACTCTTCTCTCTCTCTGTCTTTCTCCCTCTCCCTGTCTCCCTGTCTCTGCCACTGTTTGTGCTGTGTACGTGGTGTACTGCTATTCCTGCTTAAGTAGATTCTCTGCTTCTTAGTTTGTTGGCGGGAGCAGCATCTGTCCTACTGCGATGAAAAGAGAGGACTTCACCTCCCAAACCACCAGCCTCTGCAGAAAATAACAGTAAATACATACAACAGACCCCAGAGAGAGCTCATGCTGTACTGAGGAAGGCCAGTCTGGTCGGTGGAATCTAAATGAGAATGTTGAATTTGTTCTCCCGGATGAAGGGAGAACCCAAGAACGCATCTGCTGATGGTTATTTCTCTGAATATTACAGGACTGATGCCAAAGGACTCAAAAGTAAATCTTGCTCTGCATCTTGTATTTAGACTGAAAGCTTCAATTATCGTTTTTCTCGGAAAAAAAAATTCTGCTATGTGAGAGAATTTATGTGTTATTGTGTTATTTCTTGATTTTCCATGGGAGAGGTGATCTTTTGTTACTCCGTAGACAAATTGTCTACAGCTGGATGCATCAGCTAAACTATACAGTAATGTACCATAATGTGAGGCAGGGCGCTCGCATTCTTGTTTGAAGTTCAGTATTTCCTGGTTGCCGGCTGAATGGAGCTGGATTGAGCCGAGCCCAAATGATTCGAAACAGGGCGAAGTGTGTCAAAGCGGTTTATGTGGTGCCACCGAGCAAAAACGGGTATTGTGGTTCCCAGAACGCCGCCCACCCTCGCCTGTGCACGCGTTTAGCGCTGTGTGTCCTCCCTCATGAGGGGCAGTGTGTGTTCTCTCGTGTGTTTGGGTCTGTCACACAGTGCAGCCGTGATGCGGTGTGCCAATGCACACTGGGACCACGCCTTACACGCCCCGTGGGACACGAACCAGCAACCTACTGTGAGCTAACGAGCGCGGTCTCACGGGGACGCCAGAGAGTACAGGGCAGGGACAGGCCTGGGGCTGTGCTGGGGGTGGGCACGTGTGCTGCAGAACTGTGAACGGAACATGGCACGTGTTACAGATCATGGGAAAGGCTGAGCGGAGCCGCACACACGGCTAACGCTAGCAGCTGCTGCGGCCCAGGATGCTTACTGCTGATGCCATGTACAGGGACTATGCACATGTGCTTTCACACACACACACACAGATGCTCTCACACAAACATGAATGCACAAAGGGACCACACATATGCTCACGTACGGGCACAAACACACACACACACACACACATACACAGATGCTCTCACACAAACATGAATGCACTCACGGGCACACACACACACACACACATATGCTTTCACACAAATATGAATGCACACAGGGACCACACACGTGCTCACGCACGGGCGCAAACACACACACACACATACATATGCTCTCACCCAAACATTAATGTACACTTTGACCACACGCATGTGTTCACGCATGTACACACTCACACACACACACACACTCACATTCACTCACACACACACAAGCTTTCCTATAAACATGAATGCACACCCACACACACACTCACAAAAACATGAGTGCACATACGGGCACACACACACGTTCACTCATGCGCACGTGTGCACAGACATGCATACACAAAACACTGCTGTGACTACCGAGAGACAGCCTGAGCCTGTAGGTACAGCGTGTTCTTTGCTAAAACAGACATCTCCGCCGCGTGGGTGTTTGGAGAGTGCTTCAGTCCTGTGATCCTCTATACGGGGCATCGTTTACTCTTGGCTCCTGTTGGGCTGCCACAACTCCTGCAGAGCCCCAGCCGGGGCGAGCACACTCGTGCGTGTGCGCAACGTTCCCTCAGTCACACACTGTCACTCTGAGCATCACTGAAACAGAGCCACTTCTGTTAATTGCACACCTCTGCTCTGACCGGCGTCTGCCTTCACCGAGAACAGCTGGCTGAGCACACTGCGGCAGCCAATCAGAGATCTCCAAACGTGGGAGTGGCACCAAGGGCGGGGCTGGAAAGGGACCAGCGAGTTTACGGAGGTTTCATTGAGCTTGCTTGCGGAGCACGATTCACTGACCTGCTCCTGTGTGGTGTTGTAGAGATACTGGGGTATATGCGCAAAAGTGTGTGCGCACAGGGGACGTGCTGAGATGTATGAGGCAGATGTACGCGCACAGGTCAGATGTGCATTGTCACACACACGCATACACACCTGCACGCACAAATATGCAGACAGACGCATACATTTAGACAGTCATGCTTAAATGTGTCTAATGGCATTCCCACATGTACACTCACGTTCACACACAGACGCACACACACACACACACACAGACACACACAGACACAGACACATGCATGAACACTCATGCACACACTGATACACATGCACACAAACACACACTGACACAGACATAAACATGCACACACGCACACACTGATACACACGTGCACACACACAAACACAGACTGACAAACACGCATGCACACATACACATACCCACTTGTGCATACGCGCACACACACGCAAACACACATTGACACTCTCACACGCATGCACACACACTCACACGCTGATGCACACAAACACACAATCATGCTTACGCACGCATGTACGCAAACAAACACTGACACACACACACCCACACACACACACACACTGACATACGCACGCACTCACACTCACACAGGCCTCTAATGCTGACTGTGTTTGTTGCCCATCATTATGATTGGACGCAGTTCTCATTACCCCAGTTGAAAGAGAAGATTCTTTTAGTGTTTTTCCTTGAAGTGAAGCATTTATTATTTAGTGGCCGCTGACTCCAGCTTGTTGATCTCATTGGCTGTGGGCCGTGAGTGAGCCTCCATCTGATTGGCTCCTGTGCAATGTTGGCCAATTCTGTTTTGTCCTGTTGGAGCTGGTTTGGTCCTGTAGGCTCATTTCAGTCGTGTATGTGTCACATCTTCCCTCCCTTTCCTTCCTGGCTTTCCTACATTCCTTACATCCTTTCATGCTTTCTTCCTGCCTTCCAGCTCCCTTCTTCCACACCTTCCTTCCTTTCTTTCCTCCATTCCTTCCTTCATTCCCCCTTTCCTCAATTCTTGCCTTCCTTCCTTTCTTCCTTTCCTCTATTCTTCCATCCTTTTCTTCATTCCTTCCTTTTATTATGCCTGACCTAGAATGCCTTTAAAGCTTAAAGGAATGGGAATCCGGAATTTCCCAAGGATCTTTCAGAGACCTGAGAGCATTCTTTCAGGAAGTGTTTTTTTTTTTTCTGGAATGTGTAACGTATATAACTGAAGACCACAATGAAAAAATGAACTGAGTCACATTTTCACGTTGTGGAGAAATGACGAATTAAAAAATCCAAAATGATCTTAGAAATAAAGCACTGAAAAAAATATGAAAAATATATAAAATATTAATAATATATTATTATGCATTGTTATAAATATTAAAATAATATATAATATATAAACTATGCGAAAAGCAAAATTTGGACTTCATTGCTTTTCCTTTGTGGTCTGCAAATGATAACCAGTGGATCAACTGTACCTCTCCCCTACTATTTATCTGCCATGTTCCTAACTGACGTCATTTCAAACTGACATTTGAAGGTAGCAGGGAGTGTATGTGTGTGTGTGTGTGTGTGTGTGTGCGCGTCATCTGCGTGGACACACCGTATACAGCTTCTGCTCTTACTGATCATGTCTATATTGCTGTGTGTACGTGTAATTGTGTATGTGTAATTATGTGTGTGTGTGTGTGTGTGTGTGTGTGTGTGTGTGTGTGTGTGTGTGTGTGTGTGTGTGTGCGTATGTGCATACGTATGTGTGTGGGTGCGCCCGCATGCATATGTGTGTATATGAGTGTGTGTGTGTGTGTGTGGATCTGTCTGTGTGTGCGCATGTGCGTGTGTCTGTGTGTGCATATGCTCTTGTGCATGTGTATATGTGTGCGTATTTGTGTATGTGCGCATTTGCATGTGTATGTGTGCGTATTTGTGTGTGTGCGCATGTGCGTGTGTATGTGTGCGCGTATTTGTGTGTGTGCGCATGTGCGTGTGTATGTGCGCGCATATTTGTGTGTGTGTATATGTGTGTGTATTAGTGTGTGTGCGCATGTGCGTGTGTATGTGTGCGCCTATTTGTGTGTGCATGTGTGGTCGTATTTGTGTGTATGCTCATGTGCGTGTGTATGTGTGCGCGTGTATGTGTGTGCGTATTTGTGCGTATGCTCGTGCGTGTGTATATGTGTGCGTATTTGTGTGTGTGCGCATGTGCGTGAGTATGTGTGCCCGTATTTGTGTGCGCGCAGATGTGCGTGTGAATATGTGTGCGTATTTGTGTGTGCGCATATGTGCGTGTGTATGTGTACGCGTATTTGTGTGTGTGCGCATGTGCATGTGTATGTGTGCGTGCCGAACCACAGTGTGACTGAGTCTGTTACTAAGTGTGACAAATCTGCTATACTGAACTGAAAAACTAACTCAATACTTTTTTTTCATATACACAGTGCTTAACAAATTTATTAGACCACCTATCTTAAAAAACTTGAAAACGAATATTGTAGAAATTTGTCAAAAACTTGTTTAAAACTAAAATATTATTTATTTGGCAAATAACGAACCTAAACAATGAAATGATCCTTATTCACGCATAAAACAACAACATCAAAAAAACGTAATATTTTGCTCTAAAAATGTATAGAGATCGATAATCAACATGGTATATCGAAATGTATTTATGACCACAATGGCGTTTCATGACACCTCCTAGAAATATCAAAACGAAGACTTTTCAATGATAAACCTACCTGGTCCGCCATCTTCGATTTCCTTCACTGGAGGCAGCCATTGAGTCTTCCTGATATCAGGGCCTCACTTGGAGCGCAAGCGCTATGAGGCACAGGCACTAGGCTGGTTCTCGATCACTTTTCACCAGAAATGGAAGTCTGACCACTGCAGACTGCATCCTGATCTACATATGAGCGGAACGGAAAAAAACATCGCCAGCGGTAAAGGTCATGATTAATGGTTTGAGATACAATTTTAAAACACAAATGCAATATCAAATGTTTAGAACAACTTCAACAGGGAAGTAATACTATTGCAGGGCTCTCAAGTTTTGAATGCAGGCTCGCGTGAGATTTCCTCCGCGGGGGTTGCATGATGTTCCCGTTTTCAAATGTGCATAATAACTTACGAACTGTAACGAAAACATGTACTTATGTTTTTTTTCCTTTTTTGTTTTTTTTTTTTGAGTATTTGTATATGTTTTTTTTTTTTTAAACAGGGACTCTACTAGATTTAAAAGATAAAAGGTATACTTTCACTTCGTTACTTTGACACTGGCAACTTAGTCACTCTTTTCAAATCAAAATGTTAATTGAATTCAACTTTTACGGATTATCCAGATTTGGCGCGTTCGCAAAGAACAAAGGTGTATCTTTGTGCAGATGTGTCCGCCAGTGGACGTGGAGCTGCAAATTTATGCACGCAGTTACAATATTCCATCACTAGATAGCACACCAGGATCGGTCGCGGTAGTTATGTGCGCGTTGAAGGATATTTGCAGAATTAATGCTGACCGGGTTTTCCGTCGCATCTTGTTATCAGAAGCGGTAGCACGAGTTGGCGAGCAATTAAAAGTTGCGAAATACAAGTATGTATTTTATATCTGCATGTTGCGTATATATTTCCTTTTACTTTGCAACATCAAGTAGGCTATTTTACAACACAGCTAACAGCTGTGCTTAGCGTCACGAATATGAGTTAGCTGGCCAGCTTTCTCGTATTTTTTCCACCTAAAAAGAGCAATTCTAATGGGAATTCTTCCATTAATGCCACAGTGACATATACCTTTTTTCCCTTTTGCTTTAAGTAAAACATTACAGTTACATGCAATTATTTGTCATCTGGATTAACCGCAGCTCGCCAAAATCTCACATTTCAATCTGCACAAATGTCAACTATTTATTGAAAAAAATAAAAAGAGTCATTTTCAAACGACATTATGGAAGTTGTTGACGATATTTTTTTCTGAAGAAAATATACGCATTCATTCGTTGAATAAGGGCCGATTCATAGTCGACGCGAGTCACGCAAGCAAGGTACGCGAGCGTGTACACAGTGTACGCAAGCCGCACGGGCCATACGTGAAATGCTATACACCGCTCACACAATAGGGGTTAGCAGCGTCACTGGTGACATTTCGGCTGACATTCCGAGCGACATACACTGATATCTATAGAATGACTGGATAGCTGACTGACCCCGAGTCTCTTTCCAGCGTAGCAAGAGAATTCATTAATTGTCGTTGCGATGGATATATCGTGAATAATAAGTGAACGTTAAATGGCTATTATCGGTTTACCTTAACATGACACCTTAGCCAGCTGTAATCAACTAGTCAAGGTGGTCGTCTCTAGAATATAGCCCACTTCAAATTAGTAACCCTTTGCGTTAGCCTAATTTATACTCAAGATTTATTCACGATGCATCTGATGTTATAAATGAGACCCATGTCATACGCCATAACTTTTTGTTAAGCCAGCATCATTGACACGCAACGCTGTTTTATAATAGAATGGGCTTACAAATGCTGTAAAACAAAATTTGGGCTGTAGATAGGGTAATTGGATCATTTATGGAAAGCTAAACTTCCACGGAGATGAGTGCTGAGGGTACATGTACCACTGGACGTCCCTGACTATTTTCTAGCAAAAGGGAGAAAAAAAACAAGCTGAAAAAAATAGCGGCCTTACGCCATACTTGGATTGCATTTTTCCACATAGCTAGCTAGGTTAATACCAATACTTCGGCTGTTTTGCGTATGATCGTGAATATGTTGATGTTTAGAAAGCACGTCAAGGCTAATTTTAACCAGTACAAACGACGCGAACGCCATCGTATCGCCCAAAATGATTTGAATCTAATTTTGCTAGGTTTCCAGCAGAATTGCATTACTGCTGAAGTGGCACTATCACTAATACCCGACAGTATCAGTTTTTCTTTTTTTTTCCAGTGCAGTCTTCTTCTATCATGGCTTAAAAGTGTTTGTAAGTACATTATATACATTACCGCCGCCTTTGGCGATGGATGGTATTGCAATGCGTTGCTGCGTCGCGTATTGAAAAATCAGACTACACAATCGAACGCATCGTGGCGGCCAAAGCGTCGTGAAGCGTCTCGATGCGTAACGGAACATTCACATTGGCGCGGCGCGTCCGTTGACGGCTACGCCTCCCCATTCATTTGCTATGGAAGGCGGCGAGTGTGTCCGTAGCCGCGGCGCAATGGATGATGGGAGCGGCGCGTCAAACTTTGTGCTTGCGGCGCGTCGAGGAAGCTGGGAAGTTTATGGTAATGAATCCGGCAAACGGAACGCGTATATCCAATCAAGTGGTTGAAGGCAGTGTGTACGTTGTCTACAGGAACGTGGGCTACGAAATAATGGTTCCGCTTATTGCAAGTGATTCGGGAACACAATGGAGGAAATAATAATAATAATAATAATAATACATTAAATTTAAAAGCGCCTTTCACAACACCCAAGGACGCTGTACAGGACCTAATAAGTTAAGTTAAAAAGATACAATGAGAGAGAGAGAGAGAGAGAAAAAAAAGTGGAAAGCATCAGTTGGAGTAGGCAGACCGGAACAGATGGGTTTTGAGTTTGGATTTGAAGGAGGAGAGAGAGTCACAGTTCCTGAGGTCCGGGGGTAAGGTATTCCAGAGCTGGGGGGCAAAGCAGCTGAAGGCTCTGCCCCTCATAGTGCTGAGGCGGGCAGGGGGCACAGAGAGATGGATGGAAGAGGAGGATCTGAGGGAACGAGTGGGTATGATGACTTGCAGGAGATCGGACAGGTAGGGAGGGGCGAGGTTGTGAATGGCCATGAAGGTGTACAGGAGGAGTTTGTAATTTATGCGGTATTTCACAGGGAGCCAGTGGAGGTGCTGGAGGACAGGGGTGATGTGGCAGTGCGCGGGGGTCTTTGTGATGATGCGGACAGCTGAGTTCTGGACCAGTTGAAGTTTGTGGAGAGTCTTGTGAGGAAGACCTAAGAGGAGGGAATTACAGTAGTCCAGACGGGAGGTAACGTGGCTGTGAACAAGGATGGCGGAGGTGTGGGGGGTGAGGGAGGGGCGGAGTCTGTTTATGTTGCGGAGGTGGAAGTAAGCAGTACGGCTAATGGTATTGATGTGTGAGTGAAAGGAGAGTGAGCTGTCAAGGATGACACCCAGACTCTACCTGGGGGGAGGGCGAGACTGGAGAGCCGTCAATGGTGAGGAAAAAGCTGTTAACTTTGGAGAGGGTGGATTTCGTCCCAAGGAGGAGGACCTCAGTTTTATTGCAGTTGAGTTTTAGGTAGTTTGCAGTGAACCTGGTTTTCAGTTCGGAGAGGCAAGTGGTGAGGGAGGGGGGTGGGAGCGTGGAGTTTGGTTTGCAGGAGATGTAGAGCTGGGTGTCATCCGCGAAGCAGTGGAAGTGGATGTTGTATTTGCGGAAGATTTTGCCGAGGGGGAGGAGATAAATGATGAAGAGGAGGAGGCCAAGGACAGAGCCCTGGGGCACACCTGTGTTGACTGGGGAAGATTTTGAGGAGAAGGAGAATAGCTTATTATCGCCGTGACCTCTTTTCCTGTTTTATATGACAGTTCCCTGCCTAGTTACAGGGACAATGAGAAACGCAACTGCGCATGGAGGAAGGTAGCAGAGATTGTTGGTGTCTCTGGTGGGTTTGAGCATTCTGTCACTGTTAAAAATGAAATAAAATACGGTATTGTGCTGCTCTAATTACTGAGACCTGGCGCTCAGCAAATTGCATTTTTTACAGGCCCAGATACGTGCCCAGACCGGCGCCGTTTTCGCCGAAGATGCAGGATGGCGACTATCAGAACTGTCCTCGTTCTCCGATCCATGACAATGATTAAACTCAATGACAATAACGGAATGCATTTATACACAAACGACAATTGGGTGAATTAATATCGTTGTCAATGAAAACTTGCTTCAGCCAGTTGACAGCTGCATTTCGCTTCCAGTGACGTCACTATAAAACTGGACCGCCCAAAGGCGGCAAAACCAAGGGGATAGAAGCGTCTGCAGGTGCTGACGCGCCGCGCCAATGTGAATGTTCCGTAAGCGTTCGCGTGCATTTGCGTCGACTATGAATCGTCCCTGAGCTTCGGTTTTTCTCTCAACAAGCCGAATTTTGACAGCATTTGTATCACGTGACCAAAGTACCGCGCTATCCGCTGTAATTGCGCATCAAATTTTTAGCGGTGATAGTTTGACCGTCGTTTTGCGAACTGGTGATAGCTTGACCGCAGTTATTCCTATTCCTATCAAGTCTGTCCTGATTATGATTTGAAAAATTACATTTCTGAGTGCGAGTTAACATCGATTGTAGTTGTGGTACTCAATTTTTTGATAGAGGCCGGGTGCGCTCCCTTGTCAAAAAATGCTACCGTGATGGAAAGTGATCATAAAGTCTTCGCAGGGATGTGATTTTTCCACTATTTTGAGGAATTCCGCTTTTTTATCTTCAGAATTAAAAAATAAATAAATAAAACTCTGATTTTTCAGTCATGGAAATCCGATTTCATATCTGCAGCATATCTTAACTGAATTGATCTTATGCATGATGCATTCTCCAGAACTTCCGTTTTCAAATTAACCAGCTTAGGCACAAATGTCATGCTGTGTGGGCAGGGGCCGCGGCGGCAAGTTTCAGCACTCCGGACTAGAAACGACTTAGATATTGCGGATATTTGAGACGACAGATAGCTTGTAGTATAGCAATAATAATTAATAGTACGTATACCTGTATTTTGTGTAGCCCATTCGGCTAATGAAGCGAAGATGAAGCAGTCTTGTTGCCTAAGTTTCAGTGGCGTGAGTGGTTGACGGCTGATCTCTGTTGCGTCCCTTTATGTAATGCGTCGAGACAGATGCTGTACACCGCTGGTCAGTTGCGTGGTTGGTTCAGTGTATATCAGTATCCCCCGGGAGTGCGAGTGTGTGCTCCTCTTAGCTCTTTGACGCACCTTCGCCAGCTCCCATTAATATTTGTATGGCCAGTCAAACCATAACATTGCATTACTTCATTACTGCCTCACTTTTGCACACTATAATATGAAGCATTATCACCCTACATTTTGACTTTGGTGATGCTGAATTAATTGGTTACTGTGGCCAGCGTACGCACGGGTTATCCGTGCTAACGCAACTGGGCGTCTAGCTCCAAAGCTAAATCATGGTTATTTCATCAGCTGCCCTGCGAATCCATGATCTTTCGCAATATTAGCGAACGATACCACTACGATACGCAACTTTTCAATCGCTTTGTATAATTAAAGGTGCTTCAGGACCTCGACGAGGAGCCCTTCCTCGAGTTTCACTTTTGTTTTTTCGTGTAAATGGAGCGTCACTGGACACCCAATATAGCCGAATGTGGCCAGTTAGTGACACTGTTTTCCGTTGTCGTTTGGCTTATTCACTCGGTTAATATGTAATGCAAAATATGTAATGCATATTTCCTGGAGTTTCATCAGGATTGTGTTTTTAGTCAATAATTGGAAGCTGAAAATACTCACAGAACTCATAGATGGTTTCTACAGATGATTGGATAAAGAAAAAAACATTTATAAGTGATATGTATCTACAGTGTTCTTATTTTTTCATTTTTGCTATTACACAGAACATTCAAGGAAGTCTAAATTCATAAAATCCAATGAGCATGTTAATTTGTGATATGATTTTGGAGTTGATTAAGAAGTCAATGATTTTATTGATATATTGGCTATATTCAATGAATGTTAATTGACTTTTATCTGAGTGCAATAGTGGCAGATTAAATTCTTTACATACTTGGAGCTTGTGACTAATTTTTACTTGACTTAGAAATCGAAGATTGCATGTGTTTGTTGGCTTGAATATACATTGGATAATAATTCTGTTTTTTATTATTTTATTGAATTCTTAGTACATGACCCAGACCCCGGCAAAATTTTCAGATAATTTCACTTCACCCAAATCACATCCCTGGTCTTTGTTTTCGCCTTGATATTGCAACATGAATCAGTTTACAGTAGTAATTTGTTATTTGTTAGTTTATTATAGCATAATCATATTTTATAACGAGT
This sequence comes from Gymnothorax reevesii, assembly GCA_029721435.1. NCBI lineage: Eukaryota > Metazoa > Chordata > Actinopteri > Anguilliformes > Muraenidae > Gymnothorax > Gymnothorax reevesii. The sequence goes on along the minus strand of CM056578.1, from coordinate 89,386,201 downwards.
TGGATAAGTTTGTTCAAAGATATACGCCATTATCATCTAATTTCCGCATTTTCGGGAAAACCCAGCATGTACATGCAAATATATGTACACTTACAGGTCGAAACGCGCACTGAAAATAAATCTATTTTTATGATTTTTGAAGATTTGTAAGATATGAGCGAGGAAACAGCCCGAGATTTAAGGTTCGCACAAGCGCAGAACCGCGAGGTAGCATTTTTTGATAGGTAGCAAAATTTGTCAGGACACCGGCTCTGCGTAACTTAGGCTAGCCTTTTCAGGCCTTTTTTGCCTGTGTCCCAACTTTTTTGAGACCTGTTGCAGCCAGAAAATTTGAAAGAAGCTCATTTTGTGGATAAAAATGTAAAATGTCTCAGTTTAAACATTTGAAATGTTATCTATGTTCTATTGTGAGTAACATTGGCTCATGTGATATGAAAGTCGCTGCATTTTGATTTTATTCACAATTTACACTTCGTCACAACTATTTCGGAAATGAGGTTGTTCATCTACTCGATCTTCGTCTCATGCTCAGCTGTTACATTTTTTAGGACTCATAGCTATTATCTTCGTTTAGATGAAAATCAGCCACACCGTCGAATCTACCTGCATCACTCCCGTTGATCTCAGATGTTGCTCACGAACATTAGATGTTCGAATTTCATATACTCACGTTTCCACCTACCAAAAACTTCGATCTAATAAAGGCTGTACCACAAATAATGAGTTTGTATGTTCAGTGCTTGTTCGGATCATGCACAAAAAAAGTTATAATTTTGGATCTCATCTGTCAAATTGCTGAAAAGTTATGTCATCAAGTATGAAGGTCTGTAACTAATGTAAGAATAAAGAATGTTTAGTTAATGGTTTGCTTAACAGTGTTAGAACTGAATTATGTTGTGTTGTAAGTGCACTCATATGGACATTTAGTTAGATGCTACTCAGCTGACACATTATGCATAGCGCATCTAAATGCAGTAATGTGAATTGGTGCTATTCAAAGTAATAGAAATATGCGACTCAGTTCATGGATATATCCATATAATTTTAGTATGAAAAAGTAAGGTGAGTGTTGGCTGCGTACATGGTTCTAGGATGTCACAACATCGACCTTAGCTTACAGTACATTTTGCCGTGCTACATGAAGTGTGGCAATCGAGTTGGTACATATTACGGCCATTCATCAATTAAAATAAAATGGCAGGAATATACTGAGCAACAAAAGAAACGCAAGTTAGCTAGTAAGTTAATGTGCTCTTATGGTTATATAAGTGACCGCAAAACAAAAGTTTGATGAGACGAGTGTAAATGTGCACAGGCTAGTAATACATTTGATTTGCAATAATTACGCGCAAATTTATTCTCCAGTCTGCCTTTAATTAAGTTGCGTTTCATTTGTTGCTCAGTAGATTTGCACCGTAACGCCAGCTCACATCACTGGCTTGGCTACGTCTATAATGTTGATCACAGACGGACTGCAAGGAATGCCCATTTCTGGTCTCCCCATATCCAGCGGCATGTGATGTGCAGCATACGGCTTATCATTAGCAAGTGGCCGCACTACCTAGCCTCTCATATTCCGAAGACCGCATGATGTGGCTCTTAGCGCCGCCCCTAGTATTGCAAAACGCAGCGAATCTATGGGAGTAAACCCTGAAAAAAATTAAGATCAGCCCCTACTTGGGTTAGCCCACTGGTCCTTTCAAGATAGCCTCTATGGTGTTAGTGCTGGTGAGTTGTGTTTCTATGTGATTCCACTCCAGAAGCTACCCACTGAGGAACGCAAGTACTGAAGTGGACAGCCTGCTTGTCCACTGCACAGAGCCAGCAACCCTTATTAGTGGTATTTAACCCGCTACGGACCCAGAATCATCTTATAAGCAATCACATCAACATCTGCGTCGGTAATCTGGGCTGCATAATAACAAGCATGACAGACCCTAGGTAAAGCCTCGGGGACCTTGTGGTTCTGATCAGCCCAGATCTGCTTGCAATTAGTAAATTTGATTTTCTATGATTAATTACTCGCAAACTTATTTTCCGGTCTGTCTTTAATTAACTTGCGTTTCTTTTGCTGCTCAGTATATTTGCTCTGTCATGTCGCCAGCACACTTTACCAACTTGGCTACGTCTTTAATGTTGAACACAGACAGACGGCAAGGAATGCCCATTGCTCCGCCCACTCACATTCGCTGCAGTGCTAAATTCGGAGGAGTCGAGAACGCGCTTACATATGAGGACCCATTAGTGTTCGTATAGCCTGAATATAAATAAAACATTTTGTCTTTGCCGAGAAACAAGGCATTAATGATTTAAAAGAAAAATAAACCGTTTCGGTATCGATAATTTGCGGCCATGAAAATTTATTCATGGATTTATCTTTTTCGATTATTCCCGATGGAGAAATTTCTTTTTGGCCCCCATGGCATCACGTGACCCGCAATATCGAGTTCACCGCTACATCCATGTTGGCGTGTGTTCCAGTCTTCGTTGTCTGTCCAGTTTTCCTTTTAGGTCCATGGGTTTACTACGTGGTCATGTTTTGTACACGGGGTGTCGCAAAAGAAACTGGCTACTCGCGAGGGAGAGGGGGCGGAGTCTTCAGCTTCTGACCAATCGGTGTCTTTACTATTGTTAGGCACAACACAGTTGGCTTGTCCACACTGTCAGTCAACCCTGATCCCGCGCGCGAAATTTTTTTTTAACTGACTTCTTGTCCTCATTTGCATATGCGCGCTCTTGTCAATCATCCGCTGCCGCAATCAGAAAATCTGACAGTGACGATGGAAGAACTCGACCGTGAGAATTTTCTAGCTCTGGAAGCGCACCTCAGAATGAATTCTAAACCCACCCAGCTACACACCGAAAAACGTTTACCAAAACTTTGGCTCTTTACCGGTTTATTTGTTATAAATCATCATATTAATCTTCAGCAGTTAACCCTGAGTTAGCCCAAGATCATCAGTAAATGCTCTCGCAAATTTCTAGCATTTCTTCAGCGTAGTAAATAATGCTAACGTTAGTTACAATTGAATCACCTTTTCTCCGAATCGGTATGTGTGAATGTATTTAGCTGGCGAGCCTACACGTTTAAGCTCGTGGGCTTCAAGTGTAACGTTATATTCAGTCAAAATCAAAATAATTTGATAGAGCTGTTCAGAACTTAAACTTCGTATGGCTTGATGGTTCAGGATACCTGGAGTTACAAAATGATGACATATGCGCGAGGAGAAGAGACTGCAATTAATCCAGTAGGGGTTGCAGCTGAAACTGCAGCAATGTGGTTCAGTGGGCAACACTGTTGCCTCACAGTGAGAGTGCTGCGCAGTAGAATTTGACTTGGGGTCCTTCAAGTGGAATTTGCATGTTCTCCAAGTGTTTCTGCGGCGTTTTTCTCTGAACACTCCGGTTTCCTCTCGCAGTTCAAAATCAGGCACGTTAGGTTATAGTTCCTAAATAGTTGTCACATGATGGTTCCAGAAAATCTGGTCACGGAGCCATTTTTTTTCCATAGTGTTATCGGGCACCGTCTCAAAGTGAATGATTTTTTTTTTTTTTTTTTTTTTTTTTCCCCGTTTTCAAATATTCAAGCATTTTCCCCTCTCGTGCTTGTCCATACCGTTGCTCGCTGATTTATTGTTTTTCCCCAGAATTGAATGTTTCCATTCTGAGAAAAGAAGAAAAAAAATGAACGCTTTACACTGAGCGAAATGGCTTGGTTTTGCGCCTGTGCAGTGGAAACAGTGTCTTCCTTTTCCAGTCCCCCCAAGACAGTGACCAAGAATTTGCGGAATAAGGGATGGGATGATGGGGTGTCGTTTCAACTGATCACATATTCGTTACTTGATTAAACTCATGAGCATTTAGAAATGTGGTACAGTCTTACACCAGTTATTAAAGGGGCACATCATATGAAAATAGGGATTTCCCAGTATTTTGCTGTTTCCATGGAGCGAACCTCCAGAAAAATTGATTGGTGATATAAGAAAGACAATTCGCTTCCATTTCCTCCGAAGGTGAAGACTTAAATTGAAGCACTGATTACTAAAAGTAATACTACACTTGTACTACACTAGTACTACACTTTAGTAATAGGTGCTTCAATTGTTAGATGACCAGTAGATTCTCTGATAAGCACTGGCATAGATGGAAAAAGTCACAGCGGATTCATACTTCTGATGCTGCATATGTACTATAAAGGCAGCTACCAGCTGTATAAAATGGGCAGGGTCGCTTATTTATGGGTCCTTTATAGATTGTCAGATAGCAAGCAAGCAAGTTCAGTTTTTTTTTCCACAAAGAGTGCCTTCAACTGTGATTAGTTCCCCGAGTCTTTTACACACTGATTGAATATTTCACGTACGTGTTGTTACAGGAGGAATGGCTTATGAGTTTTTCATGACTGCCTTCTCAATGGGTGGTGCGCTTGAGTATTTGGTTGTGATGGAAACAAAGTATTGAAAGTGCTATGTACAGATTGTGCAAATTTTCTACTCCTTTGTCAGACTGCTTATGTGCCATTAGGAGCACCATTGTAGCACTGATGAAATGTGACTGAGTGAATTTTCACGGGCTGTTTCCATTTTTCAGGTATATTTCAATTTTTCTTCTCTGAAAATCCATTTTCAGGAATTTCAAAGGCAACATTTTCCTTTTGAGGGAAAAAGAGCTTCATGTTTCATGGCTGCTGATCCAGAATCATGAGTGTTTTTTACAAGAAAAAAAAGAAGAAATCCTGTACACTGACTGTCTTCCAGTGTGCACTGTATTGTAGTTGTTGCTGAAAGGAAAAACTATAAATCAATCCAGTTTCTGAGGTTACTCTACAAAATGAGAATTTTAATTCTGATTGTTATTAATTAGCTATTAAAAGAAGCGGCACGGGGGCAGAGAGTGTAGCACTGTTGCTTCACAGCAATAAGGTTGTGAGTTTGAATCTGGCTAGTGGCCTTATCTGTGTGCAATAAGCATGTTGACGTTTGTTTCCTCTTGGTACCCTGCTTTCCTCCTGCAGTCCAAAACCATGCTTCTCAGGCTAATTGAAGACTCTAAATTGCCCAAAGTTATAAGTGTGTGATGGGACGGTGTGTGTGCGCCCTGTGATGGATTGGCGAGCTGTCCAGGGTGGGTCCCTGCCTTTTGCCCAGAGTCAGCTGGGATAGGCTCCAGCTCCCCCTGCGACCCTAGTGAGGAAGAAGTGGTATAGATAATGGATTTGTGGGGTGGATATGGTTGCTGGTGAGTTTTCATTGTAAGAATTCTGAGTTGTGGTGATTTTGAAAATATGGTCGAGTGCCATATGGTCTGACCTGGCTGTTCAGTCAAGTTTTTACCAATGCTTGGGTTCAGTATAACTGCTGATATCTGTCCTAGAATGTCAGTGTCATTTCAACCTATGATGAGCTGAGTGGTCCGTTCTTTTCTCTATACCGTATATCTTTTTGTTCTTATTGTTCGGCCACGCCTCCAGCCCAGTGGTTGATTAAGACCCGGACTGCACCTCCATCATTATCCAATTATCACTCGCCTGTTTCTTACTGGTAACAGTGTGTATTTAAGACTGAGCATCACTCAGTCTCATTGTGAAGTATCCTATCTCCAATGCTTGAGCAGGTTTCTGTCAATCTTGTACAGGCTTTTATCCGTATTGGCGTATTTAAATTCAAAACTCTAAACCCAATGCTGATATTCTTTAATGCAGCACTTTCTAATTTTGAAGGGACATTGTTTCCATTTGCTTTCCTATTTGTAATTCATAGGGGCTGTAGCCATAGCCCCGTCATTGTATTACTTTAGTGTTTTGTGGAAACCTCTGCTCCTGTTTTGCGTTTCCTGCAAAGTCTGTGCCCGCTGCTTTGCAGTTGGCATAAATAAAACCAACCAAATCCATCTTTGCACCCGAGTCCAGTCCTCAACTCCCAGTTCTCCATGCAACACATCGTTCACAAGACAAAAGCCGTGACACTTATTTGTAGGTTTTGATGGTAAAACGACTTTTTGTGTCTGTGTGCCTCAAGAACATTTTGCCAACGCGAAAGCCCTCTGTCAGCTGAGCGTTCCCTTTTCACATGTGATAGGTTGAAAATAGTGGAGCTCCACCAATCAGGGAGATGATTGTTCCAAGAACAAAGTCAGTGGTAATTGGTGGCCTCCTTCTGGGGGCCGCCAAGCTGTCACGGAATTACAACCCCACTACATTTTGGGTTGTAACTCTACAACTAAATAAGATAAAATCAAGTATGATATGTCATATTGAAGGTATTAACTTGTTCTTTAATATTATTCGGTGAAAATATATTTTTTGAGAAATTGTCATAGAAGAAACAAGCAAAAACTACTCCGTCACGGAATTACACAAAATTGAAGTGGTTTTTTTAAAGTTGTGTTTAACTATCCAGAAAGCGATGTTCATATCATAGTTAAGCTATGAAACTTCAATATGTTCATATTTAAGGTGTTTTTTGTTAATACTGTAAGTTATAGAAACAAATATTGACTTTAACCCTGCTTTATGGGCAAGAAATTTCAAAAAGTCAATGTCACGGAATTACAAGAGGCAAATTGTCACGGAATGACAACAATAGTATTAATTAGTTTCAATGTATTTATTTCAATATATTATACATATATACATAATTATTTACATTTTTACAGTTTAGCAATATATTACAATGAGTTTTCCTCTTATAATGACCAATCATAATACATACTTCAAATTTTTTTTTAAATCTCCATGTCAACATTGGTTAGGCAGCCCCCTTCTGGCTTTGCTGGTGCAGGAAGCTAAAAAGAATGCATGTTGCCATGGAGATCAATACAGAATGCCTTTCCAAAGTTGAAGTTAGATTGCAGGTCATTAGGGAGTTTGATGGATGCCCATGTTAGGGCCGGAAGTTGTAAAATATGAATATTACATGTATAATTACTTCAAGCTGAATGCTTCATTAAGCAAAACAATGTTCTTTAGGGGTGGGTTGAAAGCAAAGATAGCTAGCTACCCGGCCCGTTTGTGGATTGTAATTGAAAGTGTTGCTGGATGAACTTTGATTCATTATGTGATGAAATATGGTATGGTAATATCTCAAACTCGTCTCGTCCCTGCTTCATAAATATGCAGAATGAAAAAGCATTGGGAAGAACAGGGCAGAATTGCGAGGAACAATTTTTGCACAAATTTCAATTTCTGCCACGTTCGTGTTTTTGTCTGAATTAATTCTTGATGAAAGTAATATCCCAGGTAGCCAAAATCAATTATTCAAAAAAGCAACATTTTCTTTTAATTAATAGCTTACATGTGTCTCCGTCGGATATCGCAGAGATGCCCATTCAAGCCAGAACAGTGTTTCCTCGGCACAGACTAAATAATGCGTGGCCTGTGATTGTATCTAGTATCTGCCTCTGACCTGAGGGTATTTATTCTGAAAGTGGTTCAAATCATGCGCCAGCACAACCACAGTTCACAAGCTTTATATGAACACACAATATAATTATTTGTGCCTTTCTTGGTCCTCTACGAGCAGGACGATGATGTCTTCGGTATCTTATGATTGCATTTTATCATTCCTGTGACCTGGTATTCATAACTATGCACTGGAATTACATCAAGTTTTCTGCATTAATTAATCAAAAAATTTGAGCTGAACTTGGTTAGTTAATTTAAGAACAGACAAACAAAAGGTGCTTCAGGGTGTAATACAACAACAGAAAGCTTTCATTTTGTTCAGCACACTAATTTAACATTCCCAACTGGAAAAATTTAGTGAACCTCCTTGGAATTAACCCCTTAAACTTACTTTCTCACTTAAATTTCTCCTTGAGGTTCAAAGTCGGAGAACACATTTTTTTCCAAACTGTAGGACAATGTCACGTACATATTCTGAATCTGCTAGTTGCAGTGCTTCAGTGATGCTACATTGCACTTATGTTGAGAGAAATACTCAAACCCAGAATGTCATGTTTTTATGGCTGTAGAATTAGGTCAAATAGCTAAGAAAATATCTAGATCTTGTACATTGAATGCTCATTTCCCTATAATTCAGCCGTACATATTTGGGATCTTTGGAAACCTTCGGATCTCCAAGAATTTAAATTGGCCTGAAGTTCCTCAACAGTAGCTGTATTTTAGGACCTATGGGATTGCAGACTTGAAGAGGTAAACTCCATGAAACCACATGGACCCATAAATGAGTCTGTCAGCTGTAACCATCAATCCATTAGCTGTATCCAGAACAGCAGAACTAAAGATCTATTTCAAATTCTTACGGAGATCTCACGACCCCAGATATGTCCAGCTGAATAGGCCAGAAGGAAAATGGGTTTTTTAACAATTGCATTTATTGTGATCTATTGTCTTGTTCTATGTTTTGCTTTTGTGTCTGTGGTGTCTTTGGTATTATGTTTTTGTGTTACCTGCCTAAGGACAGCAGATGTGAACCAGCATTGTTGCTATAATCCGGCATATTTACATCGATTGTTTTCTGATTAGATATTCATTAATGTGCATTGTCCCTATTAAATAAATTAATAAATAAATAAAAACAAGGGGACACTGAATGAAAATAAAATGAGCAATACTTCAGAAAGAATTTTATTCTCATAACTGTGTAATTCAAAGAACTGGTTATATGTAGTGTTGGTTAAAAAAAAGGTGTAAAAACCTCAGAGAAGCACATTGCAGTGTATTTATTATCACTGCCGGAAAATATCCCGTGAAGTGACTGAACTCCGTGGTACAAGTTCGTCTGTCTCCCTGTGTGACATGATTCCTCTTCCCGTTCCCTTGCTCTCCCAAAACAGCCGTCCCCTTCCCCCTGAGCCATCGTCTCTCCATGAAGGAGGTGTTTGACTGCGAGGGTAAGCCGCGTGTGGACATGTTGAAAGCTCACCTCACCAAGGAGGGTCGTGTGGAAGAGTCTGTCGCCCTGCGCATCATCACAGAGGGCGCAACGATTCTGCGCAAGGAGAGCACGATACTGGATATAGAGGCGCCCGTCACTGGCAAGTACAAAATCCCATTCCTCCAATGGTTTATATCAGCATTCACCCCCTCTCTCGAACCCCTTACATCAGCATTCACCCCCTCTCTCTAATTCCTTACATCAGCATTCACCCCCTCCCTATTACCCCTTACATCAGCATTCACTCCCTCTCTCTAACCCCTTACATCAGCATTCACCCCCTCTCTCTAACCCCTTACATCAGCATTCACCCCCTCTCTCTAACCCCTTACATCAGGATTCACCCCCTCTCTCTAACCCCTTACATCAGCATTCACCCCCTCTCTCTAACCCTTTACATCAGCATTCACCCCCTCTCTCTAACCCCTTACATCAGCATTCACCCCCTCTTTCTAACCCCTACATCAGCATATACCCCCTTTCTCTAACCCCTTACATCAACATTGACCCCCTTTCTCTAACCCCTTACATCAGCATTCACCCCCTCTCTCTAACCCCTTACATCAGCATTCACCCCCTCTTACTAACCCCTACATCAGCATTCACCCCCTCTCTCTGACCCCTTACATCAACATGAACCCCCTTTCTATTACCTCTTACATCAGCATTCACCCCCTCTCTCTGACCCCTTACTTCAGCATTCACCCCCTCTCTCTATCCCCTTACATCAGCATAAACCCCCTCTTTCTAACCCCTTACATCAGCATTCACCCCCTCTCTATTACCCCTTACATCAGCATTCACTCCCTCTCTCAAACCCCTTACATCAGCATTCACCCCCTCTCTCTAAACCTTTACATCAGCATTCAGTCCCTCTCTCTAACCCCTGACATCAGCATTCACCCCCTCTCTATTACCCCTTACATCAGCATTCACTCCCTCTCTCTAACCCCTTACATCAGCATTCACCCCCCCTCTCTAACCCTTTACATCTGCATTCACCCCCTCTCTCTAACCCCTACATCAGCATATACCCCCTTTCTCTAACCCCTGACATCAGCATTCACCCCCTCGTTCTAACCCCTTACATCAGCATTCACCCCCTCTCTCTAACCCTTTACATCAGCATTCACCCCCTCTTTCTAACCCCTACATCAGCATATACCCCCTTTTTCTTACCCCTTTACATCAGCATTCACCCCCTCTCTGTAACCCCTTAAATCAGCATTCATCCCCTCATTCTAACCCCTACATCAGCATATACCCCCTTTCTCTAACCCGTTACATCAGCATTCACCCCCTCTATCAAACTCCCTACATCAGCATTCACCCCCTTTCTATTACCCCTTACATCAGCATTCACCCCCTCTCTCTGACCCCTTACTTCAGCATTCACCACCTCTCTCTTTACCCTTACATCAGCATAAACCTCCTCTTTCTAACCCCTGACATCAGCATTCACCTCCTCTCTCTAACCCCTTACATCAGCATTCACCCCCTCTCTATTACCCCTTACATCAGCATTCACTCCCTCTCTCTAACCCCTACATTAGCATATACCCCCTTTCTCTAACCCCTTACATCAACACTCATCCCCTTTCTCTAACCCCTTACATCAGCATTCACCCCCTCCCTCTAACCCGTTACATCAGCATTCACCCCCTCTATCAAACTCCCTACATCAGCATTCACCCCCTTTCTATTACCCCTTACATCAGCATTCACCCCCTCTCTCTGACCCCTTACTTCAGCATTCACCCCCTCTCTCTATACCCTTACATCAGCATAAACCCCCTCTTTCTAACCCCTGACATCAGCATTCACCTCCTCTCTCTAACCCCTTACATCAGCATTCACCCCCTCTTTATTACCCTATACATCAGCATTCACTCCCTCTCTCTAACCCCTTACATCAGCATTCACCCCCTCTCTCGAACCCTTTACATCAGCATTCACTCCCTCTCTCTAACCCCTTTCATCAGCATTCACCCCCTCTCTAACCCCTTACATCAGCATTCACCCCCTCTCTCTAACCCCGACATCAGCATATACCCCCCCTCTCTAACCCCTTACATCAGCATTCACCCCCTCTTTCTAACCCCTACATCAGCATATACCCACTTTCTCTAACCCCTTACATCAGCATTCACCCCCTTTCTATTACCCCTTACATCAGCATTCACCCCCTCTCTCTGACCCCTTACTTCAGCATTCACCCCCTCTCTCTATCCCCTTACATCAGCATAAACCCCCTCTTTCTAACCCCTGACATCAGCATTCACCTCCTCTCTCTAACCCCTTACATCAGCATTCACTCCCTCTCTATTACCCCTTACATCAGAATTCACTCCCTCTCTCTAACCCCTTACATCAGCATTCACCCCCTCTCTCTAACCCTTTACATCAGCATTCACTCCCTCTCTCTAACTCCTTACATCAGCATTCACCCCCTTCTCTAACCCTTTACATCTGCATTCACCCCCTCTTTCTAACCCCTACATCAGCATATACCCCCTTTTTATAACCCCTTACATCAGCATTCACCCCCTCTCTGTAACCCCTTACATCAGCATTCACTCCCTCTCTCTAACCCCTTACATCAGCATTCACCCCCCCTCTCTAACCATTTACATCTGCATTCACCCCCTCTTTCTAACCCCTACATCAGCATATACCCCCTTTCTCTAACCCCTTACATCGGCATTCACCCCCTCTCTCTAACCCCTTACATCAGCATTCACCCCCTCTCTCGCACCCCTTACATCAGCATTCACCCCCTCTCTCTAACCCCTTACATAAGCATAAACCCCCTCTTTCTAACCCCTGGCATGAGCATTCACCTCCTCTCTCTAACCCCTTACATCAGCATTCACCCCCTGTCTATTACCCCTTACATCAGCATTCACTCCCTCTCTCTAACCCCTTACATCAGCATTCACCCCCCCTCTCTAACCCCTACATCAGCATATACCCCCTTTCTCTAACCCCTTACATCAGCATTCGCCCCCTCTCTCTAACCCCTTACATCAACATTCACCCCCTCTCCCTAACCCTTTACATCAGCATTCACCCCCTCTTTCTAACCCCTACATCAGTATATACCCCCTTTTTCTTACCCCTTTACATCAACATACACCCCCTCTCTCTAACCCCTTAAATCAGCATTCATCCCCTCTTTCTAACCCCTACATCAGCATATACCCCCTTTCTTTAACCCCTTACATCAACACTCATCCCCTTTCTCTAACCCCTTACATCAGCATTCACCCCCTCCCTCTAACCCCTTACATCAGCATTCACCCCCTCTTTCTAACCCCTACATCAGCATATACCCCCTTTCTCTAACCCGTTACATCAGCATTCACCCCCTCTATCTAACCCCCTACATCAGCATTCACCCCCTTTCTATTACCCCTTACATCAGCATTCACCCCCTCTCTCTGACCTCTTACTTCAGCATTCACCCCCTCTCTCTATACCCTTACATCAGCATAAACCCCCTCTTTCTAACCCCTGACATCAGCATTCACCTCCTCTCTCTAACCCCTTACATCAGCATTCATCCCCTCTCTATTACCCCTTACATCAGCATTCACTCCTTCTCTCTAACCCCTTACATCAACATTCACCCCCTCTCTCTAACCCTTTACATCAGCATTCACTCCCTCTCTCTAACCCCTTACATCAGCATTCACCCCCTCTCTAACCCCTTACATCAGCATTCACCCCCTCTTTATTACCCTATACATCAGCATTCACTCCCTCTCTCTAACCCCTTACATCAGCATTCACCCCCCCTCTCTAACCCTTTACATCTGCATTCACCCCCTCTTTCTAACCCCTACATCAGCATATACCCCCTTTCTCTAACCCCTTACATCAGCATTCACCCCCTCTCTCTAACCCCTTACATTAGCATTCACCCCCTTTCTCTAACCCTTTACATCAGCATTCACCCCCTCTTTCTAACCCCTACATCAGCATATACCCCCTTTTTCTTACCCCTTTACGTCAGCATACACCCCCTCTCTCTAACCCCTTAAATCAGCATTCATCCCCTCTTTCTAACCCCTACATCGGCATATACCCCCTTTCTCTAACCCCTTACATCAACACTCATCCCCTTTCTCTAACCCCTTACATCAGCATTCACCCCCTCCCTCTCAACCCTTACATCAGCATTCACCCCCTCTTTCTAACCCCAACATCAGCATATACCCCCTTTCTCTAACCCGTTACATCAGCATTCACCCCCTCTATCTAACCCCCAACATCAGCATTCACCCCCTTTCTATTACCCCTTACATCAGCATTCACCCCCTCTCTCTGACCCCTTACTTCAGCATTCACCCCCTCTCTCTATCCCCTTACATCAGCATAAACCCCCTCTTTCTAACCCCTGACATCAGCATTCACCTCCTCTCTCTAACGCCTTACATCAGCATTCACCCCCTCTCTATTACCCCTTACATCAGCATTCACTCCCTCTCTCTAACCCCTTACATCAGCATTCACCCCCTCTCTCTAACCCTTTACATCAGCATTCACTCCCTCTCTCTAACCCCTTACATCACCATTCACCCCCTCTCTAACCCCTTACATCAGCATTCACCCCCTCTCTCTAACCCCTACATCAGCATATACCCCCTCTTTCTAACCCCTTACATCAGCATTCACCCCCTCTCTAACCCCTTACATCAGCATTCACCCCCTCTCTATTACCCCTTACATCAGCATTCACTCCCTCTCTCAAACCCCTTACATCAGCATTCACCCCCTCTCTCTAACCCTTTACATCAGCATTCACCCCCTCTCTCTAACCCCTACATCAGCATATACCCCCTCTCTCTAACCCCTTACATCAGCATTCACCTCCTCTCTCTAACCCCTTACATCAGCATTCACCCCCTCTCTCTAACCCTTTACATCAGCATTCACTTCCTCTCTCTAACCCCTTACATCAGCATTCACCCCCTCTCTCTAACCCCTTACATCAGCATTCACCCCCTCTCTATTACCCCTTACATCAGCATTCACTCCCTCTCTCTAACCCCTTACATCAGCATTCACCCCCTCTCTCTAACCCTTTACATCAGCATTCACCTCCTCTCTCTAACCCCTTACATCAGCATTCACCCCCTCTCTATTACCCCTTACATCAGCATTCACTCCCTCTCTCTAACCCCTTACATCAGCATTCACCCCCTCTCTCTAACCCCTTCCATCAGCATTCAACCCCTCTCTCTAACCCCTTACATCAGCATTCACCCCCTCTTTCTAACCCCTACATCAGCATATTCCCCCTTTCTCTAACCCCTTACATCAGCATTCACCCCCTCTCTCTAACCCCATACATCAACATTCACCCCCTTTCTCTAACCCCTTACATCAGCGTTCACCCCCTCTTTCTAACCCCTACATCAGCATATACCCCCTTTCTCTAACCCCTTACATCAGCATTCACCCCCTCTCTCTAACCCCTTACATCAACATTCACCCCCTTTCTCTAACCCCTTACATCAGCATTCACCCCCTTTCTCTAACCCCTTACATCAGCATTCACCTCCTATCTATTACCCCTAGATCAGCATTCACCCCCTCTCTCTGACCCCTTACATCAGCATTCACCCCCTCTCTCTAACCCCTTACATCAGCATTCACCCCTCTCTAACCCCTTACATCAGCATTCACCCCCTCTCTCTAACCCCTTACATCAGCATTCACTCCCTCTCTCTAACCCCTTACATCAGCATTCACCCCCTCTCAACAAACCCTTACATCATCATTCACCCCCTCCCAAAAACCCCTTTCATCTGCATTCACCCCCTCTCTCGAACCCTTTACATCAGCATTCACCCCTCTCTCTAACCCTTTACATCAGCATTCACCCCTCTCTCTAACCCCTTACATCAGCATTCACCCCTCTCTAACCCCTTACATCAGCATTCACCCCTCTCTCTAACCCTTTACATCAGCATTCACCCTTCTCTCTAACCCCTTACATTAGCATTCACCCCCTCTCAACAAACCCCTACATCAGCATTTACCCCCTCCCAAAAACCCCTTACATCTGCATTCACCCCCTCTCTCGAACCCTTTACATCAGCATTCACCCCTCTCTCTAACCCTTTACATCAGCATTCACCCTTCTCTCTAACCCCTTACATTAGCATTCACCCCCTCTCTCTAACCCCTTACATCAGTATTCACCCCCTCTCTCTAACCCTTTACATTAGCATTCACCCCCTTTTTCTAACCCCTTACATCAGCATTCACCTCCTCTCTCTAACCCCTTGCATCAGCTTTCACCCCCTCTCTCTAACCCCTACATCAGCATTCACCCCCTCTCTCTCACCCCCAGTGTCTGCATGTGACTCTTCTTTCAAACCCCTAACATAAGCTCCTCTGTTGCCCCCTAGATCGGCATGCACCCCATCTCTGTAACGCCCGATATTACCAAGATCTCGCAGAACCCCAACATCAGCATGCATCCCCCATCTCTAACCATCAACATCAGCTTTTCTCCACTCTTGAACATTCATCATGAGCATTCATCCCATTTCTTGAACCCCCATCTTCAGTAACAAACCTTTCAAACCTCCAACATCAGCGACTCACTTTCCAACAAATAAAATTCATGGAAAAAAGCAACTATCCACTTTAGGGCAACCTTTTCGCCAAAGGATTGTTTAGTCTGCAGATACAGGTGGTTAGTTCTGAGACGTGAGTATAGTTTAGCTAATCCTGTGTTCCAGTGTTTTATTGGGTTAGCTGTGCTCTGACATTTGAACAAAATGGCAAAACTTATTTCCATGTAAAACAGCCGTACGTCAAGGAATGCCTGTTTTTTTTTTTTTTGTTTTGTTTTTTTCTTTTTTTTATGCTGTTAAACACTTGATAAAAACTGAAATGGGTTTACAGGCAGTCAGTCTCTCCGATGGGATGCAACACCTGGTTATTGTTTTATCCTGCCTCCCTACCATTGCATCCTGTGATGAATAGCCGCTCACAACAATTTAATCTACTGGAATAAATAAAGTAAATCTGGCCTTGAACCTGGAATAAGTGGGCTGCATCATGGATGGACAGAGTCTGCCACAGAAGAATAGAAATTCATCTGATTTTCCCAAAAATTACTAAAGACTTACAAGTCTGCTACCATGACTGAGCTCATCAACAACACTGACCTCATTGATGGTACCGAACACATTAACAACAGTAAAAAAATAAAATAAAAACATGAAAATACTGAAGCACATCAATGACACTGACAGCAATAACCAAAGGGAACCATGGACTGCTGAAAAATATTGACTAAGTCACTGTAATGTCAGTCAGTGACTTTCCTTTAGGTTGGCAAATAGCAATTCAGCAAACCAAAAGAAGTGTTCTGGGTTGCTACCATGTTACACAGTTTGCGTTAGCATCTGCGCGAAACACTCCTGTGATCTGGAAAAAATGTAGTACATTTCTATGTATGTACTAGTATGCAAGGTGAAATTGAGTTTTACAGTTTTTTGAAGTAATTAAGATGGTGAAAATCTTACAACACTAGCTATTAGTGTTATTTGTCAAGATCAAGTTTATCTTATTTATTTATTTAGGCTCGGGAGAAGTCCAGATTCCAAAAGTTTTTCTTCAGTTGCGAGAACCTTGCTCAGATGGACGTTCTCGGTTTTCCGAATCGCCAGAAAGCTGCTGCCGAGTCTGAATCCTGCGCCCAGCATCAGCGTTTAAACCACAAAATACATCTTAAAGGAACTACAGCGTCAAGAGGGCGAAATTTCACAAACAGGCTCTCTTAGTGTAATTTTTTATCCAGAAAAATAACATGCCAGTCATTTCCCATAATATCAAACCGTTTTGGAGTAATTAGTAACTTTCTACTTGCCCCGGGGAAAGCCCCTTTTTAATCACTACAATCGATAATGCCGCCCTCTCAGCGTAACGTCATATAAAGAACTCAGGACCAATTCGCTGCATAGCCGGTATGTACAAAACCCAAAACCAGTGAAGTTGGCACGTTATGTAAATCGTAGATAAAAACAGCATACAATGATTTGCAAATCCTTTTCAACTTATATTCAATTGAATACACTGCAAAGACAAGATGTTTAATGTTCAAACTGAGAAACCTTTTATTTTTTTTTTGCTAATAATCATTAACTTAGAATTTAAAGGCAGCAACAAATTGCAGAAAAGTTGGCACGGTGGCCTTTTTACCACTGTGTTACATCGCCTTTCCTTTTAACGACACTCAGTAAACGTTTGGGAACTGAGGAGACCAATTTTTGAAGGTGGAGCTCTTTCCCATTCTTGCTTGATGTACAGCTTAAGTTGTCCAACAGTCCGGGGTCTTCGTTGTCGTATTTTACGCTTCATAATGCGCCACACATTTTCAATGGGAGACAGGTCTGGACTACAGGCAGGCCAGTCTAGTACCCGCACTCTTTTACTACGGAGCCATGTTTTTGTAACACGTGCAGAGTGTGGCTTGGCATTGTCTTGCTGAAATAAGCAGGGGCGTCCATGAAAAAGACGTTGCTTGGATGGCAACATATGTTGCTCCAAAACCTGTATGTACCTTTCAGCATTAATGGTGCCATCACATATGTGTAAGTTGCCCATGCCTTGGGCACTAATACACCCCTACACCATCACAGATGCTGGCTTTTGAACTTTGCGCCTATAACAGTCCAGATGGTTCTTTTCCTCTTTGGTCCGGAGGACACGACGTCCACAGTTTCCAAAAACAATTTGAAATGTGGACTCGTCAGACCACAGAACACTTTTACACTTTGCATCAGCCCATCTTAGATGAGCTTGGGCCCAGCGAAGCCGGCAGCGTTTCTGGGTGCTGTTGATCAATGGCTTTCGCTTTGCATTGTAGAGTTTTAACTTGCACTTGCAGATGTAGTGACGAAGTGTAGTTACTGACAGTGTTTTCTGAAGTGTTCCTGAGCCCATGTGGTGATGTCCTTTGCACACTGATCTCGGTTTTTGATGCAGTACCGCCTGAGGGATCGAAGGTCACGGGCATTCAATGTTGGTTTTCGGCCTTTTCGCTTACGTGCAGTGATTTTTTCCAGATTCTCTGAACCTTTTGACGATATTAAGGACCGTAGATGATGAAATCCCCAAATTTCTTGCAATAGCTTGTTGAGGAATGTTGTTATAAAACTGTTCCACAATCAGCTCACACATTTGTTCACTAAGTGGTGACCATCGCCCCATCCTTGTTTGTGAATGACTGAGCATTTCAGGGAAGCTGCTTTTATACTCAATCATGGCACCCACCTGTTCCCAATTAGCCCGTTCACCTGTGGGATGTTCCAAATAAGTGTTTGATGAGCATTCCTCAACTCTTTCAGATTTTTTTGCCACTTGTGCCAGCTTTTTTGAAACATGTTGCAGGCATCAAATTCCAAATGAGCTAATATTTGCAAAAAATTGCAAAGTTTACCTGTTCGAACATTAAGTAACTTGTCTTTGCAGTGTATTCAATTGAATAAAGGTTGAAAAGGATTTGCAGATCATTATATTCTGTTTTTATTTTCGATTTACACAACGTGCCAACTTCACTGGTTTTGGGTTTTGTACAACTGCATGTAAAAAATATCATTTTGATCACTTCATTACATGTTTTTGTCGCCCCAGCGCTTAGTAACTTCAAATCCGCTATGATTTACATTATGAGCAAAAGCATTTTATTTAATCTTACTCTGGTTTTCTTGAGGGGCAGTCAGAGACGCGCTAAATGGGTTAGAGAGCCGTGGTTCACTCACGTTCGCCGTCTGCGAAAGCTCGTGCTAAACGCACTGTCCAGGTGTTTGGTTCTCCATTTATAACGACATAAGTACCGCGTTCTTAAAGGGTATGACCAAGATTTCTGTTATGAAAATCTAATTCCTGGATCAGCTGTTCCTGAGTTTGCCAAACTGCGTGCTAGGCTACACTTTGATGTCGATTTGACTTCATTCATTATGCTCTTTTGAGCTGATATCCAACAAGCTCATTAGATTATGTACGGCATTAGGTCTGGCTAGAGTAAAACAATAATATGATCTGATGAAGAGAAAAAGATTAGAATACGAGACAAGAGTCAAGACACAGCGGCAGCATGCAACTAGATAAGCAGCTGCAGCTAGGGGGAAGCGCTTTCACACTGGACGTGAAATGAGTTTTTAGTACGACAGATTACATTCAAAGTCAATGCAAAGACGCGAATACACATGTTTCGCGCCGGTGTGAAAGCAGCTTAATAGAGCACTGGCAAAGAGCAGGAGTTAAACGTGTGGAATGCAAGCCAAAGCCAGCTAAGTGCTAGCCGCAGCCAGCGCTCTATTAAGCTCTATAGTGTCTAAAACGAAAGCCCTGCTGAAGGGCTGGCGTAGCTAGTGCATTATAATTGTTCATTAGCAGCCTACATTCATTTACCTCCATTTTTCAGTGTCCAGTCTGCTCTTCTTTCTCCCCTTTTCCTCGGTGCTTCTCTCCTCAAATGGACTTTTGATTTTCGGGATAGCATCTGGCTTGATTATGGACATATAGCGTTTGTGACAATTCCTGTGCGCCGTGATCGTTATCGTGATCGTTATCGTGCGCCGTACCAAACGACGTCACAGACTTTTTATTAACATTTATGAAGATATCATTACGAAACTTTTCATACACACATATCTGGTCCCGAGGTAAGTTGCTATTGAATTTCGGCCAAATCGGAAAAACAACATGGCTGCAATGGTGGCCATCTTGAATTTTTTGTAAGCCTCTCCCTCCAGGAGCCCGATTAACGTCCAGTGGCCCAATATGTTGTACATCATGGTATTTGAGAGAGAGAAAGACAGTGAGAGACGCACGCACACCACACCACACCATGCATGCGTTATTTGGATCTATGGTTCAACGGACTTCTGCCATCATGTTCCATGTGCCATTCCAGTCATACAGCGAAAACCATTCAGTGAGTTTGTACAAAATTTGGCATTAATATTCCAGAGCCATATACCTCTAGATGTTTTACTGGCATCACTAAGATGCTGTCGCAGCTTTGGCATATCCATTGCACCTAAACATTCAAAATGAGGTCTAATTCAACAAAAATTACCCTGACTGATTCCATTGCCTACTTAAGCCGCTCCCTTGGAATCCTGAACCCCACGTATATAATTACATACATATATATATATATATATATAAAGTATACCATTTTTCACATTTACAAGTACAGCATTATCTTCTAGATGGGCAATGGACATGCCCATGGGGTTTTGCCCAATTTCATCTGACAGCTGCGCACCGGGGGACACCAGTCGCGGTCGCGGCCGACCGACTGGACTGCGTCTAGTTATTCTCCTCTTTTCATCGCGAACTCAGACCAAAACTCTATCCTCGAAGTCGGAATCATTGAAGTGGTCGCTACAAATCACACTATTGTCGCTTGGTCCTTGCCATTTTGCCCGAGTCAATTTCACCCGAGACGCCCAAATTTTTGCTTATTTTTTCATAGTCTGGAAATCGATGAAAGCTGACTCCTCCCTTGGATACGTTTCTATGACCTGCTACAGTGTATCTGGGGGGCATTTGCTGCACCATTTCCCGAAATTTCGCGAGGAAATAACGATTTTATAAATCTTCTGCAGTTTGTGTCCCATAGGCAGTAATCGAAAAATGAGCTCCACTGAGCTTGTCTGGTTCTTTATTTGACGTCAGTGTCAATCCACGGAAGTTGGACCTAATTGTGGGCGGTCTGAAAATCAAGGTCTGCCATCAGAAAACAAGCCTAAAATTATTACTGTGTGTATTTTCATGGGAATTTTTGGCGCAGACAAAGTTTACTAGTACAGAACTATGGAATTAGTGTCCATGAACCCGTAATAGAGAGTTCCTTTAATTGTCCAAGCAGCACGCTAGCCTAACAAATATGCTCACGTGGGGACATTTATTCAAATAAAAACACATATTGACTGTAAATGTTCACTTGAGGAAAAAATACCAACTTTGCACTATTTAAGTTAAAGTTACCATTGACTTGAATAGAGAACGGGGTGTCGGACTGTCGGTGAAGAATGAATCTTTCCGTCCTGTCAAACAAATGTCGAAAAACAACCAATCAGATTACCTTATCTTACTAAGGTCCTGCCTATCCCAGTAGTAACACCATATTGTCGTACAGCCAATGCAATCATTTGCTGTGTGTAATAGGCGCAGTTGCTGACTTTTTCGAAAATGGCTCCTTGAAGCACTAGGGGAATATGTAATTCCGACAAAATATACCCTGCCCGGCTACAGGGAGCTCAATTTTTCCTTTCTCTAAAGCCAAAAACGCAGTTGGTGAAATATTTGCAATGGATTAAGGCATGTGGATGGCCTCTCATGCAACTCAGTGTGAGCAAGATGGACAAACACTAGGCTGTTCAGTTAGCTCAAAAGTAAGTAAATGAAGTTTTTTTTTGCCATATCGCCTTCAGTATTTCATTGAAATTAGGGATGCACCGAAATGAAAATTTTTGGCCGAAACCGAAAATGAGAAACACCTGGCCGAAAACCGAAACACCGAAAGAAGTTGTGCCAATTTTTATGCCAATTGCATTTATGGCTATGACTGTGTACATACCTAACTAAAGTCAAGGCATTGTAATGGCATAAATTAACATTCACGCTTCAAAAAATAAATCTATTACAAAATTATGAAAATATTTATTTTGCACTGACATTCCAACAAAGCACAATATAAAATAAAATAAAATAATGAATTAAATGTTTAACTTGGCCGCACTCATGAATAACCTACAGGCCTATAACTGACTGGCCTATTACTGGCTGCTGAAAAATTGTAAAATATGTTACGTGACGACAACTGCAGCCCACTGATTGGTCAGAGAGAATTGGCTGCGATAGACAACTCGCTTCCGCATTATCGCCAGAAAACAGGCTTCACTTTCCATCACTTAAGCAGGTCTTCAGATTGTGGTTTTGAAACGTGTATTGTTTTAGGCAGCTTGATAAATATACTGTGCGTTGCCTTACCTTTCAAATAAGGTTGCGTTTGTTCACCGAAGCTACTGCATTTATGAAATGCGTTTCTTTGTCCGTGATCCTGTTCGTAGCGAAATTAGAAGCAACGGCGTTGTGTCCAATGCTGTTTCCCCAATTCCCCTTGAGAAAGTTATTATGCTGCCCCTATTCTACGAAAATTGCGAGGAGAATAACTTTACGGGTGCTGATGAAGCATTTTGTTCTCAGGAAAGGGAAAGGTATCACAGATGACGCATTGTAAAGCAATACATTCTAATACTCTGCCATCTCCTGCAAATTGCGTGTTTGCCATGTGTTTTGCCTTCACTTTCAAAATGAAATGTTAAATGACGCCTGCATGTCAAGCTAATAAACAATAATTGTTTTATCAGATGTGTTATTTGCTTCTTTGTTATGAAGGAAAAAAGGTAAAGTAACATCCGTGTGCGCTGATTCCATATTTTTCCAGGGGTTGTCAAGTTACATAATGGAATACTGATGTTACACAAATGCCTTGAGAATATATTGCCATTGTCTATGAATACTCTATGCCTTTTACGGATATCATTGCTTTGTGTTTTTATGTGGTACATATTTAATGTGCAACCGAATCGGACACAACACCAGCTGCTATCTTATGCATCAGGACAGATTCAAACAGGAATTGCAATTCAGCACTCGCGGACTTTAGTGCCATAACGTTTAGTGCCATAACATGGTGGCAGTGGAGCAAGTCCCCTGATTTAAAAGATACAGACAGATGCGTGCAGGCCGCAGTTTTTGCTTGCGTCATTACAACATTCTGCTTTGGCGTATTGTTTCAGTGATAAAAGTCTTTCAGCTGAAAACCGAAAATGCATTTTTTTTGCCTTTTTCGGCCGAAAATTTTTGGTGGCTGAAAATTCGGTGCATCTCTAATTGAAATTGTGCAATTTCAACCCTTGCAGAGACTTAACCAGACCAACAATGTGAGTCCCAAAAGGTGTCCACTTATCTTGAAAGGAAACAAACAAGATCTCAATGGCCGTTGTTTAATATCATCACGTTAAAGCAGCGAGAATGAAACGGCGCTGATAAAAACTGATGCTATCAGGTGTCAGTACAGCCCAAATAAAGTTATAAGTGCTGCATCATTTCAGCTCTCAGGATTTCAGTGGTATGAAATGACATGATGTGACCTGTGCAAAAGAAAATGGGTTTTCTGGTTCAGATGAAGTTGTTGACAAATGCTTGCACTTACATACCCAAATTGAGAATTCGTATGATAGGAATACGAATCTCTCCATATGAAAACTACTTACCCTGCTTTACACGCGCAGTATGACTCCACAATTTTTTGTCCAGTTTGATCTAAATGTGCCCGTTATGAGGTGTTTGGCTTCTCTGCATCAATTGCCAGCACTTCGCTGTGACTCTTGTATCTCCACCCGTTCCATTAAAAATCTTGATTTCATGGGTATTCGTTGGCATCCTTCCGTCTATGAGAGACGATGGAGAAGCCCCATATAGAGGTGGGTCTCAGCGACAGCTGCAGGAGTGGCTGAAGAGCCTGATTCATGAGTGGCAAGTGGTACAGATGAACCTGGATGGCCGCTGTGGCTGTCCCTCTCTCGTCTTTGTTCTTGTTCTCCTCGAAGTGAGGGCTGCATTTCTCACCTCCTCACCTTCCCACACACCACTCCGAACAGAGCCGAGCCAGGATGTACGGTCCTCAGCGAGGACCCAAGAGGAAACGTCGATGTTACACTGCTTTAGGTCCCTCTTGCAGACGTCTTTGTTGCAAAGGCGAGGGCGCCCAATCGGCCGTGTGCCCTCTGCCAATTTGCGTACAAGAGGTCCCTTGGGATACGGCCAGGGTCCATCCTTCGCATGCGGCTAAGCCAGCGGAAACGTCTCTCCCGCAAGATGGCCACTAAGCTCATCATGTCGCCGTGCTTCAGTACCTCCATGTACGGTGCCCTGTCCTGCTAGCGGATGTGGAGGATGCATCGCAAGCATCTCAGGAGGAACATGTGGAGTCTCTTCTCCTGCCTTGCGTATGGGGTCCAGGTCTCACTGCTGTAGTGGAGAGTGCTGAGCACACAGGCCTGGAAGACGCACAGCTTGGTCTTCTCCGTGAGGCTGGCGTTGTTCCAGACTCTCTGGTGTAGCTTGGACATGACTGCTGCGGCCTTGGCCATCCTGCTGCTGACTTCAGCCTCCAAGGTGAGCGAACTTGAGATTGTGGACCCAAGGTTCGGGAAGTTGTCCACAGCCTCCAGGATGTGCTCGCCGATGGCGATTTTCGGGGGGTGGACGATGTCCTGTGCCATGACGTTAGTCTTCTTTAAACTGATGGTCAGTCCAAACTCCTTGCAGGCGTGGGAGAGGCGACTGACAAGCTGCTTGAGGCCGTCTTCTGTGTGCGATACTAGGGCTGCATCGTACGCAAAAAGCAGCTTGCGCGCGAGCGCCTTCGTCACCTTGGTCTTAGCTTGGAGACGGGCGATGTTGAAGAGCTTGCTGTCGGCTCTGGTGTGAATGTATACTCCCTCACTGCAGCCCCTGAAAGCGTATTGGAGAAGCATTGAGAAGAAGATGCCAAAGAGCCTTGGCGCAAGGACACAGCCCTGCTTTACACCACTGCTGACAGGGAAAGCCTCGGACATGGCGCCATTGAAACACACCGTACTGTGCATGTTATCATGAAATGAGGTGATAGCAGCGAGCAGGTGTGGGGGACAGCCGGTCCTCTGGAGCAGTCTAAAGAGTCTCTCCTGCTGACCAGGTCGAGCGCCTTTGTCAGGTCAATGAAAGCGAGGTAGAGAGGCATCTGCTGTTCCTGGCACCTCTCTTTAAGTTGTCGAAGTGAAAATACCATGTCTATTGTCGACCGGCCAGCTGGGAAGCCACACTGGGACTCTGGGTAGACGCGGGAGGCTAGAGTTTGCAGGCGGGCAAGGGCGACTCGTGCGAAGACCTTTCTCCCGATGCAGAGGAGGGAGATCCCTCGGTAGCTGCTGCAGTCGCTTCTGTCTCCCCTGTTCTTGTACAAGGTGACGATGTCAGCATCGCACATGTCCTGGGGGATGTGTCCCTCCTCCCAGCATCGGCAGAGCAGTTCATGCAGGGGCTTGAGTAGCACAGGTTTTCCACTTTTCAGAACCCCTGCTGGAATGCCATCGCGCCGTGGGGCCTTTCCGCTGGTAAGGCAATCAATGGCTTTACTGAGCTCCTCCTCTGTAGGTGGAGTATCAAGCTCCACCATTACTGGCAGGTCAGGGATGGCGGCAAGGGCGGCATCAGTGACGACGTTCTGCATGGCGTACAACATGAGGTAGTGCTCAGCCCAGCTCCTTTTTCACGCTCCTTCCTCCCGTAAGCCGAGTTGACTGCGCTGTAGACTGAGTCTCAGAGGTGGTTCCAAAATCAGTGGTGTCGTCTACATACGACTCCCTGGCAAGGAATTCCCCCAAACAATTCAGGAACTGCTGCGTCTTCACGGGTTTCCTGGTTCAGCAGGTGTTGATGCGTGGCCGTCCTTTCTTCTTGGTGTGGTGCATCTTCCGTGGGGTGACGCGCACCTTGCTGGTGATGAAGGAGTGGTCTGTGTCACAATTCGCACTGTGGTAGGTGCATGTGAGGAGGACACTGGCGAGATCCCTACACTTCGTGAGGACCAGGTCGAGCTGGTGCCAGTGGTGGGAACGTGGATGTCTCCAGGAGACCTGGTGGATTTTCTTGCACGGGAAGAAGGTATTAGTAACACACAGGCCGTGGAAGCAGCATAGCTCTAGTAAGCGCTGACCGTTGTCCTTCATCTTTCCGCGTCTGAAGGCACCAAGGCAGGAGGGCCAAGCCTCTCGGTCAGCTCCCACTCTGGCATTGAAGTCGCCAAGGAGGTAGAGGGCATCGGTGCCAGGGATCCCAGATAATACTTCATACAGGGCCTCATAGAACTGGTCCTTACCCTCCGAGGCTGAACTGAGCATGGTAGCGTACACACTGAGGATGGTTGCTGGGCCGGAAGACGGAGACAGCCGTCGGGTCAGGATCCTCTTCGTACCAGCTGAGGGAGGCTCGATGGAAGCAATGAGTGTGTTCTTCACAGCAAGGCCGACACCATGCTGGCGGGACTCCGTAGAGGGCTTACCTTGCCAGAAGAAGGTGTAACTCTCTTCTCTTGTGGTGCCGCTGTCAGCCAGCCGTGTCTCCTGTAAGCAGGCGATATCATCGCTCAGCCAGGAGAGCTCTTTTTCAATGATGGCTGTCTTCCTTGCATCATTGATTTGTTGGATGTCAGTGGTGAGGCCAGGACACGTCGTCGATTGACGAGCCCCATCTACCCGAACTTTTAGTGGTGCAGTGTACGCACCAACCCCTCACAAGGTTTGGCCCGTCAGCTAAGACGGTGTACTAGGGCGTAGCGCTTGCAGCCGACACCTGAGAGCTTTAGGAGGTGGATGAGGACCAGTGTTGCCTGTCTACTCTTGAGAGCACAGCTGCCAGACATCAAATGTACTACCTCTATCCAGAGCCCCCTACGCCCCAAATGGGTATTATCCCTGTGAAAAATAGTTAAGGCCTCTCTGGACAACTTTGCTGGACAAGTTGGACGCATGCGGTAAGAAAGAAAGCGCAGTATTATCAGGAATTATGCGTGAGAGAGTCATGCTCAAACTTCTGCTGTGCGGTTGTCATTTTGGAGCTGAGCTGCATTGCATTAGCAGCTGTAACTGGGGGGGCGGAGCTTGTGGACCTAGTCGGAAAGGTCAATTCTGGAGTCAACCACAGCATTGATCACAAGCAACGTCTCTCGGCAAAGCCAGAAAATACGCCTCAGGAATGAAGGACAATACTGGCTGCTTTCATGGGAACAAATTAAAGCGGCACTCCAGGCTACAGGACAGTCGCCGTTAAAACCGAAGAGACAGCGTTAGTCAACGCCTGGTTACCTCTGACATTTCACCCTTCTAACCACGATCTAATGCTCGACAACGCGGTACTTCATACTGCTGACCAATGAGCCGTATCATAGGACAGTTTACCGCCAGGAATAACCACATGTGGCTCCGCGGAACTGAATGTAGTACTGCGTGTAAGTTATAGAATAGAGGGCATTTTGACTGTTAGAATTACGTTTGTGTTTGCCGCTATGTATTTTAACATCTTTTTATTTTTTCTTCCAGTGAAAGTGGAAGTGAGAGCCTATGCGACCGCTGGAAAGCGTGTGGCTGATCATTTCCTCGGTTTGAAAAGCCTAGCATGAACAAGAGAAAAAAATATTATGATAAATTCGACAGTGTAATATAAGCAATTGTATTCTTGAAGGAAATTTTTTTGGTATTTTAAATATATGTCTTTTTATTGCAGAAACTGTGATTCTGAGAGTTTGTGGGTAGACCTTCAGTGAAGTATGTCGCAGTCGAGTTATTGGTTTTGAAAAGCCAACAGCAATATAAATAAACAAACTGTGATTATAGATGACGTGTTTAAATATAACTCTGATATAGCTTATACAGTGTAAACTGTAATTACTCCAGTATGCATTATAATTATGCGTTTTTGGATCTGAGGTGGTCTCTCGCCTAGGAGTCAATCTTCTTCCTGAACTGTGGGGAAATGTGTCCTATCATGATAGGTTCAATAGTTGTGAATGTGATCTCAGTTTATGGTTGGGCATTTTATAGAAAGTTTCTGCCACGTGCTGAGCAGCTCATTAATTCTTTAATACAATGAACTTAAAGGGATTATTAGGGTGACCATGAGTAATAAATACAGATGACACGAACTGAGCTGTATTGATTCAGTGCCAGGTGTTAATCCGCTTTTAATCCCCTGAATTCAGTTTATGAAAAATCAATTCAGTTTTAAGTGACATTTAGTTATTTTCCTTTAGAGATAAGATATTGAGCAGATCTTTTTTTTAATTGCGTTTTCCTTATTGATTGATATAAAGTAAGCTTACTAAAAATAACCTGTGTTCCGCCAATAGTTTATTTTGCTTGTTTTTTTTTTTTTGCATTCAAGAGTTGTTATGGTCGAACTAAATTCATATTGTACACAATTATTTTCTAGATGCAAGCTTTGCGAACATTTTATTTGAACATCTGAATGGTTATGACAAATCAAAAAACAAATACAGATGATGCAATACTGGTTAAAAATTGCCTATTAGCATTTTAAAACGAAACAGTTCATAAATCGAAAAACATTCAAGTTCTTTCTGTAAATGAATTTTATTGAGACGGGGTGTGAGTAAACTTCGATATAGGAATGGATATAAGCTACTAAATTACAGGTTTGCAACAGGGAAAATAATATATATCGGCACTTGAGCGTAAAATAATAGTACATCATGGCACACATTATCTCCGAACATAAAATATTGCAGAAATGATACCTGACAAACAAAATCCTCACCAAAAATAGCATAATATTTAATAATCCAATTGCGTATTATACCGCGCTAAAGTTTTAAATAGTAGCACAGATTGAGCAAACTATCCTCTAAAATAAAAAGGTACCTGCAACATCACCCCTGCAAATCAATATCTTATGTTGGCTAATGTTACTCTTGCATTCATATATGGAAATAAAATGCCAAAAAGCTGTGCCATTATATACATGTACGGACTGCTGTCAACACGACCGCCCCAACCGCCCTTTTGGCTCAGATATGACTAAACAAACACCCTGCTAACGGGCTATCGCCCAGCTACCGCATGCGTGGTAAGCGGCAGGAGGTCTTCTTTTGTCTTTGTGTGTGTCAAGACACCTGTCCTACTGGCACAGCTAACGAGGAGATTTCCTGGTCCTACCAACACCCTAACACCCCCCTACTGACGGATTAACAACCTTATCTTTGGTTTTAACGGCGACTGTACTGTACATGCTAGCGTAGTGATAATGAAGAATAGAAATCAAACCACAAGGCACTAATTGGCTCTTTTAGCCTCGGTCCATGTACTACTAAATGTTATAACGAGGTTAGCATATTGCAAAAAGTGTCCCTGTAACGTGTTCCAAGCAATTTCATTTCAGTTTAATTTAAATTTTTGTAGTTGATGTAAGCACATAAATGCTGGTGAACAGAGTTCTGAACAAACAGCATTTCAGCTAAGGGAGTCAGGGCTATGTATCGCGCTGGGCTCCTCTTTCATTTATAATTTATAAAATTAGAGAAAAAGAGAAATGCTGACTGTACACTGTGACAAAGGAAAATATCAGTCTAGCCTGTAAAAAACCACAATTATGGCAGCTCACATACCAGTAAGAAAAAGTGTTACAAGTGCACAAAAAAAAAATTAGTGAAAAACCAAGCGTTTCGGTCCCTAGCAGACCATGATCAGTGCTGATGATGGTCTGGTAGGGACCGAAACGTTTGGTTTTGCCATAATTGTGGTTTTTTTACAGGCTAGACTGATGTTTTCCTTTGTCACAGTGTGCGGTCAGCATTTCTCTTTTTTTCTACTAAATCAGCTCTACGTACCTGTAGTACTCATCAGTTCAATTTGTTGACTTGAGCGCAACAATCTTTTTTCTTTTTTGGATTCTAATTTATAAAATTAAAAATCATTTATAAATATCATGAAGAGTTGTTCTCTCTCTCAGTGAGAGGTAAATTTTGTTTGTGGTAGCCTTGCATTAGTTATTACTCATTGGTTGCGGTGCATCACTGACTCTCAATCGCTAATAATGGAATAAATAGATAATGAAATGTACCGATGAATGCATGTCGCTGTGGAACATCTGCATAGAACAGTTGTATCCAGAATATACGTGCACACACACACACACATTTGCATTTTGCGTCTCTTTTAATCCTCCCTATTCGCATATTTCCATCTTAATGTTTCTGCGACATTTCCTCTGAACGTATGAAATGTATATGAGTTATGGCAGGTTCATCCACTCATTTGTATGCACGTGTGCGCCTGTATGCATTTGTATGAGCGTGTGTGTGTGTGTGTGTGTGTGTGTGTGTTCATGTGTGTGTGCGTGCGTGTCTCATTAAGTCCTGTGTAGATGGGTCATGCTTGGCAGACAGACTTATGTAACCCTGCCTGAGGGGCGAGGGAATGTTGGCGGGAGATGCGCGGAGATGGGGCGCCAGTCTTTGCTTGCTGTTCATGCTGATGTTCCTGGGAGAGGGGTTGCCTCATGCACTTGCGTAAAACTGAAAAGCCCAGTTGGGTATTCCTAATAAAGGGTCGCCGGCCTCTTTTAGTTAAGCACCTGTCTGTGTGTGTGTGTGTGTGTGTGTGTGTGTGTGTGTGTTTACAGGCATGTGTGTTTGGGGGGGGTGTGTGATATGCGTGGTTGTGAATGCGTGTGCTCTTGTTTGTGTGTGCTTGGTGTGATGGAAGTTTGTATGCGTGTGTGTGTGTGTGTGTGTGTGTGTGTGTGTGTGTGCGCGCGTGTGTGTGTGTGTGTTTACAGGCATGTGTGTTTGGGGGGTGTGTGTCATACGCGTAGTTGTGAATGCGTGTGCACTTGTTTGTGTGTGCTTGGTGTGATGGAAGTTTGTATGCGCGCGTGTGTGTGTGTGTGTGTGTGTGTGTGTGTGTGTGTGTGTGAGTGGATACAGTGTACTACACGTTGGTGCATGTGTGCGTGATTTTTTTTACCTGTGTGGTTGTGTGTGGCTGAGGCATGCTTGTCTGCATGTTGGTTTACAGTGCAGAGATTAGGTTCTCAGTCATGTGACTTGACGAGTGGGCGCAGGCCACAGTGAAACTGATCGGAGAGAGAGATGAAGGGAGAAAGAGAGAGTAAGAGACAGAGAGAGAGGGAGAGAGGGAGAGAGAGAACAGCATGATAGGAATTCTGTGATTTGATAGCCCTGTATTTGCCAGCGCAATTCCTTTAAAAGGTGAATCTGAGAAGGATTTTGGAGAGCAAGAGTGCGTGTAGCATATTCTCTCAGTGAGCAGGCATTTAGAGCTCCTGTTAGATGCTAACAGGCGATAGATAACGTACGCGCACTCTCTCTCTCTCTCTCTCTCTCTCTCTCTCACACACACACACACGGACACACACACTGTTGCACGTGCCCTCAGAGTTTGGGGAGACGGATATGAATGTGAGACAGGTGCGGCATTGCCGATTGTTAGCGCAATTAAGCTGGGCCGCTCCCCTCTTAAACTCTGTTGCTAGGAAACTGGTGGCCCCCAAAATGCACAGGGTTGAGAGGTGTCGGCAGTGGGAGTGTCTGTAGAAATGGGAACGCACTGTTCCGGGGAAAAAAGCTTTCACTAGAACAAGCTCATGGGGCCTTAGTGTGTCAAAGCCAATGCGCACTGACGTCGCTTGTGATAAACGACAAAACATCGATTTCAGGTCGGTATGGGCAGAAAAAAAACTGCAGGACAGTAAATAAACAGTGTGTTGCTATGGTGATGTAACTACAATTTTCCTGTGGTACTCCACAGGTGTGCTTGGTTGGCCTATAGCTCTTTGATTACTGCTGAGGAAAATGATTTCTTAAATTCAATGTTGACTGATGTGTTCTGGCAACTCCAGTTTGGAATTACATTGAATATACGAGTAGAAATTAGCATTTTTTTACTGCCAGGCTCCATTCGTTGTTGTCATTCACAACGTGTTTTTGCCATTCAAATCAGATTTCTACCCCCTCAGAAAGCAGCTTCCCAAAGGGGTACCGTCGCCCTCATGCCTGTCCGTCTGTGCTTGTGCGTGTCCTCAACAGAACTTACAAAATAAGCATGCACAATGCAATACCTGTTTCCACCACTAGGGGCCACAGTGTCATTACAAACATGCGCCTAGGGGCTCTTGAGCATCAAGGCACATTTCCTTACCTCTGTGCCATCATCAACTGCAATGACTTCCATTTAGCTGTTGACCGAGTCGAGATCTATGCGTATAAGTAAAGGATGTGACCAATTCCTCTTTGACATGCTGGTTCTAGCATCTCAATCCACATCCAGTCGCCTCCCCACACCTGTAGCTACACCTGTGGATACTTCACACAGCCGTGAATCTTTCTGTGTGCGGTTCTTTCGTCTTGTTCTTCCCATGATTCTGTTGGGCTGTCTCTGGGTACTCTAGTTTTCTCCCACAGTCCAGAGCTGTGCAAATAAGGGCATTTTTCGTGAAATAAGCATGAGTGCTCTGCAGTGTTGGGGTAGTTACAATAAAAAAGTAATGCATTACACATTACTAGTTACTTTTTTAAAAAGTAATCCCTTTCTTTACTTAAAGGAACAATATGTAAGAATTTTATGTTCATGAAATCATGAAATGGCCCTGATATATCACCAGACATTAAGGAATGATGTTAATTTAAAATACCTATATCACTGACAACAGTAGTCCAGCCAGAATATTCTCACTACAAAATCGAAGTTGCAGCCCCCAACGAATGTTTATGTTGCCATTTTGTGTTTTGGCCTGTTGCGCCGCCCTCCATCTATCTCCCAATCACGAAGCCAGTAGTATTTCGGCAACCAGGTTACCAGTTACCACTGAGCTGCAGCTACCAGCGTTTCGGAGCACAAATGGTCTGACGTTACTAAACCTAAAAGGCCTCGTTATGATTCCGAAATACGTTGTGACAAAGTCAGAAACAAAACAAGGATCCGTATAGGACATGCATTTGAAAGATGGAGACGGCTGAGAGCAGAGAAGAATTGGAAGACCGACACCGAAGTTGCCAATTTTCTCCTGGGCAGGTAAGATTCAGCTCAGTTTGGCTAACTTAATCATGTTTAATGTGGTCACGGACATTTCAAATATTCTCTACAGTCGAATAATGTTACGTATGTTCGTTCATGGTACGTTAGTGCGTATGCGGGTGGGTCATCGAATTGACTAGGTAACACATTGTTTGAGAAATGAAAACTGTGGCTTTTCGTTGCTAACATTAGCAATGAATTATCAGTCAGTTTCTCTGGCATTATGCTGAGATGCTGTGGATACCGTTCCAATATTAACGCAGCCTTTATGGCAATATGAGATGTAATTGAGACATTAAATCGGTCAAATGAGTCCTCATTCATTCTTTACGCATATTACAGTATAGATATTTAGTGGGCTATCTACACAGAAGAGTGACGCGCAAGTTGACCAATAAGACCATAGCTAAAGTTAGTTACTAGTCTTGATCTTTTCTGAACTGAACTGAACACAACCCTGTGAGAGCAAATCATTGATGATATTGAAACGTAGCCATGGTAGCTCCGTGTAGTAGACGTTCTTGCTGGATCCGGCAGCCTAGCTGGCAACCTCTCGTCTGGGGGAGAGGAGGAGGGGATACTGCACTCTGCACTGTTTTGAATGTGACTGCACTACCAGTTTTGGCCACAAACTTACATATAACTCCTTTAATTACTCACCGCTGAAAGTACATAGTTACACTACTAGTTACATTACTTTTGGATTACTCAGCACCATCATCTAAAATTCACCATAACGTTACCATATCATGTCAAAACCTGGCATGTGCCCGGATCAGCGCAAATCTTTATTCTAGTCAGGAGGACGTGCATCTCTCTGTCATGCTCTTCAATACAGCAAAGCCAACATTGAAGTTGTAAAAAAATCAGCCCAAAAGTTCACAGAAAACGTCAAGTACAACGCTACAGTACTGTCAGAAACACGAATTAAAGAGGACGTTTCATTTGTTTTTCTGCCCTCGTCTCAATCGCCAATATACTCAAAAAGAAGAAGAGGACTTTTTTGGCCCCCTGTCCTGCTGATAATTGAAGAATTTAAAGTAATGCAAGTAAGCAGATAATTTATTTGTTAGTAACTGTAATGCAATTACTTAGGTGATCAAAGTAATGCGTTACATTACTGTGTTGCTGATAAATGAAATCTGATTACAGTAATTAGTTACTTTGCAATACGTTACCCCCAGCACTGGTGGTCTTCGATGCCGACTGGCCTTGCATCAATTAATGTGACATTTAAATCAATGCAAGCACAAAATCACAAACATTTCTCCACACGTGCGTGCACACGCACATATACACCACCTTTCCTGAACCCTAATCATTACCAAATGAAGGTTTTAACAGCAAAATGGGACATACCCTATTTTAGGACTTCCTCACAAACTGCTGTCATCTGCTTTTAACTGGCATATCATGTTCTCTCGCCGTAGATCAGCATTCTCACGCATGATAACGATAATGAGGATTGAAACATTATATTCAGCAAACAAAATCATATTTAATTTCTAAGTCCCACTTTTTAAATCAGCCCATGCTGTACCGTGAGTGACAGGCGATGTTCCATTGGTACACAGATCAGTCATTATTCAATCAACCTGAATCTAAGAGATTCTCACGAGAAATATGTCCTTTTTGTATGGAAGTTTCTAAGTTTGACTTACCTTATGCTAGATTTCACCATGAGCAGCAGTGAAAGCGATAATGATTCCGCACTTCTCGTGTTTTTCTTTTCTCAGGGGTTGGAAGCTATCCAATGAGAACTGCTCTTTATGTCAAGTTCAAAGCTGTTCAAGATGGCAGTCCATTGATGTTTAACCTCAGAACTTGCCTTTGGTTTAACTCTGGGCGTGTGTACATATACATACACTGCCTGTCCAAAAAAAAAATTACACACTGTAATATTTTGTTTGGCCATCATTAGCTTCGATCACAGCGCACATTTGTTGTGGTATTGTTTCGACAACCTCATACAATATTACAACATTTACGTCCAACCAGATCTGCATTCATTTTTGGCTGAGATATTGTATTGACAATGGGTGAGTCAAACCAGTCCATTAAGCTTTCTCCAGCACATCCCAAAGACTTTCAACTGGTGAAGGTTCAGACTGCGAGGTGGCCAACTCGTGTGAAAAAATGATTCCTCATGCTCGATGAACCACTCTCTCACAATTTGAGCTCAATGAATCCTGGCATTTTCACTGGCTTGCCATATCTGCACGTATTCAGTTTAAACTCTCGTCATTACACGCAGAGCTCTAAATGGTCTCACCCCACCTTATCTCACTGATCTTCTCCACTCTTATACACCTGTTCACACACTCTCTGACACTGGTCTGTTCTCCATTCCCCATACACAACGATACACTCTCGTGGCTAGGTCAATTAGTGCCATTGGACTTAAACTATGGAACACTTTGCCCCACCATCTCTGTGAATCAACCAGCCTATCGTTGTTTAATGGGGTGGTCACGCATACTTTAGCCTCCGTTGCTATCTGGAGGGGGGTATTACCGTAGCCCAGACTACATAGAAGTACTTTAACTTACTTTACCATACTTCAACGTACTTTAATGACGTACAGGCTAGCCTAGTACATGATAGTTAGATGTAGTGAGACGTACTGACAGCTGTAGTGTAGTGTACTGTACTGCTACATTAATAAAAATGCCCGCTACCATGACTTTCTTTTGAACAAGCCCAACAGATAAACCTCCGTGCACAGTTTTCTCACGTTAATAGCCAAGTATTTTCTACAGATAGCCATGGATGGCTACGGATTGCTATGGTGCACCACATTCGCCGACGTAAACCTACCGAGGCTTCCACTACACTTAACTGCGTTATTTAATGTATATGTGACCACCCCATAAGACTCAACTCAAGACGCATCTTTTCACCCAACACCGTCTCTCACTCCTAACATAGTCTTACCTCCTTCAGATTGGGGCAGTACTACTGCCTGCTGCCTTGCCATTGATTTTACACCTGTCTAATGTACTTGTGTTGTGTTTTTTTGCTAAATTTTTACTTGTATTGTTTTTTGTGCTCTTTTCTATGTATTTTACTTGCTGTTGTGTTTCCATTGTAAAGCGACCCTGGGTCTGAGAAAGGCACTATATAAATAAAACTTGTTATTATTATTATTATTATTATTATTATTATTATTATTATTATTATTATTATCTTGGAATATGACTGAGCCATCAGGCATTAAAACATCCATTCATGGGTTCCTGGTCATTCAGTATGCTCAGGTAGCCTGCGAAATTTGTTTACAGTGCTGAGCCTAGACCTGACTAATTGAGGCAACCCCAGATCATCACACTCCAGAGCCTTGTACAGTGGGCATTATGAATGACGGGTGCATCGCTTCATGGGCTTCCATTCTTACCTTGACGTGCCCATCACTCTGGAATAGGGTAAATCTGGACTCATTAGACCCGTGGTTCCCATAGTCGGTCCTGGGGAGCCACTGTGTGCGCTGGTTTTTGTTCCAACCAGAATTTCAACATAAAATTATGTTCTTTTAATTCAAAATTTATGTGAATATAAAAAATAAAGAACCTAAGCTTTCGTCATCATAGGTCAGCATGTGTAAAATTACTTATGGATTTGTCCTATTTTGATAAATATAGGTCTGGATATGTCGCATTATGCAAAATGAATTAAATATTTACAGCATTAGAATGTGAAATTGAGGATAACATTTTCATTAAAATGTCCCCTGAATTGACTGTGACACAAAAAGTAAAAGCACACATACCCAGTTCTATGGAGAAATTATACTTTTGAAATCAAATTTCAGTGTTTAAAGGTTGCACTCTGAGCACTAGTAATGTGCATGGTGGGCAGGAAGTGTAAGACTGGACTCAGGTGTGTAGATGGACTTGTATTTATTATGCCTTCAGCACAGCAAGACAGAAAAACAGGATGTAATACAAAATCTAGAGGCACTCGTAGAGTGCAAATCTCCGCCAAGGCAGCACAATCCAAATATGCATGAGTGGGAGCAAAGCTCAGTTATCACATGTGATAGGATTTCAACATGGCTGCCATGACGGCCATATTGTTTCACTGATCGCAGTCAAAATCAATAGGGTCCATCCTTGATGTAATAGCTATGCACCCACAAAATTTCAGATAAATCCGTGCATTACTTTTTGAGTTATGTTGTTCACAAACAGACAAACAAACAAACAGGGGCGAAAACATAACCTCTGCCCCAACTTCGTTGGCGGAGGTAATAACTAGGAATCAAGGTTCCTGGAAAATATTATTGAATTACAGACACTGGTCTTTAGCTACAGTACATCGTATTGGAACAGTGCAAAGTTCCAGAGTTATAATATATACACGAGAAACACAGGAGACTAGATACAAGACTATACAAGACTAGAGAGTAAATACCAGCTTGTGGCTTATGAGACTTCGCAAAGACTGAGTGTGAAGCTCAGTTTTAAATAGTACAACACCACCACTCAGTGGAAATGAGCAACAGGTGCATGCAATGATTGCGCAGATGAAGAATACAGTCTAGGTCTTAATAGACTGGTGAGTTGGAAGGCTGGAGGTGTGGCCTTACACATTGTTTTTCTCAAAACCGCATTATTGTATGTATTTCGTTTCGCCATTAAAGCGTTCAAGTTATGTTGAATCCTAAGCTTAAGCTTAAACTACCCCTCTAACGGTCACGCTAACGTTATCCAATCAGCCAAAGTCCTCTCTGAGAACTACCCAAAAAGGCCTCACAACACCCGCAGTTTCTGAAGAGTTGATTCTCACACGTATAGCTATACAAGCCCACATACACACGCACATACACATACAAATACACATACAAACACACGCATATACACACACACACACACACACACACACCCTGCCTCCACTCTCACTACTTAAACAGACTCCTGTGGAGCCGTGAGCCCGCCCACCCAGCGCAGGCACATCAGACACATCTCCATGCCAACAATGGAGCGAACGAGAGAAACATAAACTCCTTTCATTATTTATTTTAATGAAAAAATTGTGTTGCTATGACAACAGGGCCTGCAACTGCTCTGTCTTTCGTCGTCTCCATCTTTCTCTCCTTCTCTCTCTCCCCCACTTTCTTACTCCCTCATTTTCTCTGACACTCGCGCACACACACACACACACACACACACACACACGAACACATACGCTCCACACACACACTTGCACACACAGGCAGTCACACTTGCGCACGCTCATTCATGCACCACACACACACACACACATACATGCAAATATATTTGCTCTCATGCTCATAACTAGTTTTTAATGGCTCTTTGAAAAAAGTGTTTAAAAAGATTTGTACAGTTAGTAAACAACATTATTCATCATTTATGCCCAGACCAAAAAAATATAAAAAATTGATTTTTAGCTCACCTGATGATGAAGTAAGATGAGCTTATGTCATGGTCTGTTTGTGCGTCGTTCGTCGTCGTCGTCGTTGTTCGTCGTCCGTAAACATCTTCTCCTCCGAACCCACTGGGCCTATGAAGCTGAAACTTGACAGGTACATTCCTACCCATGAGGACACCAAAGTTTGCACAAGGCGTTCCGATCCGATTTCAAACATGGCGTGAAAATCAAATAATTGGCCATCTGAAAGCTATTTTTGCACATATTTAGCTGAAATTTGCAATGTAGTTTGTACGTGGCTAGATACATCACATATCATATGGCATTTTCCATATTTCGAATTTTGACCTTGCTTTGACCTTCAACTTTATACAATCCCTGTGAGTTA
This sequence comes from Gymnothorax reevesii, assembly GCA_029721435.1. Taxonomy (NCBI): domain Eukaryota; kingdom Metazoa; phylum Chordata; class Actinopteri; order Anguilliformes; family Muraenidae; genus Gymnothorax; species Gymnothorax reevesii. The sequence continues at coordinate 89,347,835 of CM056578.1, read as the reverse complement.
CATTGAAATCTTTCAAAATCATCTTCCCTGAAACTACTTGGCCAATGAAGGTGAAACTTGACAGGTACCTTCTGCCTATGAGGACACTAAGTTTTGTTCAAGCCGTTACGATCCGATTTCAAACATGGCAGCCATATATAAAATCACATAATTGGCCATCTGACAGCTATTTATGTGTGTGTCTAAGACATTCAACCTTAGACACATCCAGTGGAAACAGCTTGACATTAATAAATATATGGGCACTTTTCCTTGTTGTGGAATTGTGCAGATGTCAACTGACCTACCCTCGAAATTTTTGCTCTTAGTGTATGTGAATTAGGAAATACCATGTAAATAGTTTCTCAATTTGCAAATTACATGATGGAGATTACAGTAATGACAATATTACAAATATTACATTATATTGTCTGCTTGTACTTCATGGTGTACTAAAGTCGAAGTAACTATTGTTGATGTCTTCTCATGCTGATGATTCTGTGCATGATACACTGAATGCCAGAGAAATGTGTACTGATACTAATTTCTTTGAAAAAATTTTTTTATTGATGTTTTAGCGTTTGTGTTGTAATGGATGAGCTGCTGCTTAAGAGAAACCAACTGTGTCAGCATCTACTGATGCTATAAACAACCACTTGATGTCAATTTACATTGTGATAAGTGTGAAACTAGTTTGAGTTAAACTACTTCTTACACACCCTACTAGTTTGAGTTAAACTGCTTCTTACACACGCTTGAGTGGTCCGGTGAGCTACAGGGCCCGTAGCACTATTTTTTTTCTTTTGGATGTTTGGAAAATGATTTATTTTATTGTATACTCTGGTAAAATATCTGGAAGGAAAATGCAGCTCTTCAACTAAGCTATGCCACTCCTCTTCAGTGCTTCGCGGACATTTTCTGTGAATGTTATTAAAATGCTTGTTTGCTCTTTGTATTCCAGTATGTGGAGACATCCATGGACAGTTCTTCGATCTGATGAAGTTGTTTGAAGTAGGGGGTTCCCCGGCCTCGACACGATACCTCTTCCTCGGGGACTACGTAGACCGAGGCTACTTCAGTATCGAGGTGTGTGTGTGTGTGTGTGTGTGTGTGTGAGAGAGAGAGAGAGAGCGAGCGAGAGAGAGCATGTTTGCATCTGTGGGCTTGCGAGAATTAACTCTTGAGATGCTAGAGATGCTGTGAGGACATTTGGAGCGATCCACGTGGAGGATAACGGACATTTACGGGTAATGTGTGTCTGTGTATCTGTGTGCTAACCCTGTTATGCCTTACCTTAGAGTCCCTAGATCGTTGCAACAACTCAAGAATAAGAGCCATTTTGTTTCCATCACGCAAAACCAAGGCATTATGCATAATGGCAATCGTTGGATTACTTTCCCTTTGAAGGGAAAATTATTATTTTTAGGGAAAAAATAAAAAATAAACCGACTGGCATTGGTATAAACAAGCATAAAAGGGAAAATGTTTATACGTGAAGAATGAGAAAACGGGGGGAAAAATCTTGTTCACTTTGAGATGGTGCCTGATGATGCAATGGAAACAAAATGGCTCCACGACCAGATTTTCTGGAACCTTCATAGCTATTCTCTCTATCTTGGAACTTTACCTGAGGGACCAAAGTTAAATCGAGCAGTGAAATGTCCTTGTGTGTGTGTGTGCACGTGCGCGTGTGTGTGCGTGTGTGTGTGTGTGCAAAAAGAGTGTCCGCCTGCACTCTGACGCCTTACTTTCCCCACCTTCTCCACAGTGTGTTTTGTACTTGTGGTCCTTGAAAATCCTGTACCCGCGATCTCTATTTCTGCTGCGAGGAAACCATGAGTGCAGACATCTGACAGAGTATTTCACCTTCAAACAAGAATGTGAGTACCTTGCCTTGCATTACAGTACATTACTGCTAATTAGAGGTTGCGTTTTAGTCCAAAGTGACTTACTGTTGATTACAGTAAGCAGGGGGTCAAACCCATTGGGAGCACTAATGGCTTGAGGGCCTTGCTCAAGGGTCCATCAGCTGCGAACCCAATAGCCACCACAACCTGTCAGCCCCCGTCTAACGCATTAGCCGCGAGACTACAAGTATCTGCTGGTCCAGGATTTTTTTGTCCAGTTGGGACTGCAACACCCTTTTCACAACGTTTCCAAAAAATTCTCTAAATGTTCCGTTGTTGTTTCCAATTCTAGCTTCGTTCCCACCGTGATTCCTGTGTGCTTGTAACAGTCTTGCAGCCTTCCTTCAGCATTCCCGCAGCGTTCTAACATTGTTCAAAATGCTCCCACAATGTTACCGTGCCAGTGCACTCCAGCCGAGTTCCTGCATTAATTTCAGAGCCTTGCCCGTAGCATTCCTGTAACATTCTCTCAGCGTTTCCATAGAGCTTTTGCGGCGTTCCCATATTTTCGCAGCACAGCATTCTAATAATGTCTTCACTGCATGATATGTTTTGATTGGCTGATTGTCATTAATATTTCTGGGCCTAACTTGATCCCAGCTGCTGCACTGATCACATTCAAACACCATAACCACTCGGCTATTGGCCATTTCCCTCCACCGTTGTCTTAATGTTCACTCTGCGTTCATACAACATTCTCACAGTTCTCTGAATCTGATCCGCACAGAGAGAAACTCTCTCACCATTTGTCTGGTTCTGTTCTTTTCTGGAAGTGAGGACACCAGTTTCTCTCCCTCTCTCTCCCTGCTTATCCCCCTCTCTTTCTTTATGTATCATCATTTATTTTTCTTCTGCTTGTTTCAAAAGCAGGGGTTTCAAGAGCACGCAGTTACACACACACACGTACACACACACACACACACACACACACGCACGCAGGCACACGCACGCACGCACGCATGCATGCATACATTCATGCACAAACACAGGGTGATTACTTGCAAACCGACTTCTGTATTAAAGACTGGGCTGAGTTGGTGCATTTCCACTGTAATGAGGGAGGGAGGGAGGGAGGGAGAGAGAGAGAGAGAGAGAGCAAGGGAGGGGGAGAGCAAGAGAGAGAGAGACTTTTTTTTACTTTTTATGTTTCTTTATTGAAATATTGCACTCTACACTCAACCCTTCACCCCAAACCCCCACCCCTATTCACAACCCTCCCCTGGCAACCACCAAAAAGTAAAAGGATCAAAAGTACACAAAATAATCTAACCAAAAATAAGAAAGCGACACAAAACAGCTCCATAAACTCAACAGAGTTACGATGTCATCATCATCTACCAAACAAATTGCTCCACCAATACACCACATCCGAGTGAACAGTTCCACATTGTGCATCATTTTATAAAACTCAAACTCAATCCTAAGGCGCGCAGAGACATACCCCTTGAACACCTGAGCTACATTTGTCGATCCCTCACCCCGCAGCATGTTCCTGCGTGTGACCCAGATTGCCAGTTTAGCTTCACCGAACAAAAAATTTTGCAGTACAATGCGGTACCGATGCTGCACATTATACTTCGGCCCGCAAACAAACTTCCCCACCGAAAAGCTGACCCCTAGCCGTGCACACACAGTTTCTAACAGGAGAAAGAAACCCCTCAACCTTTCACAAGAAACAAAAAGGTGCATCATCGTTTCCCGGTCAGAGCAAAAAGGACAGCCGTCTCCTACCCTTTGGTCCACATGGGCCAGCCACAGATTTGTGGCCAAAGCTCCATGCAGCATTCGCCACTGCAGATCCCCTGACCTCTTCGGGAGAGGAGCTGTATACAGGACCCTCCACCTGTACCCTGCCATGGTTTGCTCAGCCAGCTCATCCTGCCAGTGATGTTCCCTCCTGGCCTGTAGGACTCCCAAATGTTTGATCTTCACACAAACCACAAACAGTTCCTTCCCCTTCACCTCCTGAAAAGCCCCCAACACTCGCGTGGCGAGAGAGAGAGAGAGAGAGAGAAAGAGAGAGTGAGAGAGAGAGAGAGAGAGAGAGGGAGATGCTGATTTTTGCAGTGTTATTCCTCTGAAGTCACTTCATGCCCGTGGGCAGAAATCCTTCTTGTTCTCCTGCAATGCTGACTGTACAGCACACGGTTCCACCTGATAATCTCATCAGCTGCGAACTGCACCGTCAACGTCTTTTTCCTGAAGGTTCTGTCACTCATGTGCCCTGCAGGTATCTGTCTGTGTTACAGCTGGAGTGTGAGTGTTCATTTTACTTCTACTCATCCAACGCACAAAAATCATGTACCCAGGTGTTGCAAATATGTGGTTACATGCTGGCATAAATCCATCTCAGAACCTCGTGGTTGAATGGCATGATAAATACAGCTTTTTTGGAAGGGAAGATCTCTCCTGCGATCTGGAAAAACCTAGTATGTATTTCACTTTCGGTAGAAACTGGGTTTGACCCTCATTTGCAATAATTAAGAGTGGTGAAAATCTTAAAGTACTTGCCACTTGTGTTATTTGAACTGTCAGAATCATGCTTCTATTACTTTTTTCTGTTAGGAGAAGTCCAGAACCTAAAAGTTTTAGTTCAATTGTGAGACACTTGCCCCTGATAAACTCACTAGGATTTTCCAGATTACACGAGATCTGTAGTCTTTTTGATAGGTATGCACTCTTAAAAGAAAAAAAAAAAGAAAACAAGTACGTATACTCAAACAAAGGTAATTCTGCTCACTCGACAAATATTGGTGTCGATCAATTCACTTGCCAATGTTAGGGTGAAATTTGAAATTTGAGGGACAAAAAAAAATGTTCCTTGACGAATTTCAAACAGTTGCTTCTGGATGCTGTGTACAATCAATTAAGATCAGTGGTGAGACTGCCCCATGATGTAACCTTTTGTTTCAAAGGTAAAATATTACAGCGAGACACATTTGGGCTGGATCGCTTTGATTTCAATAATCATTTTTGCTGGGATTTCCAGTGTAAAAGTGTTCATGGAGTGAAGTCGCACTGGCTTCTGAGCTTGAGCCCTGGTCGAGGATCAAATCTCTGCTTGGCCTAATTTCAGGGGATGGAGAGGGAACAGATATTATCTCGATTTCCAAAAATCTACCCGCATAAACCAACACTTGCAGTAAAGTGCATGATTTTGATATTTTATTAGCGGTGGGTCTAATATAGGCTCCAAGACAATGTTATGTTCCCATTTCGCTACAGTTCAATCTTAGCGTGGCAAAGAACCAATGCTGGTGGAAAACACTGCAATGTCAAACTTTCATTTTTAACTTTTTGGCAGTACTGTGCAATATTGAATTGAAGTGCCTGAAAGACTGTAATTCTTCTTATGACTGAAAACTAGCGGATTGGTATTACATTTTCATGTCCTCACAGCGTGACAGTTTCTGCAAAGTTTTTCCACTACAGTGATTGAAGCATTAAAGTGGTCGCGAAACATCACCAATCTACTGTTATATCTCACTGTGGGTATGAGCTGCCTTTCCTTGCATTCCTGTCCATTTCGGTTCCAAATATGTAAACTCTGGATTAGTCCAAAGCATTCCATTTTGGGCTCATCTGACCACAGTTGACCACAGTCATCTGACTACAAGCTCCTGCTGTCAGACTGGGCCAAAAATGAATATTTTATAAAGATACCAGCAGTGAAATATGATGACAGATTAGTGATGTGTTTTATGATTCCACTGAATATCAGGCAATTTCGACAGACAATATGGTTTCCCTTGTCCGAACGCTGAGAACTGACTGTAAATGGACTTTTCTGCAAGACAAAGCCCACCTCAAAATACAGATGACATTGGTCCCAGACGAAAAGTGATTCATTAGCCTCCGATGATGAGCTCCTTGATGGAAATGAGAACCTTGCCTGGATTAGGGACAATGAGGCCCACTCCTGGAGCCAGGCCTGGGAGGGGAGCTTGCAGGCAGGTGCTAGGTAGCCAGGTTTTTCCCGGCCCGTCTCAGCCCAAGGAGACCATAGCCTGCGTTGCCGGCGGTCAGCGGCTGGCGGGAGAAAGGAGAGGAAAGACTGCCTGCACGATAACGTAGGGATTTTGAGTTGTCCGTTCACCAGTGAACGGGAATTACTGATTGGCTGAAGAGGTGTCAATCAAAATTGAACTGTCATGGAATGTAACTCAACACTCGAGTTTCATTGGTTTAAAAAAGGGGTGGTCCGTCGCGGCTCGTTGCACAAGGAAGTGGGCGGCTACTCAAAATCCCTATGTTATTGTGCAGGCGGTCTTTCCTCTCCTTTCTCCCGCCAGCCACTGACCGCAGGCAACGCAGGCTAAGGAGACCACGGAGAGCTGCCTCCACGTGGACCCACCACCCACAAGGAGAAGAGTAGAGGTTGGGTGCTTCGTAGACCAGATGGCAGACAGGGTTCTGGGTTCTGGGTCCCTTACGCAGGGTCCCTTGCGCTCTGGGCACCAGTCATGGAATGTAGTTCTTGGGACATGGAACATCATCACACTGGCGAGGAAGCGGCCGGCGCTTGTGCGGGAGGTCAAGCAGCACTGGCTAGATATACAGTAGTAGGACTCGCCTCTATGCACATCTCTGGCTCTGGAACCAATCTTATTGATAGCGCATGGATTCCCTCCTTTTCGGGAGTTGCCCAAGAGAGGCAGCGAGCAGGCTTGGGGATATTCGTCTACACTGGGCTGAGTAGCGTCGTGCTGTAGTTCATCCTGGTGAACAAGAGGGTCTCTGATATTTGCTCTCAAGTTGCGGAGGGGAATACTCTGACTGTTGTTTATGCTTCCGCCCCTAACAGCAGTTTGGAATATTCAGTCTTCTGGGTCCCAGGGCGGCGTCCTCGAAAAGGCTTCAACTAGGTATTCCATTATTCTGCTGGGGGACTTCAACACTCACGTGGGCAATGTGGAGACACTTAGAGGGGTGTGATTGGGAGGAACAGCCTCCTTGATCTGAACCTGAGTGGTATTTTGTCATTGGATTTCTGTGCTAGTCATGGATTATCCACTATAAATGCCATGTTCAAGTATAAGGGTCGTCATAAGTGTATTTTGTACCAGAACTTCGTCGACCAAAGGTCGATGATGGATTTTGTAATCATGTCATTAGATCTGCGGCCATATGTGTTGGACACAGGGGTGAAGTGAGGGGCAGAGGTGGTGAGTTGGATCGGACGGCGGGGAAGACTGCCAGACATCCCTGTCTAAATGTCTTGTGAGTATTGACTGAGAACATTTGGCGAAGGACGCAGTGCGGACAATTTTCAAAACTCACACCTCCCAAGCTTTTCCATATTCAGGGGGAGACTGAGGAAATGGAGCCTGAGTGGACCCTGCTCAAAGTCTCCATCGTGGAAGGGGCTGCCGTGAACTGTGGCCTGAAGATTGTCAGTACTTGTCGTGGCAGCAACCCAAGAACTCATTCGTGGACCCCAGAGGTGAGGGACACCGTCAAGCTGAAGAAGGCAACCTTTCGGGCCTCTTTAGTCCAAAGAACCCCAACTTGGCAGACCAGTACTGGCAGGCTAGAAGGACTGCAAGCACAGTAATCACTAAAGCAAAAACTCGGGTTTGGGAGGAGTTCGGGGAAGCTCTGGAGAAGGACTGTCGGGTGGCCCCAAATTGGTTCTGGCAAACTATCAGAGAACTCAGGAAGGGGAAGCAGGGCTTCACCCAGGCTGTTTTCAGCAAGGATGGGAAACTGCTGACCTCGTCTGGGGATATTATCCAGCAGTGGAAGAAGCACTGCAAGGGGCTTCTGAATCTGGCAGACACACCCTCCGTTGAGGAGGCAGGAACAGAGGTTTTTGGCGAGTCTTTGCCTATTTCCCTGGTAGAAGTCCCTGAGGTGGTCGAAAAGCTCCGCAGTGACATGTCACCGGGAACAGACGAGATTCATTTTGAGATGCTGAAGGCCCTGAATGTTGTTGGGCTGTCATGGCTGACACACCTGTTCAGCATTGCATGGATGACAGGTACAGTTCCTCTGGACTCGCAAACAGGGGTAGTGGTTCCCATTTTTAAAAAGGGGACAGAGGGAATGCTCCAACTATAGGGGGATCAAACTGCATCCCAGGGAATGCCTATGTCAGGGTGCTGGAAAGGAGGCTCTGCCCAATTATCGAACCTTGGATTCAGGAGGAGCAATGCGGATCCCACTCTGGCTAAGGAACAGTCGACTTTCCTCAACCTCACACGGTTACTGAAGGGGCCATGGGAGTTTACCCATCCAGACTACATGTGTTTTGTGGACTTAGCTTATGAAGGCTCATGACCATGTCCCATGAGTTATCCTGTGGGGGGTGCTGCAGGAGTATGGGGCTCCAGGGTCGTTAATTCGAGCCATTAGATCCCTTTACAATCAAAGCTGGAGTTGTGTCCACATTCTCGGCATTAAGTCCAACTTGTTTCCAGTTGATGTTGGACTCTGCCAAGGGTGTGCTTTGTCACCTAGTCTTCATCACGCTGCAACCTCCAACCTGGAGTGGTTTGCAGCTGAGTATGAAGTAGTCAGAATGAGGATCAGAACCTCCAAATCTGAAAGCATGGTTCTCTTCCAGAAAACGGTGAATTGTCCCTTTCAAATGGGGAGTGAGTTGTTACCCCAAGTGGATGAGTTCAAGTCTCTTGGGGTCTTGTTCACGAGTGAGGGTATGATGGAGTGTGAGATTGGTAGACAGATCACTGCAGCATGTGCAGTTAAGCGAGCACTGTACTGGTCCGTCATGGTGAAAAAGGAGCTGAATTTAAAAGCTCTCAATTTACTGGTCAATCTATGTTCCAGCCCTCACCTATAGTCACAAGCTTTGGGTAGTGACTGAAAGAATAAGATCGCGAATACAAGCAGCCGAAATGAGATTTCTCCACAGGGTGGCTGGGCTGACTCTTAGAGATAGGGTGAGGAGCTCGGACATCCGGGAGCGGCTCAGAGTAGAACCGCTCCTCCTCTGCGTTGAGAGGAGTCAGTTGAGGTGGTTCGGGCATATAGTCCGGATGCCTCCTCGATGCCTCCCGTTAGAGGTTTTCCAGGCATGTCCTACTAGGAGGAGCCCCAAGGCAGGCCCAGAACACACTGGAGGAACGATATCTCCCGGCAGGCCTAGGAACGGCTTTGGGTCACCCAGGTTGAGTTGGAGGAAGTGACTGGGGAGCCTGGGCCTCTGTAGTCAGTCTGTTGCCTGTGACTCAGCCCCAGATAAGTGGTAGAAAATGTATGGATGGATTGATGGATCAGTCCCACCACAACAAATTTAAGGTTCTGCGATGGCCATCTTAGTTACCAGATCTCAGTCCGAAACCTAAGAATGTAACTTATCTTGAAAGGCTCTGCTTATAGATTTGTCAAACAAATCTTATAGGCTTGTCAAACAGTACAGGAGAAGGCTTAATGCTGCTATCCTTGCTAGAGTTGCGTGCCACAAGTACTCAACCAGCGGTGCTGTCAGGGTCTGTTGAACGAATGGAGCCGATAGCTGAATCGAGTTCAGGAGAAGATTGAGCCTAATTAATAGAATACACGGACCGAAATCGGCCAATGGCAGACTTAGTGATGGAGGGCAGTCTTGATGTGGGTTGTGGGCTGACGGAAGACAAGATGGCGAACAGCGTTAAGGCGGTTAAGCAAAGTGAGGTCAAAGATCAGGTCTAGAATTGATGCCATTTGGTCAGTCCCGGTGGGAGATGGAGACGGAGGAAAGCGGAATGATGATTCAGACAAAGAAGACAAAGAATGGAAATAGCCAAGACAAACATAGGGCGGAAGATGGGAATGATGATTGAAGGAAGCACAAACAGAAACCTCTGAGGAAGAAAAAGAAATGTATTTATACAGAAAGCAACCCAATGTGCTTTACAAGAGCATTGTACATAAAAATATGAGCATATAAATAAAGGGCAACAGAACAAACAAACACAGTTGTATGCAAAGAAATTAAAGATTAAAGTACACAAATGGCTCTATTAAGAACAGAAACAGAAAAAAAGTAGCCGTGGAAAGTATTCTCAATACTCAATACCACATCTATCAATCTGGCAAATGAAAAGAGGGACATGAACTTAAATGCACAGAAACAATGAGTAATAATGAGTAACATGAGGGAAACGGAGTGAGGGATGTGCAGAAGGAAGGGTGAAGCACAATATATTACTTGAGAATCATTTAACTAGACAAAACCGAAACCGATGCAGACAGCCAGATTGCGGGGAAAACTAATTCAAAGAACCACAAAATGTGGCATTAACAGGGAAACCTTGATTTGGAGGAGATTAATTTTGTCCTCAGGATGAGAGAACAAAAATGCACTCAGTTTCTTTCTCTTGTTGTTCTTGTTCTATTGCTGTGGACAGTAACTTTGAAGTGCTACTCCTCCGCTATTAACATACAGTGTCATCACAAAACTTGGAAAGCTTATATCAGAGGCCCGATTTTGCAAAGAGGTTAGCGGAGGCCTGTATGTATCCCCTACACAAGGACTCACTACTTAGTCACCATCGTCCTGAGAACATAGTTCATTTGAACTTGCCATTGAAACATTCATAAACTACAGTATTTCTCACGTTTGCATTTCAAGTTAAGCGTTATAATGTAATTATTTATTCCTATAGTATTTTTGGGGCACTTCCTGTCAGGGTTGTCAATGATTTTGGAGCCCATTGTATGTGGCGTAACAGCATGGCCAACAGCTCAGCAAGTCTCTGCAAGATTTTGGGTTTGTGCATTGTGTGTGTTTTGAGAGAATTATTTATTTATTCTTTTACTAACCAAATGTCCTCTGCTTGTGTCTGTGTGGAATAGAATAGATTTTTTTGGCTGGTTTCATTGATGTGAAGTCAAAAATAGCATCTAAGGAAAGATAATAGAAAACCTCTGATTAAAAGTAGTCCCAGGGCCCATCAAAACCACTCTGGGTTTGGCAGTAATGCTTTCAGCTATACTCCTGATTTAAAGGACAAGCTAAATTGAGACTTGAGTAGGCGTACTGAAAAAAGTGATTTTGTAAGTTTGAGAACAAAGGCATTTTCCGGGGCTAATGTAGTTTTAATTGTGACCGGTTCAGAAACTGACGTAGAAAGATAGAGTGGTGGGAAAATTTGTGATGCGTGACTCACATAATGCACGATGTAATTAACAGCAGTGTGATGTCACTGCCAGGGTTCAGTGTTAATGTTTTGGATTCAAAAACTTTTCTGTGATCTACTTATCTTGCCTGGTGTATTGAGGCCTGTTTAGTGGAGTGGATGGGCGGGGTTAATGGTTTATTTACTTGTCCGATACACCAAGCAAGTCTTCTGAAATGCAAAGTGGTATTTGAGTCAACAACAAATGTGATTTTAACCCTGGCCTGAGGCTTGTATTACAAAGCAGAAATACTGCATTAACTGGGTACATTCATGCAGCAGAAAGGTGAACCCATCCAAAACTGAATCATGGACAGGAAGTAAAACAGGTGTCCCGGGCATTCCTCGGGTATTCTATCCCGCTAACTCAGGTTTGCAAGTTTGGATCCTCACTGTGTTCTGAGTGGATGGAACTAATAGCCAGTCCATTTGGACAACAGTATTTTTGTATCCCAATTCAACCAGAGACAAATATCAATCAAAGCACAAGTCTTATTACTTACTGCTTTTTGGTTTGAGCATGAAGCCATGGGCTTCGTCTTTATCAACAGGCACGATGAAGACGGCCGCAAACCTTGGGCCCATTAACTAAACAATCAGCTTTGGCTTTAAGACTGCCTTTCTCCAGGGTGCTGAAGATGTCAGAGTTCTTTAAACAGTCACAACATGACCCATACTGTTCGCTCTTCGTTAACAGCACTGCTGCCTCCCTGAAAAGTGGGTCTGGGTTCGAGTCCTGGCCGTCAGTCTTCTCTGATAAAAATGTCAGCTGAAAGTCTTAGATTTATACAGGGTAATTATGTCATAAAACGAGTCCTCCGGAGTTATGGCAGCAGTTCTGACATCGCAGTCCTGTCACAGCTGCTCAGATCACTGCAGTTTCAGGGCGCGCTCAGTCGGAGAGCCAGTGACCCACTTAAACAGCGCTCGTGTTAATGGTGACTCATGCCTTATTAACATGTGCGCCTGCCATACTGCATGCTTCAGTATGGACCGCAGCATGTCAAAATGGTGGCTTTTGCATTATCCAGGCACGGAAAAGTTTGACAGAAAAAAATAATAGGTCCTGCCACTTGTGTCCACAGATTTGTAACCCTAGATCTAAAAGAACACTCTTTCGGGAACATAATTATCTCTGTGAGAGATGAGCATTTTACAAAATGGCCGTACCTTAATCAGCTGAATCGAAATTTCCTCCATAGGTGCTGACTTCTGCGGACTCGATGCGTGTGCACGTGCGCGAGACTCGGGTCCACTCTCGCGCATATGAGTGCAAGTTTTCTCACATGTAATTGCGTGCTGGACACGCGTGTGGGCCTTTTCGTGTGAATAACTGTTCGCGTGATTTCTGTCATGCCTTCGAACATTGAGTCAGGGCCCAGTGTCAGGATTGGCCTTCCAGCTGAATGATGATGTAAGCCTCTCATGCGAGTGTATTATATATAATATCGTGTGGGCATGTTGGGGGTGAAGTTCGTATCACTATACGCAGGGCTACTCATTGTACACTGAGAGCAGTTAGTGCATTTGTGGCAAAGTCGTTCCTCTGAGACACAGTAAGTTCATGGTTTGAGTTATAATGAGATCAGTGCAGCTATTCGGCCCTTGAGCATGGCCCTCTATCCCACATTGCTTCATTGGCCCCCACTTAGTCTAATCAACTGTAAAATGCTTTGGGAAAAAATTGCTTAATAAATAAACTGGATGATATCATTGTTGGAAGAAATACATGGAAACAATTATCTGCTCTATGTGGTCATTTTGTGTGAATTACTTAGCACTATGCAGGTATTTTGAAAAAAGAAACTAAAAAGAGCTGATGTGTGTCTTGGCATGCCAGTGCTGTTGTTTCAGCAAATTTAGTAGAGGATTGGCGCCAATGGACAATTTACTATTATGGCAGTTTTCGTTGGCCCTGCATCTGCTGATATCTGTGGCTGAGGAAACGAGTGATTGAGTTAATGAGTCAATGAGTTCGTTAATGAGTGATTGACTGAGTGAGTGTGTGTGTGAGTGAACAATTGAGTGATTGAGCAAGTGTGTGAGTGAGTGAGCAAGTGAGCGAGCGCCTGAGTGAATGAGTGAGTGCGTTAAAGAGTGAGCGAGTGAGTGATTGAGTGAGAAAGTGTGAGCGATTTGCGTGAGTGTGAGAGTGAGCGAGTTTGTGAGTGCGTGAGTGAGTGCGTGAGTGAGTGAGTGAGTGGGTGTTTGAGTAGGTGACTGAGCGTGTGAGTGATCGTGTTTCTGAGCGAGTGAGTGAGGAAGTGCGTGAAAGAGTGACTGTGTGAGTGAGTGAGTGTGTGAGTGATTGTGTTTGTGTGAGTGAGCAAGTGCGTGAGTGAGTATTTGAGTAATTGTGTTTCTGATTGAGTGAGAGATAGTGATAGTGTTTGTGAGCGAGTGAGTGAGCGAGTGAGTGTGTGAGTGAGCGAGTAAGTGGGTAAGTGAGTGAGTGATAGAGTATGTGCGCGATTGTGTTGGTGAGAGAGTGAGAGAGTGTGTTAGTGAGTGGGTGAGTGAGTGATAGAGTGCGTGCCTGATTGTTTTGGTGAGTGAGTGAGTGAGTGAGTATGTCGGTGAGTGAGTGAGTGAGTGAGTGAGTGATTGTGTTGGTGAGTGAGTGAGTGAGTGAGTGAGTGAGTGAGTGAGTGAGTTACATCACTGCTCGGCCAAGCGTAATCTCCCCATTGCCCACTGCTCCTCCAGACATGTCCGGATGTTCCACAGTTTTGCACAGACAATAAGCAGTCCAGCCATATACTAATTTCTGACCGAATCCTGTTCTTTCACTTCAAGTGCTGATTTAATCTTTCACACCAGTATGTTATCTCTCTCAGGTAAAATTAAGTATTCAGAGCAGGTGTACGACGCCTGCATGGATGCGTTTGACTGCCTGCCCCTGGCTGCCCTAATGAACCAGCAGTTCCTGTGTGTGCACGGAGGCCTGTCGCCAGAGATACACAACCTAGACGACATAAAAAAGGTAGAGCCCACGAATGAGGAGTGTTTCTATAAGCCTCAATCATTTTCCCTAAGAATGCATTCATTAATACATGAATCGGCATTAACAAATGTAGCGGTTAACATGAATAAATGTTGTACAACCCCAATTCTGAAATAGTTGGGACGAAGTGTAAATTGTGAATAAAATCAAAATTCAATGACTTTCAGATCACATGAGCCAATATGTTATTTACAATAGAACTTAAATAACATTCAAATGTTGAAACCAAGACATTTTACATTTTAATCCACAAAATAAGCTTATTTCAAATTTTCTGGCTGCAATGGGTCTCAAAAGTTGGGACACAGGCAAAAAAAAGGCCTAAAAAAGCAATTGATATATAAGAGAATCAGCTGAAAGAAAATTTAGCAAGTAATTAAGTTAACTGGCATCAGGTGTGTATCATGATTGGCTATAAAAGGGATGTCTTAGAGAGGCTGAGTCTCTCAGAAGTTAAGATGGCCAGAGGCTCTCCAACCTGTGAAGGCTTGTGTAAACAAATTGTGGAATACTTTAAAAACAATGTTCTTCAAAGTCAAATTGCAATGGCTTTGAAGGTCTCATCATCGACAGAGCATAAAATCATCAAAAGATTCTGAGAAACTGGAAAAATCTCTGTGCGTAAGGGACAAGGCAGAAGACCTTTACTGTATACCTATAATCTTCGGGCCCTCAGATGCCACTGCATCACTCACCGGCATGATTTCTGTCATTGACGTTACTAAATGGGCCCAGGAATACTTCATGAAACCACTGTCTATAAACACAGTCTGCCGTGCCATCCACAGATGCCACCTGAAACTCTATATTGCAAAAAAGAAGCCATTGTTGAGCATGATCCAGAAGCGCCACTGTGTTCTGTGGGCCAAGGCTCATTTGAAATGGACAGTAGCAAAGTGGCAAAGTGTCCTGTGGTCAGATGAGTCTGAATTTGACATTCTTGTTGGAAATGTGTTGGGCGTTGTGTCCTCTGGGCTAAAGAGGTGAAAGACCACCCCCCCTGTCATCAGCCTTCAGTTCAAAAGCCAGCATCTCTGATGATATGGGGATGCATTAGTGCATATGGATTGGGACACTTGCATGTTTTAAAAAGCACCATGACTGCTGAAAGGTGTACAAAGGTTTTAGAGCAACATATCCTCTCCAGACGACATCTATTCAGGGAAGGCCTAGTGCATTTCAGCAGGACAATGCAAAACCACATACTGCAGCTATTACAACAGCATGGCTTTTCATGGCTATTTAACAAGAGTGGGATCAAATTCCAATGGCTAAACTCAAGAAACTCGTCCCCTCAATGCCCAGAAGCCGCCACTCTGTGTTAACAAGAAGAGGGGATGCTACACCATGGTAAACAGGCCCCTGTCCCAACTTTTTGAGACCTGTAGAAACCATGAAATTTGAAAAAAGCTCATTTTGTGGATAAAATTGTAAAATTTCTCAGTTTCAACATTTGCTATGTTATCCCTGTTCTATTGTGAATAAAATACTGGCTGGTGTGATTTGAAAGTCATTGCAATTTGATTTTATTCACAAGTTACACTTTGTCCCAACTATTTCGGAATTGGAATTGTATATGCTGACATTTCAGGAGTTAGTAGCTTGACAACTGCTTTACTTAATGCCACTTTATCTGGACCTTACTATTGATTGATACCATCATGTTCGATCTGTGTGTATCATTGTATGTGCAGGAAAATATGTGTTCTCTTGCATCGCTTGTTTTCTCAGGTCAATGTGTGCTGTTTTCTTGGGGCGCTCGTATGGATAATGCAGTGATTATATTTAGTAGTATTGACCCATCAAAGCAGGCAAAGCCTGTTCCTGGAGATTTATCATCCTGTAGGTTAACACTCCAACTCCATCTCATTCAACATGTGGTGATCTTAAGCTGTTAATTAGTGAAGTCTGGACATGCTAAATTAGGGCTTAAGCAAATTCCTACAAGATGGAAAGTCTCCAGGAACAGGGTTGTGCAGCCCTACTCTAGCTGTCACTCAAATGCAAACAAAACACAAATCTCACTCAAAAGCAAAAGAATTAGAATTAGGTGTGTTAAATTGGAGTTCAAACAAAAACATCCCAGAGGGTAGATGTGCGAGAACACGGTTGATCTGCTTTCATTAAGACCAGGCGGCAGGTGTGGGAATCAGCTTAAAATAAATGTAAGGAGCTGATTCAACATTTTTAATATTTAAATGTACAAAAAGCGGCATGAGATAATGAGTGACTTCATTCAGCTGTAATATTGCTCAAATTATATGTCATGTTTGTTTATTGAACTCCTGTACTAAGTCCCAAACATAATTAAAAAATGATGTGACAAAATGTTGCTAATGGTGGTGAGACTAAATGGAATAACTCCCATTAGTGTTGTTTCTTGTGTGCTAGTATCTGAGTCAGAAGGTTATATTTCTGCCATGCGTTTCCTCCATTCATGAACAATACCAGCTGATTTCAGAGAGAAGTTCAACATTCTGACGGAAGAATTGTGTTCATTAGAAAATCATCGTCACTAGAAAAATACACAGAACTTTCTCATGTCTGTACCTGAAATTTCCTGCCGTAAATAATAGTAAGTTTTGATGTGGTTTTCAGTTGGACAGGTTTAAGGAACCGCCGGCATTTGGCCCGATGTGTGACCTGCTCTGGTCAGACCCTCTGGAAGATTTCGGAAATGAGAAAACCCAGGAATTCTTCAGTCACAACACAGTCCGGGGCTGCTCATACTTTTACAGGTGAGGACATGATGTCATCGCGCTGACTCTGCCCAATGCTGACTCCTCCCTAAATCCTGCACGTACGCCTGCCTAATCCTGCCCTAAAACTCAATGCATACTCTTGACGATTCTCCTGTTAAAATTTTTTCATACTATAGCTCTGTACGAACTCCTGCCTTTTCTGCTCCCAAATCTCTGTGCCGACTCCTGCCAATTCTCCCAAAACTCTGTACATTATCTTAGCTATTCTTCTCTGAAAACCCCATACATACTCCTGTCTGCTCTCCGACCAAACCTCTGTCCATATTCCTGCCTATTTTCCTGCCAAACTCTGTTCGAGTACATACTCCTGTTCTATAGTCCTGCAGATCTTTACACATACTCCTGCAAAACTCTGTACATACTTCTTTTGTTTTTTCCCCACAGTACTTTGTACATACCTCTGTCTATTAATCCCGCAGAACTCTGTGTATACTTCTGACTTATTTTACTCCGAACATACTGTACATACCTGTACTTAGACCTATTTACCTGGAAAACTCAACAACTACTTCTATAGTATTCACCCTCAAAACTCTTTGTCTTCACCCTCAAAAAAACTTTGCCTTTTCTACACCCCTTCTGAACTCTGTGTATACTCCTGTGCTCGAGAACTTCTCCAAAATGCTGTAGGCAGATTCTATTCTAAACAGTGCAGAATGTTGCCACATGGTATCATTGTGTAAAATCTGTCAAACATTCCCAATTGCTTGTAAAATCCCATTAGTATGCTATTAACGAACTTCAGCAACCGTTTTGGGAGCAGTCCAACCCCAGCGTGGGTAAAAAAAAGGTTGAAATATTTTTGGGGATTTTGCTTATTAGGACGGACATTCCAACTATTCAGAGGGACGGATCTAAAGCAGTATTTATGCTTCGGTGTCGACTCCATGCAAAGGGCACGCCATCGCCTCAACGCCGTCGTGGACATTTTGAAGTTCTGCGTTGAGGTCGTTTGCGTCGTGCTGTGCCGCAAAGCAATTCACCGTCAAACCGCCATGGACCTATAACCGCTCGGTCGCGTCAGGTTTCCAAAGGACCTGTCGTGGAATCACTTGAAACTCGTTGGTATGTAAACAGAACGTTGTATGTTTGTTGGTTGGAGCGTTTACGTTACATTATGGGCTGTATTTCATTCCGTAGGGTAATAATCCCTACATCCTACACCCTGTGAAATCACTTCCCTTCGTAGTGAAAACTCTGAAGGGCAGCAGGGAGAAGGTTTTTCAATTAACGGTCGTATGTAATGTCCTTCGACATATTTTGCAGCTGCTGCTTTCTGCTTAAGCAAGTGTAAACAAGTGCAGCCAGTTCACGGGACAACTGTTTTCACTTGCCAATTATCGGTTTCGCGGTAGCTTTATAAGCAACCGCATTGCTTTCATAAGGCGACAAATAGCCGCAGTACAATATAACTAGCGATAGCCTGTCGACGGTAGTACACCATCAAGTTTGTTTATTTATGTATTAGGTCTTGTTTTATTTCATCATTTGTAAGTTCATCTGTTGGGCATGTTCAAATTGGTCAGAAATAGGTAAAAAAGTGATGAGGATAGCAAACATAGTGTTAACCGTAACCAATGATGCAGATCACAGGAAAAGCATTGCAAGGGTTAATATCACCCCAAATTTTCATCGTCAGCATATAATAATAATACATCAATTTTATATAGCGCTTTTCTGGACACTCAAAGACGCTTTACAATGGAGGCATTATTCATTCACTCTCTGATGGTGGTAAACTACGTTTTTGTAGCCACAGCTGCCCTGGGGAAGACTGACGGAAGCGTGGCTGCCAGTATGCGCCCACGGCCCCTCCGACCACCAACAAACATTCACACACAGCCATACAGGAAGGAGGGTTCCTATATTGCATGTTTTGTGGGTGGGAAACCGGAGTACCCGGAGAAAACCCACGCGAACACGGGGAACATGCAAACTCCTCACAGAAAGGCCCCAGGCTGGATTCGAACCCACAACCTTCTTGCTGTGAGGCAGTAGTGCCAATGAACAATGTCTAAAACTTGCATGCATGCACCACTTTATTTCAATATGAATATGAATTGTAACCATTCCGTCAAGTTCAACGTTAGAAAAACACCGCTGTCCCTCCACATATGACGTTAGACTCGCAGTCTTTCCGTCCTAGTTTGACTTTTGTAATAAACAAATGTGCGTATCGCCAAAATGTACACCCAAGCACTTGGCGACAGGCAACCATCATCGAATCCTGACGTTTTCAGAGCTTATAAACATCAAACTAAACATGAAAACATATCAATTTTGGCACAAACACTACCTTCGTATTGCTAACATTATTTATTGCGATCGTAAGATTCAAGGACGGAAAAAATCAGTGAATATTCTACTGGAAAACACCCACCTTGAAGATACGAAAAATACACAACAGCGGTGATTCCATTGAGCATGCACTAGCAGCATTCGTTCCTCATCTTTCCACAGCACGTCGCTGCAAGCGCGTCAGACAAATTTGCGAACATTAAATTAATATTAAATTTAAATTAAAATTTATTATGATTTTAGGCAAATAAATACATAACACACATTGGAAAAGTTGACCAGATTTAATGATCCAAGCATAAATTTGCATAGTAAGTAGGAGTGTTCTTTCGACAGTCAAAGAGGGAACATTTATGGTTAGAGTTGCGAACGTTAGAAACCAGGACAGACAAAAATATAACGTTCGCATCATTATTTTGAATAAGGGGGAAAAAAGTGGAAAAAATGTCCGTCCTCATGTTCAACTTTCTGAAATAGTAAGGGTTCAAAATAAGAATAGTTTATAATTTATGCTTTTATATTTTGCATTTACCTGGTGTGCAATACCATAATTGGATTTTTCCAGGCTGAGAATACTTGGAAATCAATACAAGTTATTTACTATTTTGCCTGGACGGATATGAACAGCCTGATTCCTTCTTTAGAATAGAATCTGCCAGTAGCTGTATTTCTGATTGGGCCATTTCGTGAAAATATTCATTGGCAGCATACAGGCATGCAATCATACATTGAGTTTAGCGACATGGATCTGTTATGAGAGATCCCTGCCCGTCCAAACGAGGAACTGAAGGCAGGGAGCTGCTAGTAATTCCCCTCCAAGGAACAGAGCCAACAGCAACAATGACCTCACGGAAGAGACATTGCTATAGAACGAAAATTTAGACAAAGAGAGCCGGTTTAATGAATACAATAGATTGGTGGAGCTGGGGTGGAGGAGAGTTGTTGAGGAGCAGCTTCCCGATGCGAGCTTAAAGGAGAATTTTGGTGTAAAATTTACTTAGGGTGTATTGAAACATGATAATGAGTACTAAGTTTTGTTGAATACCCCACCTCCGTACGCACGCTACATTTCGAAATACATGGCTTTTTAGCCGAAGCTCCCAACAGGCTTACATGGTAGTGAATTGGGCATAGAGTTGCCATGCAAAGAAATCGCTATTTTTTCATCATTAACAAGGCTCAAAGTAGCTCCACACTTCATTGGTAGAATTCCGAGGGCCCTGACATTTAAAACGAGGCACTGTGCCCAGGTAGTTTATTAAAAAAGACTGTTTATACAAACAGTGCCTTGAGGTAGCTTCCAGTCGCCTCCATCTTGAAAGTCAGCATAAGTCGATTGACGAGCACGAACAAGTAGGAAGGACAGGGGAACAGACTGCAATCTATTCGTTCGTGCTCGTCAATCGACTTATCCTGACTTTCAAGATGGAGGCGACTTTGTTAGCAGGCTTGACTCCATGGCCTATCAGAACTTACGTCAAGTCTTCATTTTATTATCCTGCAAAACTTGCTGCACCTATTCTATTCTCCTGAAAAACTCTCCATCATCCCTCGCTATTTTCCACCGAAACTCTGTCCTGTTCTGAATCTACGGTATGTACTATTCCTCAGCCGTGCTTACTGGCATACATGTTGTTTTCAGGGTGGTTTTCAGACGTCAGTGCGTGGACTGTGGAAAAACAGACCAAATCACTGTGACGGCGGTCTTTGACTGTCCACAGGCTTGGAGAAAAGCATGTCGGAACGCAGAGGGGGAATTTTCAGGCATCGTCACTTTATACAATCAGGAGCCTGAATCTATGCTTCACTGCCAGCAAGTCCATGGCTTCCCTCAGACACAGTGATGTCATCTGCTCTGCATTAATCCACAAAATATTATCTGCTCGTCACGACAGTTCAACAAATGTACACGCGGGGAAAGGTTTGACGAGGATTAGACATACAAGGCATTGAACGTTTTCGTGCTGGAAACAGTTATTGGCTTTGTGGTTGGGCTGCATTTGTTAGTTGACTTGGATTGAAAGCAGGTTCTCAATTGCCGTATCAAAACCAAACTGCGGGATCGCTAGAGATCGATGTCTTTCGAAGTGATCAGGAATTAAACCCCCAAAACTGAAAGCTCGCTTTTCTGGCCACTTTAGCGCAGTGGCACTGGGAGAAAGTGTTCCAGCGCGTTTAATATTCATCGTGATGCGCTGTGAGAGTTAGTCTCTGCTGTTCCTGTGCTTTTCTGTTTGTTTCAGAGATGTAGCACGTGTGAGATCACATCACACGCTCCATTACTTCCTGTGTGACTGTGTGAGCGCCACAGGAGCTTGCTTCCTGAAACGCTCGGCGAGCTAGAGCCCGCCTGAGGAAAACGGGAACACAAACACGAACATGCACACGTATCCTTGAACTTATATCTTTGTGAGGACATTACCTTATCTTCCATTCATTCTTCCTGTGTCTCTACAGCCTTTCCCTAATCTTAACAGTAAGCAATGTCTGCCTAACCCAAACACTATCCTTAACCTTCCTGTCCCTAATTCCAACCTTAACCCTAACCTCAACAAATGAGTCACAATGTGCCTTTGTAGTTGTGAGGACAATGTAACAATGTAGGAAAAAAAAATTTTTGGTTCTCACTTCGTACCATATACAAGAAGACATATTCACGCTTATGCATGCGCGCACACACACCCGCACATTCACGCATACTTCCACACATACACACACACTTATACATACACACTGCACACACACACACACACACACACACATACACACACACACACACACACACACGCAGACTCACACACACACTCATTCACATACACACTGTGCACATACAGAATATTTACAAACACACACGCATTTACACATGCATTCACACACACACACACACACACACACAACATTTATACTTCCCTGCTCACAAACACACATTTATGCACGTTCACCAGCACACATGCGTTCACACACATGTACGTTTACCAACACACATTACGATGCCTGCACATTTATATGCACACAGATAAATGAACATGCACCTACACGTGCGCATGCATGCATACGCTTATGGATGCCTTTATCCCTCCACACACAAACAGACACACAAATAACCCATGCACAGAACACTCACAAGCATGGGCAGGCCCACGTGTCTGCACATACACTCATCCACTATATTGCCATAATTGAAAGCTCATTGACGGATGTCTTTAAATTCTAAATATTTGACATTTTAAATGAGTTCGGAATGACTTTGTCAGGATGGCCTGATTGGATGGACATTTTACCTCTGCTTGAAGGTATCGCAATTCTAATTAATTTGACCTGCATCCTTTTGTATCACGAAATATACAACTTCATGCTCTCCCTTACTGAAGGCTCCATTGAAAATATTTGAATTTGTGAAATATTTGCATGTTCAGAAAGGGCTATTTCCAAGCTGTGGGGCAGAACTGTATGAATATACCCTTAAAGAAAAGCCAACAGTCTGTCCTGTCAGCCCAAAATGACTGATTCATTCCGAATGTAGAGCTTCTACATTCTTTACATGCACATGTGCACAGCTCACACAGTCAGAGCAACAGAAAAGACTTGTGTTCATTGAATCAGACCCAGGAGGGGGGAGGGCATGTCACAGCAAAAATCACTGATATAATTTTTATCTGCGTGGTAATGGATACAGGTTTGGTTGAGTCGATAATGTTTCTACGGTCCTACCACGCAGAATTGATCTGTGAAAGAGATGTGACTGCTTTGGTCAAGGAGAGGCACTCTAAAATACACTACAGTCAGTCATTACACTGGCTGACCCGGGGTACATTTCAACAGTGACGAAAGACAAGGTTACATCTCGTCTCGTGAGGTGGTGTCCCGTCCTCTCTGCTCTTACTCTGCAGCTACCTAATATATTGTGGTAATTTTGACAGGTTTTTACATTTTCCTCCAAGCCTCTGTCAAGCCTGGGAAGTTTGTTACTCTATCAAGGTAATTAGCCTGTTAGATTATTTATGATTAATTTAATTTCTTATTCGTGCTGCATAATCACCTCTGCTGCAGCAAAAAAAAAAAAAAAAAAGAAAAAAATAGCTGATTGAATCTGAAACAATATGCCAAAGTTAAAAGCTAGCCCTAAGTACCAAACTGACAAAAACAAACATCATTCATCATTCAGAGCAAGCTGTCTGAGCGTTCAGTCAATGACCATTGGAGAACCATTGAATTTTTATGTTGCTCCAAAATGTAATGTCTCATGGAGTCACTTTAACCTTTAAAATGGGCTCTCTGTACAGGTGCTGTAGTTTTTGTTATACTGTTTGTGTGACTTAAAATTTGCTGAAAATGTCCCTCAAATGAAGCCTATTCGTTATGGAACTAGAAGTTCCTGACCAGATTTCTCTCACTGTCAGGGTACTTGAGATCCAGTCATATTTTGGGGATGGTAAATGGGAAAACACAAGGATACTTCAGTTGTAAGGAAGTGTTCCTCAGTGCTGCCGCGTGCCTGGTTTGAAAGATGTTTGAAAGATGTAACTGCCTTGTTGGAATAGATGAAGAGAATACGACTCTTTCCTCTGCACGTCAAAACCCTACGGCACTGGACCGAAACATCCTCGAAGTTTAGTTTTTTTATTGCATTAGCAAGCATAAAGCATATTTCTAGTGAATGATGTAGAATGTGTCTTGAGAGGGATGTAGTTGTGATCGTGGAAACTTTGCTTTTATTCCAAAGAATGAAGTGCATACTTCAGTCCAATATGTTGGCCCCTTCAAAGTAATCTCCCCGCCCTTGACTCACACGTATTAGCAACTGTTTTTGGAAGCCATGCTGCAAGTCTTTGACGATTAAAACGCTGAATATCTGCTTGCACACATTACTCTGCATTATAATGGCTGTCAGGAATGTCTTCCATTGAACTCAATTAACATTTTTTGAGAGCTGAAAAATCACTCGAGGGAAGGGGGGGAGATTGGGAGAATACAAGGAATACGTGATCACTGTGAAACCTCTGACAGCCAAAAATTCCAGAGTCTCAGTCCATTTTTCTCATGGTGAGGACAAGAGATTTGCCCACATATTTTTGCTACACAGTTATAATTATAATGCTATAATGTGTGGAGAAATGGCTGGTTTGTGTGGTAGACCGCAGATCAGTATTTTTAATTTGTGCAAGCTTCAGTGTTGCTCACTGTATTGGCTCCTGTAACAGAAGTCTCAGAACGTTTTGAGCAAGGCTTGTTCGGCTGAGAAATGAGCGGACAACAGCAGCAGATCGGTGTGATTTAGCTGTGAGTGGTGCATAGCGGAGGCTTGGGATGGACAGTAGAGGTTTGACGTTGATTGAGGTTGAGCGGAAGATTATTGATCACAATTTTGTTCTCTCTGCTTTAAGCAGTGTGTTTAAAAAAAGCGCTGTCCTCCATTAGCTGTGAAATATTTCGCCCAAGCAGTGGCCGGCGTCAGCTCAACGCGCTGAGCTATCCCACAATCCCTAGGGGGCTCTGTAATACTTTGTTGCCATGACAACAGGGTACTCCTGCCTAAATTGGAGCTAGCTAGCTGCTAGAGGGATGGAGAGAGGGAGTTATGGAGGGAGGAAGAGGCACAGAAATGTAGAACACAAACAAGGAAGCAGAACGTCTTGTTAGCTTGGATGTTCTGTACTGGATGGGAACAAAATTGGCTCGCTACAGGGCTCTTCTCCCCTCTCCTAGCTCCTTTACATACTGGGGGAAGCCAGAGCAAAGTTTTTACTCACAATATCAGAGACAGTTCAATTCCCTGTAATGCCCTGTGATTTTCGTGAGCGTAAAACTGTAATGCATTGCATAAAGTACTGTTCGAGAACAGTATTTTATTGTGTCAGGGTTGTATAAAGTACTGTACAAGTGCAGTATTTTATTGTGTCAGGGTTGTATAAAGTACTGTACGAGTGCAGTATTTGGTTGCGTTAGGGTTGTATGAAGTGCTGTACAAGTGCAGTATTTTATTGTGTCAGAGTTGTATAAAGTACTATACGAGTTCAGTATTTTATTGTGTCTGGGTTGTATGAAGTCCTGTTCGAGTGCAGTATTTTATTGTATCAGGGTTGTATATAGTACTGTACGAGTGCAGTATTTTATTAGTCCCCTACCGGAAACGGAGTGGACTATAGGATTGCACTCCGCTCGTCCGTCAGTCCGTCCGTCCGCATTTGTGTCCGCTCCATAACTTCAATACCATATGCCGTAGGAACATCAAAGTTGGTGTATGGATGCATCTTGGGGAGAGGGTGTTTCATGTACCCTATTCAGGTCACTTTGACCTACTTTTTAGGAAATATAATATGCATACACCGGTAGGGGACTAGTATTGCGCAGCAATACCGGTGCACTTATTGTGTCAGGGTTGTATAAAGTACTGTATGAGTGCAGTATTTTATTGTGTCAGAGTTGTATAAAGTACTGGTCGAGTGCAGTATTCCATTGTGCCAGAGTTGTATAAAGTAATGTTCGAGTGCAGTATTTTATTGCGTTAGGGTTGTATGAAGTACTGTACAAGTGCAGTATTTTATTGTGTCAGGGTTGTATAAAGTACTATATGAGTTCAGTATTTTATTGTGTCAGGGTTGTATAAAGTACTATATGAGTTCAGTATTTTATTGTGTCAGGGTTGTATAAAGTACTATATGAGTTCAGTATTTTATTGTGTCAGGGTTGTATGAATTACTGTTCGAGTGCAGTATTTTATTGTATCAGGGTTGTATAAAGTACTACAAGAGTTCAGTATTTTATTGCGTCAGGGTTGTATGAAGTACTGTGGGAGTGCAGTATTTTATTGTGTTAGGGTAGTATAAATTACTACACAAGTTCAGTATTTTATTGTGTCAGGGTTGTATGACGTACTGTTCGAGTGCAGTATTTTATTGTATCAGGGTTGTGTCAAGTAATGTATGAGTTCAGTATTTTATTGTGTCAGGGTTGTACAAAGTAATGCACGAGTGCAATATTTCATTGTGTCAGGGTTGTATGAAGCACAGCATGAGTGCAGTATTTTATTATGTCAGGGTTGTATGAGGTAATGTCCAGTTTATTTTACAGTGAGCTCCAAAATTACTGGCACTCCTGACTGGCAATGCGCAAGCAATACTTTAAAAAAATTCAAAAATTTATATTTTTAGAGAAAATCTATATATACCAACTTGTGAGAAATACTGCACTGTTCCAATGGAATCTGAAATCAGATTCACTGATTTAATTAGTTATCAACTTCCTCCAAATCAAGGTTTCACAATTAATGACACCCTTAAACATCATTGTTAATAACATTCAATAACATTAAACCAGGTATTAAATTCCACTTATTTAAGTTTTATCTAAGTGTTAAGGAACTTTTTTGAGCCATTACATCACTTCCTGTTTCACTAGGGCATAAAAATTACGTTACACACCTTTGTCATCCAACAGAAAACAGCTGTCATGTCAAAGGAGGCAGATGGTCATTGACCTTGATAAATCTGGTCCTGGCTATGAGAAGATCAACAAACAATTGAATATGGCATTTAGCACTGTAAGGGCAATCGTTAAAAAATTGTCAAGATATGGAACTGTTTAAACTTCAAACGCA
Source organism: Gymnothorax reevesii (assembly GCA_029721435.1). Taxonomy (NCBI): domain Eukaryota; kingdom Metazoa; phylum Chordata; class Actinopteri; order Anguilliformes; family Muraenidae; genus Gymnothorax; species Gymnothorax reevesii. The sequence continues at coordinate 89,321,166 of CM056578.1, read as the reverse complement.
GAGGATGCAACTGCATTTTTCCCCGCAGGATTCTGAGGAGGGTGGTGAGAGAAGCAACAAAATCCCCAAAAATCATTGTGAAGGAATCACAGGCCTTGGTGCCATCTTGGGGTTACCAGGTTTCAAAAAGAACCATCAGGCACCACCTCCACAATGACAGGCTCTTAAGTATTGCCAGAGGAAATCCTTTTCTGACCAGAAGACACAGAAGAAAGCGCCTGGAGTTTGCCAAAAGTCATTTAAATTATGGCTGGAAAAAGGTGCTTTGGTTAGATGAGTCGAGAATTGCATGTTTCAGTCACGTTTCGGCATGTTTGGCGTTGAGACAGTGATGCATACAAGGAGAAGCACCTCATACCCGTGGTGAAATATGATGGTGGGTCAGTCATGTTTTGGGACTGTTTAAGGGGCACTGGTTAAGATAAATGGCATAATGAACTCCACCGTGGATCAGGATATTTTGGCTGACAATCTGGTTGCCTCTGCCCTAAGGCTGGGACTTTCCCATCGGTTGACTTTCCAACAAGACAATTACCCAAAGCATTCCTCAAGACCCACACAGAAATGGTTCTATGACAAAAAAAAAATCTGCGTTTTGCAATGGCCATCTCAGTTGCCAGACCTCCATCCAGTTGAAAACTTGTGGGCTGAGTTGAAGAGGGCAGTTGATAAACATAAACCCCCAAATGTGTGCTTTAACCTTGTAAAAAAAAAATTACAGGAAAAGACTCCACGCTGTTATCCTTGCCAGAGGTGGTTGCACTTAGTACTAAATGAAGGGTGCCAATAATTACAAAACCTCGATTTTGTTGAAATTTATTTTCTATTAAATGATTGTATTAAATTAATTTCGTTGTTTCCATCGAAACATTTAGAAAGTAAACTGATGGACTGCATACATTATACTGTGTGGTTTCTGATCCAATGATAGTTTCAGGACAAGATTTACAGATTTAATGAAAAGTTAGTTTTATTGTGCATTCAATAACAAGTGTTAGCTAAACAAGATCAATTATTCCGTTATTGAAGTGCCGAACTGCACTATTGTTTTGTCTCAAATCGCATCGTGAATGATATATACAGAACCTTCAATCCTTCAGTATATTTCACACACTGTGAGGTATCGTTCAGGAACCAGTCGCGAGAACCAAGCAGTACAGTAAAACTGGATTTTATTAACAAAGGGGGAGAACCCCCGCAGAGCAGGAGGCAACAGTACAGAGTCCACAATCCAAAAATTCAAAATCCAGAGGGCGTAATCCGAGTCGTTACCAGGGCAGCAATCACAGTACTTGTAGTCGGGTAAAAAAGGGTTTGATATACAGATGCCGACGATAATCCAAAACAGAGCCAAAGTCGCAAAACAGGGACGGTCCAGTCAGAAGTGAATCACAAAGAATACAAGGCAAAAACAAGCATAGCACAAGGGAAATGTTCTGATAAGGAGCTGGCTGAGAAAAGACTGTTTAAATAGACAAACGGGAAGTCACATGCTACAAAGGGAAACGAGTGAACTGGATCAGACTAATTACTTAGGAATGAACATGAGGAAGTTCCTAATTACAAGAAATTGGCAAAAGCCAAAACGTGGACAGGGATCACGAAGACAGCCTATTGACAAACATACGGCTCCGGTTAGGGAGTTCTACTGTGACTGAGTGGCAGAACAGTGATTAGCCAGGTGCAGAAAATCTGCTGAAGCACAGCAAAGTAAATTGAGTGAAGGCAAGGGGCGGAGACTAGAGCAGAGCGAGTGCTGAGAGCTCGTTAGTCAATTAGTAATGTGCAGCTATACAATCCCTAGTGCTTGTTAGTAAGCTAGTACTATAAACAATGTAAGTCTTGGTTAGTAAGTTTAACTAAACAACAAACTGTTTAGTTAGTAAACGAGATTGTAAGGAATGGTTGAAATCCCAGAAACCATGAAATCACCCAAAAGTGTGGCACACAATACTGGGGCAGTGAGTGATCACATGACAAGAGACCAGACAGGGGGAGACAAATTGTATTGCATGGTATGACAAAAAACATGGACCGGAATGTAACTGCAGGAGTGGAATATGGCAGAAAATACAGAATCAAACAGAAACAAAACAAGGCATGGAATCCTAATCACAAATACAGTGCATGGTCAGACAAGGCAGAATTCATAATCAAACATGGTAGTCAGGCAGAATCATAACAAAAACATGGTCAAGCAGATCAGGATCAAAACACAATATTGGTGTTTTCCGTTATATACCAATTATATATCTATAATTATTATATTTGTATTGTTTGAACATTGCCAGTCAGGGGTGCCAGTAAATTTGGAGCATAGAGTAGCAGTTTATCGTGTTCAGTCTTGCATTCTTGTTCATGTGTCATTTGCCTTGTGTGTCTGTTTTCAGACCCCCACCTGCACCGCTCCTTGTTCCTTAATTATTTGATTGCTCCTTCAATTGTACCCATACCTCCCTGCACATTCCTTTACTCCACACACCTGTACTCAATTCAGTTATGCATTCTTACATTTCTGTTCAGTCCAGTGCAAGTTTGTCAGGCCATTTCCCTGTGTCTTACATATAAGAATTTTCTGATTCCTGCAATTTCTCGGTAATGATTTAGTTTTTATTTTCTTCCCGGTTTTGACTTTTGGATTGTCCTTCGTTTACGACTCTGTATTCCACCATCTTTGCCGAATTCTCACTGTCTGTTACTGAGCTGGATTGCTTGACCACTATTTATGATAAAACCCGTGAACTGGATTTGTCTGCCCTTAAGTTCTGCACCTGCCTTCAGCAGGAATGTTGCGTTAGCTTTGCGTATAGCATTAGGTTCTATCTCCGCCATCTAACAACTCTCCACACAGAGAGTGTAATGCACATGTTAGACTCAAAGTGTGCTGTTTCTCCACTCATTTCTATTGTCTTAATGAATGCATCTGTGACCTGTCATGCAAAAAGGGTACTATCCAAGCTAAACATGGATTTTGAGATTTTTACTTTAATTGAATTCTGCATGTCAGATATGCTACACTACAGGACAAAGTTTTGAGCTTTTTGAAGCAATACTTGTATACAAAAACCAGCATTAAGTAGTAAGTGAGTTTGCTTTTCCATCTGAGCGAATACCTAAAAAACTACTTCCTGGAGGACAGTATCCTTTTCGCATGACAGGTCACAAATTCTGGTTGCAAATATTAAAGAAATACCTGCATTCAAATTATGATCTTTTACTGTAATTCCTGAAGTGGAAATAATATCCATCTCTCCCCCCCACCTCTCTGTCTCTGTTTGATGCAGCTATCCTGCGGTGTGTGAGTTTCTACAGAATAACAACTTATTATCTGTAATCCGAGCGCATGAAGCACAAGATGCTGGGTAAGGTCCCACTCAGCCGAAACAACCAGTCCTGTGTGCCTCCTGACACCATCCCTGTTACTGTAGGACTCACATCTTGTTATCCCTGTGACATTAGTCATCATTTTCCCTTCATAATATAAGTCTTTATCACATGCTTTTCTCCCTTGAACAATCGTATATATCACATGTATTTTTCACTGAAACAGTATTTATCACATTCTTTTCTCATTGTATCATAAATATTTATCACATCCTTTTATTTACTGTTATTAGCGTTGATCATATTTTTCTATATAATATTAATATTTATCACATCCTTTTCTCTGTTTAACATCAGCATGTATCACCCCGTTTTTCTCTGTATCATTAGCATAATTCACCCGTTTTTCTCTGTATCATTAGTATTTATCACATCCTTTTCTCTGTGTAACATTTGCATAATTCACCCCTGTTTTTCTCAGTAACATTAATATTTATCACATCCTTTTCTCTTTGTAACATTTGCATGGTTCACCCCTGTTTTTCTCAGTGACATTAGTATTTATCACATCCTTTTCTCTGTGTAACATTAGCCTGTAACCCTCCTGTTTTTCTCTGTAACATTAATACGCTGCTCAAAAATATAAAGGGAACACTAAAATAACACATCCTAGATCTGAATGAATGAAATATTCTTTACATAGTTGAATGTGCAGACAACAAAATCACACAAAAAATTATCGATGGAAATCAAATTTATTAACCCATGGAGGTCTGGATTTGGAGTCACACTCAAAATTAAAGTGGAAAACCACTCTACCGGCTGACCTTACTTTGATGTAATGTCCTTAAAACAAGTCAAAATGAGGCTCAGTAGTGTGTGTGGCCTCCGCGTGCCTGTATGACCTCCCTACAACGCCTGGGCATGCTCCTGATGAGGTGGCGGATGGTCTCCTGAGGGATCTCCTCCCAGATATGGACTAAAGCATCCGCCAACTCCTGGTCAGTCTGTGGTGCAACGTGGCGTTGGTGGATGGAGTGAGACATGATGTTCGAGATGTCCTCAATTGGATTCAGGTCTGGGGAGCGAGCGGGCCAGTCCATAGCATCAATGCCTTCGTCTTGCAGGAACTGCTGACACACTCCAGCCACATGAGGTATAGCATTGCCTTTCATTAGGAGGAACCCAGGGCCAACCGCAGCAGCATATGGTCTCACAAGGGGTCTAAGGGATCTCATCTCAGTACCTAATGGCAGTCAGGCTACCTCTGGCGAGCACATGGAGGGCTGTGTGGCCTCCCAAAGAATTGCCACCCCACACCATTACTGACCTACTGCCAAACCGGTCATGCTGGAGGATGTTGCAGGCAGCAGAACGTTCTCCACAGCGTCTCCAGACCAGCGGCGTAGGTATTGCCGGTGCAGCCGGTGCGCTGAACCGGGGCCCCGATGACCTCTGAGGGCCCACGGTGATTAACTATGCCATTCTTCCTCTTATCAAAACACATAAAGAAATTGCATCGATCAGTCTCATTGTGTCAAATCTTTTATTCAACATAGTATTATTTCTTGCAGCAAAGGGAGTTGATGAGTATATACATTGCTCCACTGTTTCATACAACACAGTCATGGTAACAACCCCCCCCCTTCCCCTCCCTCCCACACACACATTGGCCATTTTTCCTCTTTTCTTTGATATATGTCTTTTGTATTTCAGTAATGATACTTTTTCAGTTATAATCACAATTACTAATCATATATTTGATTGTTTTATTCACAACATTTTCAAATGAACATGGCCTGCTGGGAAATGTTTTTGTCCAATTAGTTGACATTCACTTATTCCTTTCTGATCGCAGCTTCGTAGGCTACGCGCTTGCTCGTGAATTGTTCTTTTTTGAGAGATCAGCTAACCCATTAGCCTAGTATTGGAGGTGAAAAGTCTTGAGCACCATGTTGAGCAGCACAAAAGCGGTGCTCAAAAAAGAAAAGAAAAAAAGAGCTCGATGTACGGAACTCCAAATTGGCGAAATTGAATGCATTTTTTAAATAGTCATCTTGTCCAGATGCAGTTCCTGCTAGCGTTGTGAATGATAGCGGCGACACGCAGCAGTCAGACTTGGAGGCTAATGCTACCACCTCATTGCCCTCTTGCTCAACGACTTTGCAGAGCAGAAGGCACCCACAGTTAACTTCTGAATGGGTGAGTGCAGTTTTTTATTAGGCTACTGCAAGTGATCAGCTTGCCGGTTGTGGTTAAATGGCTGCTGTGCCAGGATGTGTGTCCATCTATCTGTTTACTTATTGATTTGGCCACTGTTGTGCTGTTAGGGAAATACGGTTGACTGTTCAGCCGTATGGATCTTTTTCGCATTTTCATTGGCAATGTATTGTCACTGTTGTTCATGGTTCAAACAGCCTAACGTGTTGTGTGATGTTGAGATGCTGTGCAAATATTCATTGTCCATGGTTCTAATAGCCCTAATAATTATGGGTGTCTGCGTTTTTCAGAAAACTGATTTTTCTTAATTCCTGATTTGGATACCTACTGGCTCACTGTAGCTGAAGTGGTTGGCTACAGAGGACGATTGTTTCTGTGAATATCCAATAACTGATGCGGGTGTGCCATCTAGTGATATAATATTGTAACTACGTGCATAAATTTGCAGCTCCCTGTCCCCGCACTAACATACCCTGCTGCCGAGCACTGCTGTTCTTCTCGAAGACGCTAAATCCAGATAAATCTTAAACGATGAATTGTGTTCATATTTTAATTTGTAACGAAGTGGCTAGTGTCAAAGTAACGAAGTAAAATGATAATTTTTAAGTTTTAAATGTTGTAGAGTAAAAGTCCAGGTTTAAAAAAGAACTCAGGTAAAGTACAAATCCTCAAAAAACTAAAGCTCTGTTACAATTACACCTCTACTCGCGGATAGGCCTGGGGGGGGGGGGGCTAGCGCCATTCTCGCACCGGGGCCCAGCGCCTCCACGCTACGCCACTGCTCCAGACTCTGTCACGTCTGTCACATGTGCTCAGTGTGAACCTGCTTTCATCTGTGAAGAGCACAGGGCGCCAGTGGCGAATTTGCCAATCTTGGTGTTCTCTGGTAAATGCCAAACATCCTGCATGGTGTTCGGCTGTAAGCACAACCCTCACCTGTGGACGTCGGGCCGTCAAATCATCCTCATGGAATCGGTTTCTGACCATTTGAGCTGACACATGCACATTTGCGGCCTGCTGGAGGTCATTTTGCAGGGCTCTGGCAGTGCTCCTCCCGTTCCTCCTTGCACAAAGGCGGAGGTAGCTGCTGGGTTGTTGCCCTCCTACAGCCTCCTCCACGTCTCCTGATGTACTGGCCTGTCTCCTGGTAGCGCCTCCATGCTCTGGACACTACGCTGACAGACACAGCAAACCTTCTTGCCACAGCTTGCATCGATGTGCCATCCTGGATGAGCTGCACTACTTGAGCCACTTGGGTGGGTTGTAGAGTCCGTCTCAGGCTACCACTAGAGTGAAAGCACCGCCAGCATTCAAAAGTGACCAAAACATCAGCCGGAAAGTACAGGAACTGAGAAGTGGTCTGTGGGCACCACCTGCAGAACCACTCCTTTATTGGGGGTGTCTTGCTAATTGCCTATAATTTCCACCTGTAGTCTATTCCATTTGCACAACAGCATGTGAAATTGATTGTCAATCAGTGTTGCTTCCTAACTGGGCAGTTTGATTTCACAGAAGTGTGATTGACTTGGAGTTACATTGTGTTGTTGAAGTGTTCCCTTTATTTTTTTGAGCAGTGTGTTTATCACATCCTTTTCTCGCTTTAACATCAGCACGTAAGCAGCATGTAACATTAATATTTATCACATCCTTTTCTGAGTATGAACTCTGGTAGCCTAGCCCTGCCCCATGAACCAGAGTTGATTCTTTATTAGTCTGTCTGCATACTGCACAGGACTTACGTATATCCTCTCTGGTTGGCCTTCTAGTGACGAGTGAGCTACAGGGAGGGACACTGTCGGGAGAAATTAGCCTTGAGGGCCTTCTGCCAGAAAACCTTTAAGAAGTCAGGTGACGTAGTATAAATAGCCAGACAGTCCGTACTGCAAGCAAATTGTGAATGTACGGGTTACGGAGAGGACTTCCATACCGTCAAAAAGGTTCAGTGCTCATGTGGAACTATCCGTTGATGTGTTACTTTTAGACTTTACATTGTTTAGACTTTACATTTCGCATTTTTTAAAAGTTTATTTAGAATATTCAGACTTCTGTTGCAGTCTGGTTAACTTTCGGCAACAAAACTATTTGCTTAGGTTTAGGCAACAAAACCTCTTTGTTATGTATAGGGTTTGGTTTAAAATAGATCTTTTCTCAATGTTAGCCCCATCTTCAAAATGATTTCTGACAGAAAGCTTTCTCGCAAAAAGTCTTCAGGGCTAACTTCTCCCATGAGGGGAAGGGACAGGAAGTGTCGGACGCCGCTATGCATTGTGGTCCGTGTTGCTACAATGTTATCCATGCTCTCTGCCCTGCCCTGTCTCTCAGTTACCGGATGTATCGGAAGAGCCAAACCACTGGATTCCCCTCTTTAATAACCATCTTCTCTGCACCAAATTACCTTGATGTTTACAATAACAAAGGTACGTTTACTTTTGTTGCATATGTGTGAGCGTGTGTTGTTTGGATATGAGTTGGGGAGCTTGCGTGTATGCGTGTCTGTCTCTGTCTAAATTTGCATGTACAATGCCCATCTAAAAACATTTGCGCACTCAAATATTAATTTGGAACCCCTTTTGCTTTGTTAATAGAGCAGATTTGTTATTTTGTTGTGTCTTCGTTTAGACAACCACATGCGACGTCAGAACATTTATTTTTGATCAGAGTTGTATTAATTTTTGACCGAGATCTTGTGTCGAAGACAGAGTAGTTGAACCTGCTCTATAGTTTTCTCCAGCATATAAGTATGGTTTGGGTCAGAACCTGTGTGTGAATCAGTGCATCTTTTCATGTGTGTGCTGCGCTGTGCAATTACTTCATCGATACAAAAATGAGTTACCACTGCTATTTTTACTCAACTGTGGAGGTATCAAGCCACAAATAACAATATCAGAGCTAGGCATGAGTGTGTGGATCACAGGAGCATTACAGGCAGACTTAGTGAAAATAGCCAGTGAAAGTTGCAAAGTAGCCTCTCACAGCATTAAACATCAACTGGGGAACATCATTAAAACATGAAATCTAGACTGCAATACTTCTCTCTCGTAATTATAATCTTATAAGGCTGAATTATGATCAAACTGAATAAAGTTTCCAAGTACAGTGTTATGCACAAGTCTAATGCACATTTTAGGTCATTTTGTAGGGCAAATATACTTGCAAAAATATTGAAATTTAAATGACTGAAACTAATGAGAGACTTTCTCTGAGACTTGCTAATGACTGAGAAATGCTCTATACAGAGATGTACGCAGTTAATTGTAAATTCAACCGATATTTCGAGTGACTACGCTTTGCCTAAAAATTTGGCACACTGTCCTGTTGTGCCATAAGATGACTGGCTTTTTGCTTCTTCCAAGCAGAGAGGAAAACTTGCCACCGTTCTTCTCCTGACTGACTGTCTCACTTGCGTCTGTCCCTCCAACTAACTGCAGACAGCAGTGATGATGCTGGTTACCTCAGGGTCCTGTCAAGACTGTATTATCTGTGTTAAAGGATTACTGCACATGCTCACAACTTTGAATGAAGTGAGTCTGCTCGACTGCTGGTCAAAATCTACTTTCATTTTTGCAAATCATCATCATTTTACATTGTATTTATATACTGTAGTTACTCCGGTATGATGCTTTTTACATTGATGAGTTTTCTATGGAAATGAGAAGATTTAATCGTTACCTCAGCACTTTAGTTGAAGGATAAGAAAAATGTTAACTGTTTGCCAACCGCAATAATCATAGAGGGTATTCTTCTATGCTGTTCATTTACGGTGGGAAAAAACCAGCTTAAAGTCTGCATGTCCTTCAGCTAGACCCCTAAAATAGCACTTTGAATCCTTGAATTTCCGTTGAAAACTTCTTCATATAGAAACGTAATACCCGAGTAACTAAGTATTAATACAATGCAAAACAAAGGTGGATTGGCAAGGATGGAATCAGATTTTTATTTGCTGTCGAGCAGATTCACTGTCTGAGGCTAGGAATTTTCAAAACTGTGAACATGTGCAGTCACTGTGATACAGGTTCTTTTTCTGTTTTTTAATGTAAACTATTTTTTAAATTAACATTAACATTTCAAGTTTACTTTATATCTTCAGCAACGCCAATGTGGAAAACAAAAATTCTACATCTAAAGCCAAATTTACATTAAAATTCAGTAGTGTAGAACTGTTAGTGTCCATCTTGGGTCCAGTCGCTGGGTAATTTTCACTGAAGGGCTTGTTTGAACAAGAGTTGAATCCAAGATATTTTCCGGCAGAGGGCTTCATTCCAAACCAGTACATTAGGGGTTAATAATTTTTTTTCAGTTGTGAGGCACATCCACCTATTCAAACTGTTTTAGTCATCAGCTTTGTAACTGCATTTTTGTTCACTCCGGCAATCCTCTTATTGTCAGTAGTTTTATAACATCTTATATCATGCAGTATCAGTTTCACTGAGGGGAAGCCTGCCTTGGTGTCTTAGCATTTTTTCCTTCTCAGAACGAAGTGTTAGCCGCTTCAAAATGGGGATTTCTAGGTAAAACTTACAGAAATGATACTCTTTGTGCATACGTGTGCGTGCGTGCTTTTGTGTGTGCGCACATGTGTGTTTTTGTATGTGTGTGCTTGTGTATGAATGTGCATGTGTGTGCGTATGCGTGTGTCTGTGCATGTATATGTGTGAACCTGTACGTGTGTGAGAGGGTGTGTGCATGTTTGCGTGTATGTTTGTGTGTGCTTGCAAATTTGTTTGTGTTTGTGTGTGTGCGCGTGAGGTTGGGTCGGCAAGCATGCATGCCTGTATATAATTCTTTGAGAATTTGTGGGACTTCTTTTGTTTGCATATAAATATGTTTTGTGAGTGCAGAGTTCATTTTTTGCACACTTGTGTCCAGATGCGTGTGAGAGTGCATTCATACGTGTACAAGATCAGATATTTTGTGGGCTGCGTGAAGTGCATTGTGGGATAGATGGAGAAAGTGTAGGTGGTTCTCACAGCAGAGCTGTCTCATCCTGATGGAGCAGGGTCAGCTACTGTAGCATTCAAGGGTGCCCTCTAGTGGAATAATTATTGTAATGCAAAAGTGTAATAGTATGTAAGAACTACCCTGCACCTTAAGTTGCGTCATCTTAATGCTTTCATTTTACGTGGACTCCATGCAATGAATTGCGCGAAGGACCATGCAGTTTACCGGTTATCAGTAATATATTAATTATTTTAACATGTAGCTTAATGTAGCTGTTCATGGCATTATTTTATCTATGTGGAAATTACAAGGCATTCAATTCTAACCTCTGCTCACAGTCTTAGAATGGCCACAAGGTTAAAATATGTGGTAAAAAAAAAAATAATAAGAAACTGACCTTCCAAATGGAAACGTATACACTCTAAGCAAAAAAGGTTCGCGAAGGGTGCTCCCTGGCACCGAAAAGGTTCGCACTTAGGAATGGTTCCCTTCAGGACCTGTTGATGGGGCTGAAACCAATAGGGTGCCCGTCCGCACCCTTGAATTGTCTCTCCCGCAACCGCACTAACGACCATTAGCCTTATCAACTCTTCGGGCCTATTTTGTGTTGAACTTCCTGAATAGCATTTTTTTTATTGTCCAAAATTAGCAGAATGCCACGCTGCCGCATTTTTAAACTTACTTATTCTTGTAAAATAAACTGAGACACAAAAATTACAGCAGATACAATTAACGACTTTTCGATTAGACTACTCCTCGAAAAATACAACAACCAATGGCAGCGCGGCACTTGTAGGAGCGAGGACAATCGACGTGGACCATAACTGTCGTTCGTCGCGTTCAAGCTGGCTTTGTTCATCAAGCTATATACGCTGGGTGCATCTCAAAGCATAGGCTGCATTTTCAGGGGTCATCACTTACTTCCATCCGCTAAACTGACATTTAGCGTTAGGAACAAGGTTAAATTTAGGGTTGGGTTTTGGGTTAAGGTTTGGAGTTAAGCTGAAGGTTAGCGAAACCAGTGACAACTCACTGAAACCAAAGCCGTTTCACGGATGAAATGTCGTTATGTCAATTCAGCAGATGGAATTACGCGACGGCCCCTAATAATGCAGCCTTCAAAGGATGCAGCCTATGTTTTGAAATCCACCCATTTGCTCACTCTATTACGTGGCTGCCAACATCCTGCAATGAGAAAATCGTTTAAGGACTAAAATGGATTTGTTTTGCCATTTCTTATCATCATATCATTTATGCAGCTGTTTTGACGTCTGGTTCATAAACAAGTGCATTTACTTTACATGAAATTCAAATGTCTTCTTTTCAGTTTGTTCCCAGTGTCAGTTTGGAGGCGCCAACATAGGCTGAATTCACATGACAAAAAAAAAGAAAGGCTTCATACATGCAAAATTGGGAAGCAATTTGATTGTCATTGACATCCACTTGTTTTCCCCCTTGCAAGTGTAAATACAACGAGTAAAGACACACCTCCTGCCAGCCAGCTCATCGCTCCATGAGACCCCGGAGCGCACTCTTAATGATTATTCAGTTATCATCTGTCATTTGTCAATCAGCCGGAACACCTGTTTGTTGTTCCTTCAAAGGGATATATATGAGTCCTGTGCAAAGGCTCTTTGTGATGTCTCTTAAATGCCACGCAGTAAAGCGTGCCCTAGACGGTGCAACTTTGACTGAGGCAAGTGACACGTGTGTATACTGCATTGGGCAATGTTGTGCCGTGTGGGGATGGTTTTAGCTGCGTAATTTCCTCTCATTACAGTGCAACAGCATATCTAGCATCCTAGATATTATTGCGTCATGCCAGGAAGTTTCTCACCGCGTGGGGGCTACCTGCTGCAATGTTACACGTGCTCTACCAATCGCAACGTGCAGACCTGTCTTATAATGTGCTCACGAGTCACATGATACAAAAAATTGTGGCGCTCCAAGGCTGCAAGCGCCTTTTGGCGAAAATGCCCATCTGCAGCTGCAAGTAAATTACAATCCATACCGCCTACAAACCACGCGGGTACAGTACAAATCACGCTTTTTAAAAAACACACTTCCTACGTTGGGGTTGGGGTTGGGGATTAGGGCTGTCTTGTAGGGGGCGTGCTCCATACAGGGCATGGTTTGCACTCGGCTGTGGCTGCAGCTAGACCCTTCTCCCTTTTTGGTGCTTTAAAAAAGGTGTAAGAGTGAACCCTTTAAAGGATCAGACAAGCACCCATTAGACGAGGTACATGCGTGCACCCTTTGAAATGGTAATAATAACCTTAAGGAGGGGCTTGCAGTCACCCGCTACGAAGGTGTGCGTAGTCAGCCCTAATAAGGGTGCTCATCTGCACCTTTTAGGGTTCTTGCGTTAACCCCATGCAAGGGTGCTTATTAATGCCATTTTGGGGTGCTTATGTTCACCCCTTTGTAGGGTGTTCATGAGCACCGTTTAGAGTGCATGTGTCCACCCCATAAGGTGCTCGCAAGCTCCTTTAAAAAAGGGAGCTCATTGTAGCAAATGTGCGCACCTGTAAAAGGTGCTGAAACAAACCGTTTTTTCTTAGAGTATATCATTGAAATGTTAGTATTGTTATCGATGCACAACATCTATGATCCACAACTCTCCCATTATTGCTGTAGTTCTCCAGAAGGAACTACAATTCCCATCATACCCGGCTGTAAAAAGACAGGGTGTTCATTACCATGCCCGGCAAGAGCAAACCAATAGCCCTTGGCAGCAAGTCTTTCACTCCACCTGTCCTGCCTGGATTACTGAGTCTTTCTCAACACCATTCATATTCAGGCGTGTTTATCATTATATTTGTGTACATATCAAGACATTTTCTGAGACAAAATACCAAGCTCGAGTGTAAAACAGTGACAGCACAGCTGGGATTTATAACTAATTGTTTCTGTAAACATCGGGGGTCTCCAGGCTCATTATCATATGTACATCACTCACTAGCATTGCGCATTACCATGTGCGCTAAGCACTTGCTTGTACATGCCCTACATAAGTGTTCTTTTTTTAAACTCAACAGACCCTCCTATCCAAAGTGACACGCAACCCAAAGTGCATCAGTCGGTACAGAAGTCCTGAATTTCGAGATACAAGTGATGTTCAGAGTGGCAGATATTACCATTAGAACTGGGATCCTGTAGAGCAGGAATCTTCAAATCACGATTGTCAAAGTCCGCAAAGGCGCAAACTGTTAGTCTTTCGCCTTCTCTTTTCCTGGATACCAGGAGAAAAGACAGCCTGGCCAATCAGAGCCACTAATTGTTAATTAGGTGATTACCTGGGAGAAAAGAACACCTGGGCTGGATTTGGATTTGAAATCCAGATTTGTTAAACCCTGCTGTAAAGTGACCTGTTGAACTAAGGAATCAATAAAACAGTCTTTGCTAACAATATGCTGCCGGTCCAAACAGAAGTTACCTTTAAGATTTAAATTTACAAATACGACTCTGATTCAATCATTATTGCTGCAATTAATCTGTTGGCTGGCAGTAGTTATTTTAACCCAAACTGACAAAATGCTCAGCTTCTCGTTTCTTAAAAATCTTATGTCGAAAGTTGTATCCCTTTGGTGGCAGAAAACAGTTTCAGAAGGGGAAAAATATTGGCCTGCATCGAGCAAAGAAAACAATGAGTGAGCACAGAAAGTATGAGGAATCATTTTGACACCTAATGGCTGCCAAAAAGTCCTGACCTTTACCACACTGAAAGTCAGTGGGATTTGCTGCAGAATCGTACCGAGTTGTTCAACTGCGCCGTCGTCAAAACAAAAACTCAGCAAAAAAATGAATACAAGACTGATTGAAAATAAATGATCCGTTGTTGCAATACGGTTGTCAAAACAATGAAGCTAAAAATTTGCACTGTAATCAACACTACGGGGGTTCCAACTAAATATTAGAGTGCGTGACTATTTTTTTTTATTTCTTATTTTTTTGGACAGGCAGTGTATGAAGTCAGTATAAAGCAAGTCTTGCTGTGATAAACCTTGATTGTGTCTGCAGTTGTTATACGGTACACAGCTCTGGAGGGGAGGAGGTTCGGTCAGAAGAGGTGAGGCAGGGTAACTCCCTCTGGAGGAAAAGCCATGATGGGCAGCAGACGTGCTTTAGCCTGAATGTCGAGCGTTAGCATCACTGTAATAAGTTAGCATGGTCTTGCGCTCGGTAAAACCCTCGGCCTCGATAATCTTCACAGCTGCGGTGCTCAAGTACGAGAATAACGTGATGAACATCCGGCAGTTCAACTGCTCCCCCCACCCTTACTGGCTGCCCAACTTCATGGACGTCTTCACCTGGTCACTCCCGTTCGTCGGAGAGAAAGGTACTACCAGACGCCTCAGCGGCTTCCATTGAAGTCCTGTGTTTGGCCTTCATTCCTGCCCTGTATTTTTAAATCCACAAATCACAGTTCTTGAGTCAGAGAACAGGTTTTGCACCCTCGCTTTATCCTGAAAGTGAGGTGTGCAGCCAGTTTGACCAGTCAGAAGCACCAACTGTTCATTTAATGTGTTGCCAGGATGAAAAGAATTCCAGGGCTGCATTTGGATTCTTGGTCCAGATTTTGTAGTCTCTGCTGTACCTGTGCAGTAGTGTGTTGCGTATCCCTGTGGTTCTCAAACGCCGTCTCTAACACACTGTGTGCTGTTTTTTTTGTTCCAACCACACTTTTAATCCAAGAATTTTTATCAGTTAGAGTTTTGGTTGGAATTAAAGCCACAATACACTGTGGGTCCCCAGGACTGACGCTGCAAACTGCTGCTGTAGCCAATCAAACTCTGAGCTCATTATATAAACATGAAAGCAGACCCCTGAAATTCACAAACTGTAAAAATAATGCATCATTTCTGCTTCTCAGCTTAGTGCATTTGCTGCTGTGACGTCAACTGAAAGTTCAGTCATGCGCGCACGTCAGATTTGAATCCAAAGTGGGAGACACGTAAGGTCTTGCGTGAGACTGTGAAATTTGGCCCTTATACATGAGACTTCAAATCACTGCGATATAAAATAGGAAAATTATATTAGAATTCTTACTACTGCTATGGAAAAAAAAATTACAGGGTCCAGCCAGAGAGAAGCTAAATAGAGATTTAAACCAATTTGTGTATTGATCATTGCTGCGATCTATTAGATATGGTTTGAAAGCACTGCTGAAATGACACAGAGCTTTCTAGTGGCTACATCACACCCAGTCCAGAAGTAAATACTCTTTTTGTTTTAGTCATTGACTTTGTTTGAAACTCACTTGTAAAGCACTTTAATGGCTCACCATCTATTCTTGGATAGAATGCTGTGAGCCCAATTTGAATTATGTGTAAGGGTTGGTCCTCGCAGCCTAATACTCGTGCCTAACCGAAGAACTGTTGTATTGAAGAAAAGTGCCTCTGTGTATAATTCAATTGGATGAAAGTAGAAATATGGAGGATACCATCTCTAAGACACAATTTCTCATAAGTAAGGACAGTGACTGAAGCAGTCTTCAAGTAATGAGACGTAGGCCTTGTGAAATTGAATCCCTAAATGGAATCTTGACCTTTTCATTACACAGCGCTCAGTCAAATTCAAACGCAGTCCCTTGGTGCTGAGTAAATGAGATTTTGTTTCAGTGATGTATGTAATTACAAAAGGTAGCTTGAGGCATTCAGGAAGTCTCCATTCTGCAATCGGCTGAAGTGCAAAAAATTAATCGCCAATTAGTTAATACGCAACTGTCATAATTGCTTCAAAAGATTAGCATTTTGCATTCACAGTTGAATGGATAAGCAATCGTTCTGGTTATGAGAGGAAAGTATTTTTCTTGGGACTGCGGTGTTTTGTCATATTTATACACTGCTCACGACCTCTGACCTCTTTCTAGTTACAGAGATGCTGGTCAACGTGCTGAGCATTTGCTCCGACGACGAACTCATGAACGACGAAGATGAGATCTTCGACGGTGAGTCAATTCCCTCATGACGTAGCAATATCTTTACATGATAGGCAGAGTGTCCCAACGCTCATATCATTGTTCCTTCCACTCGTCTCCTACTCCTATCAGGGTGTACAGGGGAGAAGATGAGTGAGGTAAAGGAGGATAGGTTTTTTTACTATTATTTCAGGATGGGTTCTATGGTTTATGCGACATGCGCGGTCCCAGGTTTTGTCCACTATCTCTGATTGGTTGCTCTGTGACCCTTTCTAGCCAACGCAGCAGCGGCGAGGAAGGAGGTGATCAGGAACAAGATCCGAGCGATTGGGAAGATGGCGAAGATGTTCTCTGTGTTGAGGTGAGACGGCGGTTAGGTGACTCACTGTCGTCCACAGGGTCAGACTGTAATCTTTATTGATGTATATAACCCTCAGACCTGACCTGATCAATCATCTTAGAGCTTTGCAGGTATCGATATATACCAGTGTAACACACATCCCTGTTTAACCCCGCAGAGAGGAGAGTGAGAGTGTGTGTATATTTACCAGTGTAACACACACTGCTGTTTAACCCCGCAGAGAGGAGAGTGAGAGTGTGTGTATATTTACCAGTGTAACACACATCCCTGTTTAACCCCGCAGAGAGGAGAGTGAGAGTGTGTGTATATATACCAATGTAACACACTGCTGTTTAACCCCGCAGAGAGGAGAGTGAGAGTGTGTGTATATTTACCAGTGTAACACACATCCCTGTTTAACCCCGCAGCGAGGAGAGTGAGATTGTGTGTATATATATCAATGTAACACACACCCCTGTTTAACCCCGCAGAGAGGAGAGTGAGAGTGTGTGTATATATATACCTGTGTAACACACACTCCTGTTTAACCCCACAGAGAGGAGAGTGAGTGTGTGTGTATATACCTGTGTGACACACACTCCTGTATATCCCCGCAGAGAGGAGAGTGAGTGCATATACCTGTGTGACACACACTCCTATTTAACCCCGCAAAGAGGAGAGTGAGAGTGTGTGTATATGTACCAGTGTAACACACTCTCCTGTTTAACCCCACAGAGAGGAGAGTGAGAGTGTGTGTATACGTATATACCTGTGTAACACACACTCCTGTTTAACCCCACAGAGAGGAGGGTGAGTGAGTGTGTGTATATATACCTGTGTGACACACACTCCTGTTTAACCCCACAGAGGAGAGTGAGAGTGTGTGTATATATACCTGCGTGACACACTCTCTTGTTTAACCCCGCAGAAAGGAGCGTAAGAGTGTGTGTATACACCTGTGTAACACACACTCCTGTTTAACCCCACAGAGGAGAGTGAAAGTGTGTGTATATATACCAGTGTAACACACACTCCTGTTTAACCCCACAGAGAGGAGAGTGTGAGTGTGTGTATATACCTGTGTAACACACCCCCCGTTTAACCACACAGAGAGGAGAGTGAGAGTGTGTGTGTATATATACCTGTGTAACACACTCTCCCGTTTAAGCCCGCAGAGAGGAGAGTGAGAGTGTTTGTATATACCTGTGTAACACACACTCCTGTTTAACCCCGCAGAGAGGAGAGTGAGAGTGTGTGTGTATTTACCAATGTAACACACACCCCTGTTTAACCACACAGAGAGGAGAGTGAGAGTGTGTGTGTATATATACCTGTGTAACACACTCTCCCGTTTAAGCCCACAGAGAGGAGAGTGAGAGTTTGTGTATATATACCTGTGTAACACACACTCCTGTTTAACCCTGCAGAGAGGAGAGTGAGAGTGTGTGTGTATATATACCTGTGTAACACACACTCCTGTTTAACCCCACAGAGAGGAGAGTGAGAGTGTGTGTGTATATATACCTGTGTGACACACACTCCTGTATAACTCCGCCGAGAGGAGAATGAGCGTGTCTGATATAGCTGCGTAACACACAGTCCTGTATAACCCCACAGAGAGGAGAGTGAGAGGGTGTGTATATACCTGTGTAACACACACTCCTGTTTAACCTTGCAGAGAGGAGAGTGAGAGTGTGTGTGTATATACCTGTTTAACACACACTCCTGTTAAACCCCACAGAGATGAAAGTGAGAGTGTGTGTATATATACCTGTGTAACACACAGTCCTGTATAACCCCACAGAGAGGAGAGTGAGAGTTTGTGTGTATATACCTGTGTAACACACACTCCTGTTTAACCCTGCAGAGAGGAGAGTGAGAGTGTGTTGACACTGAAAGGCCTGACTCCTACTGGGATGTTACCTAGCGGTGCTCTCTCTGGAGGAAAAAAGACTCTGGAGAACGGTGAGCCTCGCTCTCCACACCTCCTGTTCCCCTCCCTCAATCTCTGTTCATATTTCTTCTCACCTCTGCCCAGTAATGTAGCAACACATAACAATGACTGGATATATTTTAATCTGTTATCCTCTGCATTTCCAGCATTTCCTACATATGAAATCAAATTGTCTTACTACTAAGTTTTTATCTACAGTATTATAATAATGACAAACACATACAGTGTGCTCAATTTAAATTTCTTTAATGTAAAATTTTGAACTGCAAATTTGAAACATGAACTACAAAAATAGTTAAATAAAATGTCCCTTTTGTTTGTAACATAAAAAAAACAAAAAAACTACAGACTACTATTACTATTACTATTAGGGTCTAAATGCGTCGATCAGACTTTTCTTGCCTTAAGTAAAAAATTTGAAACCGGAGTGTCTCAGATTTCCTCCTTTTAATGTTTGATACACACAAAAACTGAAAGAGCACTTGTGTTTCCTATGAAGAGTCAAGGGTCCAGGGTCCTTGTAGCACTGCCGTTCCTTCTTTTCTTTTCAGTGTGTTCCTTTTTTATTTTTGAGCAAAACTGCCCCTGCTGGAAAACAACCCACTCAATTCTAATGAATCTATCCTCTTAATCCACTTCAAACTCAAATGTAAAATATATTTCAAAGAAATAAATCTACAGGAAATGTATTTTACAATATATTGCATTAAGATAACATTTGATGTTCAGATGTTGTCATGTGTTAATTTAATTTGGTAAACTGGTACAACCTGCGCAAAAGTGTATTGTTTCCATGCTGTCTTTCAGATTGGAACGATCGGACAAGGCAGCATGGGATTTCCCAGGCTATAACTAGACTGCATTCCAACAGAAAATGCTAAAAGTGCCGTGTGTGCTGAGTGTTAGCTTATTTAGCATAAATAATCTACCCTGAGCTACTGTATATAGCACAGGAAACAGTCAATAACTTAACAGACAGTATAATTTACATTATTAGCATAATTAACATTATTAGCATCTTTGTTAACCTACTTTTGTTGAGTAAGGCTAGATTCATAGTTATTCAGTTAACATTGTAACATAATTAGCATTTTTAAGATAGTTAGTTAGCATAGTTATTACGTCAGCTAACCTACTTCAGCTTAGTAACAATAAAAAATATAGTTGATTATATCACGTTAACATAATAAGCAATGTTACGATAATTACGATTTTAGTATCATCGCTAATCTACGTTGTCACAACCCCTAGATGCCTGTTCCACCAGGGCATAAGAACAACATTAGCTAACTAAAACTGAATTCACATTTAGTTAGTTAACGATTTTGTATTATTAGCATGGTTAGCATACCTGTCAACCATCCTTAGCTAATGTTAACTTAAAACACTGTTTATTAGACTGCTTAATATTATAATAATTTAAGCACAATTACCATTGTTACTAATGGCTGAAAATTATTTGCCTTGCTACCATTCTAAAAAAAATGGAAGAAAAGAAGCTTTGGACTTCTTCAGCTGTCCTCTTCTGCCTCTCTCGCGCACAGTCTGGCTGGGTTGAACAAGTCATTGCAACATCATCAGCCTGAACATTCCACCATTCATTTCAATGGGTCAGAATGTCATAGAAAAAAAGACAATAATGGATAAACGACAAGAGGTGGGGTAAATCCATAGCATAGCAAGCATACTTAATAATCAGCCAATAGTGTAGGCTAATAATGTAAGCAGACAGTAGGTTGGGTCAATCATCTGTACATTCTAACAGGAATGTAAGCAAAAGAATATAAAAAAAAATTCTTACATTATTGGCATAGTTATTACATTATCAAAGTTTTTTTTTTTTAGTGTAAGGCCAATAACATTAATAACCTGCCAATAATGTAATGGCCCAGTCACACAGCCGATCACGCACGAATCACTCACAAATCACGCACAGATTGGGTTTGTGCGTGCTTGTGCGTTGAGAAATTGACCAATTTTTCGGGGTGTCGGGGGTAGAAATCTCGGACGAATCACGCATGAATCGCGCATGAACCACGCATGTATCACTTACAATCACTGACCAATCACTGACATATCGCGCACGTCGACGCATACTGGCAAATACAGTGCAGTATGCCACGAACATTCGACGCACGCCCAACGCATGAATCACCGATGGAGCACGTCCAAACACGAACGCTTCACGTATTGTCAGTGAATGTCAGTGGAATGAACGTGATACATGCGCGTTTCATGCGTGATATGAACGTGGGGCATCAGTGGAAGGACGTGGACGTGCGCGGATTCAAACCAGTTCTGACGCATAAGCACTGACGGCCGACGAGTGTCCCGCGCATAGTTACGCATACTCGACGCATAAACTACGCATGCCGACTCATGAATTACGCACACCAACCCACAGTTGTGCGTCGGAAAATTTTTGAACCGTTCAAAACTCAAAATCACGCATAAACCGCCTTCGACGCACATCCACTTACAATCACTGACAGTCCACGTTCGTTCCACCTACGAATTACGCATACGACGTACGCTCCGCGCAGAAACGAAAATCTGTGCGTAATTCGTGCGTAATTCATGCGTTTTCGCTGTGTGACTGGGCCTTAATACCTTATTACGTTATTGGCAAAACGTTATTACGTTATTGGTAGAGAAATGTTATTACGTTATTGGCAGGTTATTACGTTATTGGCTTTATTACGTTTCAAATGGGCCCAAATTATTACGTTATTGGCAATTATTACGTTATTGGCGTAGTTATTACATTATCAAAGCTTTTTTTTAGTGTAAGGCCAATAACGTAATAACCTGCCAATAATGTAATACCTTATTACGTTATTGGCAAAATGTTATTACGTTATTGGTAGGAAAATGTTATTACTTTGTTGGCTTTATTACGTTTCAAATGGGCCCAAATTATTACGTTATTGGCAGTTATTATGTTATTGGCAGTTATTACGTTTTGGGTTGTAACAGATGCTGTTAACTGGCATGTTTCTCAGACAAATGCATCTGTTTGGTTTTTCAAAGTGTTTGGGGAAAGTAACTTACACTCCTGTAGGAGTCAACTCATTAAATGTCATATTCATGCTTGAACATTTTCTTAAATGTTTAATTAAATTTACTTTCTCAAAATGAAATTGATAAGAGAACGCAGTTCGGATGTGTTAGACCAAGAAACATAGCAAGGAACTATGTCTGGCTCAGAAAACGGTTACGTTACATTTCAACTCAGTTTAATTACTCTTACTGGTTTTATTGAATAAGGAATAAAAATGCACTAATGACGTTTAACAGTTTTAATAATTTCAAAATTTCTCATCGGAGTAAGACTGTTTTCTGACAAGCAGCAAAATCACTGAGAACAAGTGAATGTGTTGAGAGACATGCGTTGAGATTTTAAATTTCATTACTGGATGAAAACACTTTAAACAAACCTTTCGAGTACGCTTGCTCTTTTCCTCACCTCCATATCTTTCTCTTCTCCGCTCAGAGTTTAGTTCTGATTCTGTCTTCTATCTCTCTCCCTCATTCTCTCTGACCTTTATTTTTTTTTTTTTCAATTTCAGGCATTTTTGATTTTTAAGAATGATCTCTCTCCCTCTCTTTCCTCCCCAGCCACCATCCAAGCTATCGAGGCCATCGAGGGCAATGACGACGGAGAAGGTGGTGTCTTCTTTCTGCTGTTTTCTGAGTGGACAATTTCGCTAAATCTGTTGCCATGCGCCAGGGGCACCATTCAATTAACCACGAGATTAAATGCAGTGTGCCGGGCCATGTGTCACACGAGCTGTATGAACTTTCATCCATTAATACAGAACTTGGTCAACTTAACGAAAAACTCTGTGCCTGTTCGGTTTTACTTGCGTAGCGCTTTTCACCGGAGGGCTGTCACAAAGGTTATTACCTCTGCCAGGAGGTTATGTTTTTGCTTCTGTTTGTTTTTTTGTCAGCAGAATATCTCAAAAACGACTGCATAGATTTTAACCAAACTTTGCAGTATGTTAAAGTAGCACAAGAGGAACAAGTGATTCAATTTAGGCATATCTAGGCCAAAGTACAGCTGAGATATAGGCCAAAGTTCAAATCCAGCTATGCTGGTGGAGTTATGGGCTCTCGCGAGTCCAGCTCTAGTTTAGCCGAAGAGCAAGCACCAAACCTAAACTCTGAAATGGAGAATAAGATAAAGACTTCCAGTGGGGAGAAAACCCTTCAAATAGTGTGAGAAAATCTCGGGAGGAACCCAGCTGTACTGAGAGAAGCTGTGCTCCGCTGCCCAGTAAAACATATCCGTTTCCATCTGACTGTGATCATGTTTCCTTTTTTCTGAAACATGGTTGTGCGACTGTGGGGGTTGTGGATTTGTTTTTGTCAAATTAGATTTCAGGCAACACCAGAAGATCCATGTTTGAGTTTGTTTACAGACTTAGCCTAGTTTTTCTGCCTACGGTGTAAGAAATTCATGAATTATACCTAGGATAATTATGAAAAATGCAAAACAAATTGATATTGAGTCATAAAATGTGAGTGCAAATGACTTTTTTAGTGGTGAGGCTCATATTCAGTCAAAGTTGTTCCTGAAAGTTCTAAAATCTTGCTGTGGGAAGAACTCCATTGCCTATGCTTGAGCCATTTTAGAGAAAGATGGGTGGTATGGTTATAAAATATGTCCCAGTGCTTTAATCTTTGTCAAGGGGGGATGCGTTATTTGAAGGTTATATGATGGTGGTGTGATTTTGATTCTCCATCAGGTTTGGAATGAATGCTGATATAGACTGGGGCTTTCATTAAAATTGCCTTTATTTTGTAATTTCACTGGAAACTTTTGGTCATCCTTTTCGCTGACTCTATGATGACCTCAGAACCACAGTTTTGCAAGTTTTTGCTCATACAAAAGATCTCAGTAAATCAGGCTATTTCTTTCTTCTGCAGATTTATGAAAGCAGAAAGTTATGTCTTCTTGAATTGAGTAGCTCTCAGTATTGTACCAGTGTGGAAGGGAAAATATTCTTAAATGCTCTATAATCAAAGTATTACCATAATCACAGTTCAGCAGAGAGAACTCAGCCAGGTTCACATGGCCCTTTAAAATGACTAAGAGTGAGAGTGTACAGCTGGTAGAAACACATAAATCTGTTAAAAAACCCAGATAGCAAAACTCTAGCAGGCCGCTGAAGGCCGGCTAAATGTGCTAATCTTCTGGAATGACCATATCGGTAGTCAACCAACAGGCGGTCCCATTATATGAGCGTGCGCACTCCAGTGTTCTGGAAAAATCCAGCAACCCAACTAGCTTGACCCAAACTGCCCTTCTGGTGAACCCAAGGTTTGGGAGGCTCAGATGCAGTGCTGGACCGTCCCTGGAGGCTTAAAATGAATTTTACTCATCTTGTAAGTGACTCCAGGTGAAATATAAAAACCCTGGCTGGTCTGCGCAAACCAAGTAGCATTCTTTCTTCATCAATCACCCCGTTCTGACTGACCACCGATTGTCCGAACTGCTGTTTTTAAAAGGGTCTTTGATTCCGTTCTCCGTACGTGTGGTTAAACATGACACTTCCTTTCGAATCAAACATGGCTAATTTCTGATTGGTACATTGTCATACAGTAACCCTCCACCCTTAATTGTATCCCCCGAACGAAGTTCGAGGATACTATGGATTTGGCCTCGTCACGCGTCCGCCGCGTCCGCGTCTGCAGAGATTTTCTTGTGAACGCTCTACAGCCCACATAAGTGCACCGATTCTTTTCAAATTTAGCAGGCACATGTATTATGGTAAGTTCGCGACTCCTATTGATTTTGGGCACTCTGGGACCATCTGGGCCCAACTGGGGGGCCTTCGGGGGATACATGTGCTCGGTTGCCGAGTGCTCTAGTTACAAGTTTGCCATTGTATAATAGTGAAAACTCATTTTAAGCCTTCAGGGACGCTCGGGCACCGCATCTGAGCCTCACAAACCTTGGGTTCACCACAAGATCAGTTTGGGTCCCAAGTTAGTTGGGTTCCTTGATTTTTCCAGAACACTGCGCATGCTCATATAACGGGACCGCCTGTTGGTTGACTACCGATATGGTCATTCCAGAAGATTAACACATTTAGCCGGCCTTCAGCATCCTGCTAGAGTTTTGCTATTTGGGTTTTTTGACAGAGTTTTGCCTCCCAGCTGCACACTCTCTCAGTAATTTAAAAGGGCCATATGAGCCTGGTTGAGTTCTCTCTGTTGAACTGAAATTATGGTAATACTTTATGGAGTATTATAGAATATTTTCCCACCACACCATCTCTCTTTAGTAATAGATGCTGGCATTCTGTTAGTACCGGTGCTAAACTGAGTTTATTTTTTTGTTTCTTGTTCGGTGGTGACTAGCAGTTCGAGGATTTGCTCAGCACAAGATCACCAGCTTCGAGGAGGCCAAGGGTCTGGACCGCATCAACGAGCGCATGCCGCCTCGACGCGATGCGGTCAACAACGTGGGACACTCCATGGGCAAAATGAACGTGTCGGAGCCCAACGGCACGGACGATAACCGCAATATACAGTGAAATCCCGCTAGCGCCCCCTAGCCTAGCGATCAACTATCGTCTGCTACCGCCCCAACAGTACTTGCCTGCATTTCACAAATGCGGTGAAACAGAAAACGAAAAAAAAACATACAACGTGCGACTGGCCTCTATGCTCTTCAAACTGTTAAACTAAATGAAAACCCGACAATTACTTGCATCTGCAGTGACGAGAACATGTTCATGGACAGAACTAAAGACTCTTGCTTGTTTTTTTATTATAACGTTGTCTCCTTTAACGGGAGATATAAAAGAGATGTTTGATGTGGGCGTTGCTCTTTGGGGAGGCTACCTTTGGCAGCGAAGCCCTCATGATCTGTTGAGAGGGGGAAGGGGGGCGGAGTGAAGAAAAGGGGAGGGGCGGGGTGGGACAGGATGCAGGAAGTGGACAGGAAGTGCTCTCCTCTCCCACCCCACCGGACTGCGTCAGCTGCTTCCTGTTCCCGCCATCTCTCAGACATAAGAGGATTTTGCAGGTTATAAACGGTTTTCTTGCGAATTCACCTCATCTCAATACACAGGGCAGTTTCAACAGTATTTGCTGCACATATACAATTTTAATTAACGGCTCAACTCATGACATCTTCTTCAAAATGATCTTGCTATTAAGACATGTTTTGCTACTAGTATCAATAAATAAATATGATGAAACTGGTAACTTATTTATAAAACAAAAAAAAAGGACATTTAAGTATGCGTAAAATGTAAAACTACGTGCAATGCAATCTTACCTGAGATTTTTTTGTCTCTTCTTTATTTAGTTTTTTTGTAAAACGCCGTGAACCTAGCGTGTGGGGCCTTGAGCGCTAAACTGGGAGCTCTCTAGCGATGCCGTCGACGGCCATGTTGCTCCGAGTTCATGCAGCGGTTTTATTTCTGGTTCTGCCTTGCCACTGCTTATTTAACCCTTTCTCACTTGCCTGTAATCAAAAAGAAAAAAATATTGCACACAGTATGCGTTGTTAAAGGAGTTTACCAGTTCAGTGAAAGGTAACAAAAACTGAAGACAATAATATGTACAGCATCAACAGAGAGCTTCAGTGCATGCAGGTTAAGTTCGTTACTGATATGTGAAATTATATTTGTGCTGTGTTTCAATATAGTAGGTCTGAATTATTTCCCTCTTTAAATTAAATTTGTAAGGTACAATTTTTTTTCACATCATTTAAACAAAAGACTCATATTTTTGTTTATTTTCTCTGGAGTTTTCATTACTATTTTCTTATTTGAAATTGAGATAAGTGCACATTTCATTTTTAGTTATTGTTGTGAAGCCACTGAAGATTTTTTTAAGGTGTAAAACCTTGCATTATTTTATGATTAATATGATTATTATTATTATTTCTGATATCATTTTTATTTATTTATTTATTTTATTTATTTTGTTTTTCCATTGTACAGAAATCGTTCAGTATTCTGAATGAACATATCGTTCAGACTGCCAAAGCATGATCGCATGGTGTAATGAGATGTAAGCCAATCGAACTTGGGCCACGTGTCTCACTTTAAACGAGGGGACCTATATTCTCATGATAACTCTTATCCCTGTCATTGAGATTATCATTTTTCCTTCACTCAAACTGCTATCTGATCCTTGTTTGATCTCACAGCCTCTACTTTGAAGAAGGAACTTCATGGAATTTGTGGAACTTTTCTCATGTTTCCTCCGAAAGGGTATTTCTTTCTTTCTTTCTTTTTATTATTTCTGCTTCCTCCTTCCCTGGCAGCACACACACTGTAAGCATGAATTTTGGGACCAATCACTTTTTTACTCTTGAATAAAATATGCATGAGCCACGGACGTCTCCTACGCTCCTTCCTGCCTCACACACATATGAGCTCGCACACGGACAAACACATCTGTGAATCGCTAACACGTCTAGCAACCTGTATCTTTGGCCTGCGCAGTCCAATGTGTTAGCTCTTTCAATAGCTGCTGATGCACTGCGCTAAAATTCAGGAAATAAAAAACTATATTTTCCTAAAATTCACAGAGAACTGTGATCAGAAGTCATTATTACAGTTACTGTTGTTGACCTTTGTGATTTTTGAGCTAAGGGAAGGGTAATTATGCCTCCCTTTGGTGTGATCAGATTAGTGTTTGGACAGACTGTTAAACCTATGGGGAGAGCTAATATCAATACCCTTGGCACAGCAGTAAGTATTCTCATCTGTCAAATGGATGAATGGGATTGCTCTGTTGACTCTGGCAGGAACTGTTCCCTTGGCTTGAAGAACTGATGGAAATAAAGCTATTAGATATTCGTCTCGGATGTGGAAACAGATGCCAAATAATGCCATCCATTCACTGAGAGTGATTTCTTCAATCAAAGAGATGAAGCTACTGTTAGCCGTATGGATACACCAGTAGTAGTACATGTTCACCCTTGAAAAAATGAAGTCCAAAGACACTGAGAAGACTCATTGGGAATCCGCCTGCAAAATTAATGCTGGGTTATTTTAGGCATCTGTCTC
Source organism: Gymnothorax reevesii (assembly GCA_029721435.1). Lineage (NCBI taxonomy): Eukaryota > Metazoa > Chordata > Actinopteri > Anguilliformes > Muraenidae > Gymnothorax > Gymnothorax reevesii. Next base: position 89,293,432 of record CM056578.1, on the reverse strand, counting down.
CCCTCATGACAGGTTACCTTATACATTTTGCTGGATACCTGAGCACTGATTCTTGTGCAAATGAGTAAAACATCAAGAGTTTTGACCATAAGCATCACCTCCTCCACACACACTGCTAAGCAAATCTATTAGACCACCTGTCATAAAAACGAGAAAACACAAATATTTTAGAAATTTCCCAAAAACGTGTTTAAAACTAAAAATGATGTTGTTATTTCATTGGCAAATAACAAACTGTAACAACTAAATAGTCCTTATTCACACACAAAAACCAAAAAGAAAAAAAAATTCATATTTTGTATGGCCTCCTTTGGCCTTGCTAGGAGCTTGCATTCTTGCATTCAACCACAAAAATGTGCTTAACTATTTTTTCTGCTTTTTTGTAAAACAGTAAATTTGAAAATTCATGGATAGCAACAATAATTATATTTTAACTTTAAGATATCATTTCAGTTAAAGGGCTTTCTCAGACTGGTGGATTAACCATTGAAGAAACATTTAAAAAAATTATTTTGGTATCAACACTTAATTTAGGGCAGCTGTGGCATAAACCTTACATTGTGTGGTGGTCTAATAAATTTGTTGAGCACTGTATGTAATATGTTATAAGACATATGCTACAAACCAGGCAGGAGGACCCACTCGCAGATTAATGACAAAAGCACAGAGGGCATATTTATTGTCAGCAACAGGCAACAGAACAGAAGGGGGCTTGGAAAAGCTCAAGGTGAGGGCAGTCAGAGTCGAGCTACCAGCATGCAGCTGTAGAGGAGTGAATCCGAGCCACTGTCAGGAAAGACCTGGGGTCCAAAGGCAGGTGGTCAATCCAAACCTGCACAGGACGTGCTGCATCCAAACAGATACTTAAAAGCAGTGTTCCCCAAATCTCGGACTTCGTGGGCAGAGACCTGCTGGGTTTCCACCCGCCCTTTACCTGGGAGTCAGGTGTTAAGAAAGACTAACCAATCACAGACAATAGTTGTTCAATATTTGCTAGGAGGGAAAGGAAGCCAGGGCTGGATTTGGATTTGAGGGTCAGATTTCAGGAGCCCTGCTTTATAGGGACACGTTCCCTGCTCTGTTGACCGTAGGAGAACAGGAAAATGTCTCTTATAAAGTGTTCACAAGGAGAGATAAACTTTTTTCTTTTCGATATAACCAAACACATGGAAGAAAAGCTTAGCCGAGTACATGATTTCAAGAAGGTTGCTTCGGACAAGGGGGAGGAAGGCATCACATAGAGGCTCTCCAGAAAGTTCAGAGAAGAGCCACTAAGCTAATTCCAGGTATAGAAAATGAAAGCTATGAGAAGAGGCTGAAGATCCTTAATCTTTTTAGTCTTAGAAAAAGGAGACTAAGGGGTGATTTGATTGAGGTCTTTAAATATGTTAAAGGGATTAACAAAGTAAATTATGTTGGATTCCTTCAACCAAGTGTTGTGAGTAGAACTCTGGGTCACAAATGGAAGTCGACCAAAGGTAAATTTCGCACTGATATTCTGAAATATTTCTTCACCCAAAGAGTAATTTCAAGGTGGAATAGCTTGCCTGACCATATTGTTGAGGCAGAGACCTTGGGGGGTTTTCAAGAGCAGGCTTGACTTAAAGCTAGATACCATTGAGTCATTGAGTATCTGAAGGGATATATTCACAATAGTATAAAGAAAGTGGCGAGCGTAGTTGGGCTGAACGGCCTGTTTTAAACATGTTGTCATGTCATGTCATGTCATGTCATGTCATGTCATGTCATGTTATGTTATGTTATGTTATGAAAATAGATAGACGAGACAATCAACAAAAGGGTAGAGGTTTACAAATTGCAGGCAGGGAATAAGACAAGATGATAAAGAATTTAAGGGAGACAAACCGCAAAATTCATTACAACTGCTAGAACAGGGGAGGGACTAATTGCTGGGACACATTTGGAATCAGCAATTTGGCCTGTTCTGTCAACTAACCTGTCTGATATAGCCTTCTCATGAAAGATAACTGGCCATTAGCACGCTACAGGCCACAATACCTACAGGAAACTCCTATGCTTAACTAAACTGGTAGTTTGTGGAATACTAGCGTGCTTCTCTAGTAATGACAATAATCATGTTTTTTTTTTTTTTTAATAAAGCAGCTCTACACGCAGTTTATTGATTTTAATGCGTCCGTTCTCACCACAATGCTACCTTCAAACACTGCCAATGTGATCAGCATATGATCAGCCTTGCTGAGTAAAAATTGATGTGATATTTATGGAATATGATCCCTTGGTCAAATTAATCAGATGAAGCGGATTCAAAACTCTACGTGTGCGTGTGTGCGTTTGAGTGTATGCGAGTGTGTGAGTGTGAGTGTGAGTGTGTGTGTTTGATGTGTGTGTGCATTCAGGGTGCTAATAATGGCTACCAAGCAAAACAGGGCAGCTGCATCCTGATCCGGCTACACATCATGGAAAACCTCGCGTGATACAGCATCGCCAAGCAAGCCTATCCTGTCCAAGAACATTACTATGTTAACCCCTTAAACTCTGAATATCTCACTTAAGTTTTCCCAAGGTTCAAAATCAGAAAAAGCATTTAAGGACAACGTTGCACAGATACTCTGTATCTGTAGGTTGCAGCACTACACTGAAGCTACATCACACTTTCATTGCGAAAATTATTTAAACCTAGGATGTCATGTTTTTCTGACCTTGGCATTAGATCAAATGGAAAATATTAAGATACTATCTTATTGATACATAATGTTATGCATATTTCCAAGTAATTCAGCAGGATGTTCTTATAGGATCACTGGAAACTTTTGGATCTACATTAGAATTGAAATAACCCTGATGTTCCCAAGTTTGAATACAGTAGCTGCATTTTACTAACCAATATACATTCATTGGCCAGTGCCTTAGGCACACCTTGCTAGTACCAGTTTGGATTCTCTTTTACCCTCAGAATTGCTTTAATTCCTCATGGCATAGATTCAACATGGCATAGATTCAACAAGGTACTGGAAATATTTCTCTGAGATTTTGGTCCATATTGACATGATTGCATCCTTAATACAAATCTCCTGCTCCACCACATCCCAGAAGTGTTTTATTGGATTGAGATCGGGTGACTGTGGAGGCTATTTAAATACAGTGAATTCAGTTTGAGGTGATTTCAGCTTTGTGACGTGGCACATTACCCTGCTTGAAGTGGCCATCAAAAAATGGGTACACTGTGGTCATAAAGGGATGGACATTGTCAGCAACAGTACTCAGGTAGACTGTGCCTTTTAAACAATGCTCAATTGGTATGAAGGGACCCAAAGTGCGCTGAGAAAATATCCCCCACACCACTAAACCACCACCAGCCTTAACTGTTGATACAAGACAGGATGGATCCATGCTTTCATGTTTACATATGCCAAATTCTGACCCTAAACGTCACAGCCGAAATCGAGACTCATCAGACCAGGCAATTTTTTTGCAATCTTCAATTGCCCAATTGTGGTCAGCCCATGGAAATCATAGCCTCAGTTTCCTGTCCTTAGCTGACAGGAGTGGCGCCCAGTATGATCTTCTGCTGTGTCTCACATCTGCTTCAAGGTTTAACGTGCTTTGTGCTCAGAGATGCTCTTCTGCATACCTCAGTTGTTGCAAGTGGTTATTTGAGTTACTGTTGTCTTTCTATCAGCTCAAACCATTCTGGTCATTCACATCTATCTTCTGGCATCAACAAGGTATTTTCACTCAGAGAATTGCTGCTCACTCAATTTATTTATTTATTTTTTGGACCATTCTCCGTAAACCCTAGAGGTGGGTGTGTGTCCCAGTAGATCAGCAGCTTTTGAAATATTCAGACCAGCCTGTCTGGCACCAACAACTACTCTATGTTCTAAGTCACTTGAAACAACTTTTTTCCCCATTCTGATGCTAGGTTTGAACTTCATCAACTTCAAGATCGTCTTGGCCATGCCTAGATGCCTAAATGCCACTCGGAATTTCTCGGCAGATTCCGCTCTCTTCATCAAGAATCGGATGTGTGACAGAAAGTTGATATGTTGCTCCGCCTGACATTTCCTTGCTGGAAGACAGATTTACGCAGTTGTCTTAATCGGCGCACTACATCACCACCTAAAAATGGAGGCAAAACTGACCTTCGTAAAATCTTTGTGTGGCGACGCCTCTTCGTGTCTTGACACAAGAGGCAACAAGATGTTTTCACCAATTTGGCATGGAACTCAGCGCTGCTGCTACTGGACGCCGCTATGTTTATCCAGAGAAAAAAGTTCTGGCTAATGGCTTCCGCAGTCAGACATCCGCGGTATGATGAGGAACGAGTCGGCCGAGGTTTGCCGAGTGGCCTAAGAGGCTTAAGTTGCAGCCATGTGATTGGCTGTCTGTGGGCTTTATGAGGTTAAAGCTCGCACAGTTGTTAGCAGCCAGGCATGAGATTAAACTGAGCAGTTATCTGTTAAGACACAGGATCACACACATGCCATAGGGTGTGCTGCTGGTCCTATCTAATGATAAATGGCTTCGCCGTCAGTATTCTTATTTCATCCTCTTCCCAGGAAGACGGTTAAGATTTTTCGCAATCCATGACGCACAGTCTGAAAATAAATCCCGACGATGTTATCATGTTGCACAAGCTCCACCCAGTGGCGAAACATGCAAACCGCAACTTCTTTGTGATTAGCTTTTCCCAGCAACCACTGGATAAGAAACAGGAAACGCACCGACTTGGTAACTCATCTGAAGGCTCATGCACATTAGTTGTCACTTCAGTTTCCAATAAGCCTGAGGTGCATGTCGTTGGATTAATGGAAGAAAGTTGTAGCAAATGATAAATCCACAAGTAATGCCCTCATCCAGGTCTCAGGAATGTTACAATTGGAAGTGAAAACGAACCATAACATTATTCATTATTTCAGTGCACAACACAGCTTCTGGGTGATCTTGTGGCATTTATTAGAGATGGTACAGTCTTTTTTTTTTCTTTTCCTTTGTGATGTGTCCTCAGAAATCTCACGAATGACAAGGTCATTTATAGAAAAAAAAGCTTTTTTCGTCTGTGAAGTCTAATTCGTGTTCCGAACCATTTTTATACTCAAAAATGAATTATAACAATAAACCAAACAAAAGTATTACTGCTAGCCGAACTGGCATCCCTCAGAAGAACTGCCTGCACAGGAGGTGACTTGCATCTCGAGGATTTACCGTTTTAACGTGCCAGCAATAGGCTAAAGAGAAATCCTCAAATAAGCATGTTTTTCGGTGGACAAACAGGAAAATACTCTCCCTATTTACGGTAAGGATGCTTGTGACAATTTGTACGGTAATTTCTGACTGGATGGTTTAATTAGGCATGAACTCAACCACTCACACAAAGACTGTTCAACTTCTGTGAATGTGAACTTGCCATTTCTGTTTAAATTGCATGCCATACAATTGAAGACCACAAGGGGAAATATCAAATTTAGCATTTTTGCATATTAATTTCACATTCAGAAAAGTTGCACAGTCTCTGTGTGAGTGTGTATGCACGTATGTGTGTATTCTCAAGCTCTCACACTCAACTGCATACACACACACACACACACACACACACGCAAATCATACAAAATGTTTCCCGAATTTTCCATGACTGCCCTCTGTCTGTTTCCTGCTATTCTTCCACAGGAAGTCTTTACGGGAACAAGGGAATGACTCTGTACCCAACCTTTCCCACCACCTCTCCTGCTCGGAGCGCTTCTGGGCATCAAGCGCTCACTCTGGGCAAAAAGCCGGTCGCATCAAAACCCTAACAAACACATCCACACACACACAGACACACTCACTCACACACGCACAAGGGAGAGGCGTCCCTGGCTATAGCACACTCAGAAAGGACCCGTCCGGTCACATATACATACACACAGGGCTGGTCACTGCAGCACCCTCTTTGCTGAGAGAGTGACAGAGGAACCCATCCTAAATGTTCCCACGTACCCCGTACGAACCTGAAGATGGACTTTACGTTCTGCTACCTGCTTCTCCTGAGTCTCAGTCTGCATTCCATCCTCACAGGTAGGAGGGAGAGAGACTCCATCTTTTTTTACAGGGATATCTGTCATTGTGACATTCAAAAACTGTCTCAGCTCGTTCTATGGAAACATACTGAGCATCAAGGCTTGCTTACCTTACTGAGAAAGAGCTGGTTGTTCCCGCTAATTTTCATTCCAGCCATGTACTTACACTATTGATTCTACTGATCAAGGTTTTTAGCAAGGACTCCTGAGGTTGATTGAGAATCAGTTGTGTTACCGGTTGGTTGGAATGAAAGCCAGCACCAACTCCAGCCCATTCCAGATAAAGTTAGAAGCTTTGCTTTTGATAGCTTTTGTTGTATCCATTTGCCTGTGCTAAAGTATAAACAGATGAATTTATTTTGGGAAAAGATGGTAAGAAAGGCATGTTCCTGTCAGCCACGCTGTTTTTAATCAGCACAATAAATGAAGCTGTAATCATTTGAAGCATGGATCCTTTGTGTCAGAACTGTGGTCTACTCCATATTTCCTTCAGCCATATTTGTTTTTCCTTTCACTCACTGATACGGGGCTTTGTCAGGGCTCTGGGAAAAATGAAATGTGGGTTTTAAGTCCTTGGTACTCTTAACCAATGAAAACTGGCTGTCAGTTTCAGCGCCATTGCAAACTACCAATGTTTCCACGAGCCAGGCAGGGACGGCCAGCATGATCACTTCACTGAGCACACTGGCTCCTGTCATCACCGGTAGGTCCTTCAGGAATGTGATATATCACAAGATACTAAAAATATAAAATAGAAAACCTTTCAACAGGGAATCGTTCCCATCACATTTATTTATTTAGAGAAAAATCTCAATTTTTTTTTTAACATTCGGAAACAAAAAAAATCTTTGTTATGGTAATTACGGCCACTACTTTGTGATGAACTTCTAATAAGTTTAGCTCCTATTTTATTCTCTCGTATAGAAACTTTTAAAATGAATTTCAGATGGTTTCAGATATGTTTGGAATGGGGGGGGTTACTCTTCATTCATGGTGAATCAAGCGATGAACTCAGTCCTTGGTTTTAGATGCTTCTTGCCGTACACTTATGACCGCTAGAAGGCACTATTGCGTGAGGCATTGGTCATGGAGATCCGCAAACAGCCAGGCCTGGGCCGTTTCTCAAAGCGTAGGCCGCATCCTTTGAAGGCTGCATTTTTAGGAGTCGTCACTTAATTCCATCCGCCGAACTGACTTAACGTCATTTCATCTCCGTTAAACAGCTTTGGTTTAAGTGAGTTGTCACTGGTTTACCTAACCTCAACCTTAACTCTAACCATTAACCCAAAACCTAACCATAAATTTCACCTTTTCCCTTAGCCTAAATGTCAGTGTAGCAGATGGAAGTAAGTGACAACCCCTAAAAGTGCAGCCTTCAAAGGATGCAGCCTAGGCTTTGAGAAGCACCCCTGGTTTTGAAGCTTGACTGAAGACCATAGAAATGTGCGTTATTCCGCAGTAAAAGAAAACAACGCTGATAAACTGAAACAGATAATCACCGGACATAGCAGGTGATTGGGGTCTTCATGACAAAGGTATCTGACTGGCTCAGTAATGTAAGTTTCACATTTGACTATCATAACCTTCATGTTGCTTTGTTTGGGGCGCCCAAAAAATTTTTTTTTTGTCATTGATCTTGAATAATCCATGATAAAATGAGGCAATAGTAAACAGCGGGGACAGAAAAACCATTTTGTATGACCCTCACAACAAATTTTGGCATTAATACCTCTCCTGTTTTCTTACTTGAAAAGAACGGAGGTGGAGGACTCAGGAACGAGAGAGTTCATGTCCTGCCATGTGTTGCATCTGTACATGAGCTCAGTCAGTTAACTGTGCAGTCCCCATTCTGACAGAAGACTTCTATTCATGAGCAAATAGATGCGATTGGAATAAAATACAGAGAAGCTCTTTTGTATTCAGGGCTAAGATCATTTTCACCACGAAAAAATGTGAATTATGGGTAAAATGTTTCTCTGTGGAAGTTGGAATGTTCTTGGAGAGTGAATTAGTAATTCAAGGCCAATTAAGAACATTAATAGCATAACACTCCTGCGTGCCTTCCTGTGTAGGTACACATTTTCTACCTGAGATCTCGACAGCAGAGTCAAACTACAAAACAACAACAATTTCAGGTGAGGACCACGAGATGTTCAATCGCTCACTCGAGGCAGACTCCGCTGAACGTCTACTTGTCCTCTTTCATGTTAGCCAAAAGCTCCCAATATCTTGCGTGGGGAATCTTATTCATTCAGGCTCTTGAGTTATTACATTTTCATAGAGGCTGTTGTAATTCGCTTGCGCAGACATCAGGAAGTTTTTTTTTCCACGCAGAGTGATCACAGTGTGAAATATCTTGCCGAGTCATGGAGTTGAAGCAGAAACTCTGGGAGTTTTTAAAGCCAGGCTTAATACAGTGCTAAAGAGAATCTAGTCCTTGAGTATCCAAAGTGTAAGGCATTTTTTGTGGTATAAAATGGCAAGCTTTGTTTGGCTGCCAGGGCTGGGCTATGTATTTATATAATATCAATATTGTGTTGTCAGATTAGATATTATAATATTGTGATGTGACATACCCTTGTCTTTTCTGGCATTGCAAGCTGCATTAGAGTGAAGACATGTGGTTTTGTGCACTTATTAGACTGTTCTAGAAATTGTCTGTACCTGCCTGCTTGGTCATTGAATCCCCATTACTAATGGCTGTTTATCTGAAATTTCATTGTGTTAGTATTTTGTGAAAGAGCTAATTGGTCTTCTTACAATATTGCCCCAATATTGAAATTGATGTATTTGGTTTAAAATATTGTAATACTCGATATTTTTTTTTCATATCGCCCAACCCTAGCCTGAATGGTTATAATGGACTTCAAGCATCCAAGCATGCACTCAGTCCGTACTACTTAAAGGGGCATTTCAAATGAAAATCAGGATTTCCAAGTATTTCGCTGTATCCATGGAGTGAACCTTCATCAAAATTGATTGCTGATATAAGGAACACTAATCACTTCCATTTCTCCCAATGATCGAGACTTAAATTGTTGGATGACCAGTAGGTTCTCTGTCAAGCACTGGCATAGATGGAAAAAGTCACAGTGGATTTATACTTCTGATATAGCAAACAGTGTTCTGAAATAGTACTTGCCCCTGCCTTGTTAGATCATGAATTAACTGTGATTAACCATTTTTTTTTTTGTTCAATTTCACTAGCCACACCCAGGCCTGATTACTGCCAGACCTGTTGAATCAAGAAATCCCTTGAATAGAACCTGTCTATTTAAGTGAAGTAGGCTAAAAGATCTCAGAAAGCAACACATCATGCTGTGATTTAAAGAAATTCAAGAACAGATGAGAAACAAAGTAACGGACATCTATCAGTCTGGAAAGGGTTATAAAGCCATTTCTAAGGCTTTGTGACTCCAGCAAACCATAGTGAGAGCCATTATTCACAAATGGAGGTGAACCTTCCCAGGAGTGACCAGCCTACTAAAATTAATCGACAATTCATCCAGGAGGTTACAAAAGAACTCAGAACAACATCTAAATAACTGCAGGCCTTACTTACCTCGGTTAAAGTCAGTGCACATGATTCAACAATAAGTAAGAGACTGAACAAAAATGGTATCCATAGGAGAGATCCAAGGCGAAAACAGCTGCTGACCAGAAAGAACACAAAGGCTTGTCTCATATTTTCCAAAAAACATCTTGATGATGTCCAAGACATTTCGGAAAAGATTCTGTGGACTGACGAGACAAAAGTTGAACTTTTTGAAAGGTGTGCATCCTGTTACATCTGGCATAAAACTAACACAGCATTTCATAAAAAGAACATCATACCAACAGTCAAACATGGAGGTGGTAGTGTGATGGTCTGGGGCTGCTTTGTTGCTTCAGGACCTGGATGACTTGCCGTAATTGATGGAACTATGAATTCTGCTCTCTACCGGAAAATCCTGAAGGAGAATGTCTGATCATCAGTTTATGACCTCAAGCTCAAGCAAACTTGGGTTATGCAGCAGGACAATGATTCGTAACACACCAGCAAGTCCATCTCTGAATGGCTTAAAAAAACAAAATGAAGGTTCTGGGGTGGCTTTGTCCAGACTTAAATCCGATTGAGATGCTGTGGTATGACCTTAAACAGGCCATTCATGCATGAAAACCCTCCAATGTGGCTGAATTAAATTAATTCTGCCAAAAAGAATGGGCCAGAATTCTTCCACGGCGAGGTGAAAGGCCAGTTATCGCAAACGCTTGATTGCAGTTGTTGTCGTCGAGGATGGCACAACCAGTTATTAGGTTTAGGGGGCAATTACTTTTTCACATAGGGCCAGGTAGGTTTGGATAACTTTTCCCTAAATAAAGAATATCATCATTTAAAAACTGCATTTTTTTTAACATGAGTTATCTTCGTATAATATTAAAATTAGTTTGATGATCTGTAACATTTAAGTGTGACAAATATGCAAAAAAAAAAAGAAATCAGTAACAGGGCAAATACTTTTTCACAGCACTGTATGTACTGTAAAGGCAGATACCAGCCATATAACATGGGTGGGGTTTAAACTGTCAGATAGAAAACAAGCAAATTCATTTTTCAAAAATTTTTCCACTGAGTGCCTTTAAGGGTATCATACATTACATTGGCGTGTTCACAGGACAGAGAGATTATTAAGTCATAATCGAGTGTGTGATAAATGATAAAAATTATAAGTAAGAAATGATGATGAACGAAGATGAAATAGGAAAGAGCTGGCACTCTCCACAGTCCGAGCAAAAGGCAGCTAAAATTAATTATTCTCTCTCATTCTTTCAGCTGCTCCATCAACGATACCATTACAAATGACTCCATTCGTTGAGAATACAACACCCCTCTCAAGCTCAGGAACAGATCCTAAACCTGTAACATCCCTGCCCACTACCAGTAAGCCAGCTATCTCCACTCCAGAGCCAGTGTCATGTAAAATCTTGTCCCCCCATAAAATCTGTGTCAAATCACATCATTTGAGTCATCAATGTGATTTGCGTAGTAATGAAGTATTCTTGGAAATGAACGAGCCAAATTCATAGCATTTAAATTTACTGTATTAACCTTCAGCTAGCGAAAATGATCACGAACTGTTCAATGACAAGCGAGCACACCTCTGCAGCGAGGTAGCTATCAGGCTTGCTAATAAGGCTACAGTATACTACACGCATGCAGCCGCAATTCATTTAATTCTACGCTATTTCAACAGTGAGCTACATGATAAAATCGCAAGAAACGTCATTTCATGCGCATTTTGCGATGGACGTCACGTGGGGGGACCAGAGTTTATGGGAGGGGGGACCAGATTTTACACGACACCAGTCACTTTTCCCACAATTCATCCACCTAATGTAATGCCACCTTGACACGCAGGATTTTTGTTCCCGCAATGCCGCGCAGTGCGTCGTGGCAATGATGAAAGTCCTCAGGAACGAGCGTGAGGAGCGTGTGAAGGATGAAGGGTGGGGGGGTGCGTGCCATGTCATAGAGAGAATTTTGAAATGTTCAAAAATTGGGCACGCTTTCTGCACGAAGTGTTCGTGCCATGTGCGTGCCACTTGCACTAACCATGCGTGAACACTGCACGAACTTGGCAAACACTGTGGACGGTGCGTATCAATGCGTGCCGTGTTAGGGTGTTGTCACGAGTTGTTCACGTGATCATGGCACGCTTTTCTCACGCACAAATGACGCACGTCACAAACCATTTGCGCATGGCAGGAACTTCTCACGAAGTGAGACAGTGTGTAACTTTTGCATGTACAGTGTGCGGACAGGGCGCAAATAAGTCTCAGCTGCGAACCACTGAAATGGCACGCCTTGCCACAACGCATTGCTTGGCATTGTGGGGACAAAAATTGCGCCAGTGTCAGGGTGGCATTACACGCACTTCCTGGTCTGGATCCCAGCATATAACGGGTGAGAGGCAGGGGGCACCTGGTTGTTGGCCATTCAGGCTGATCGATAAGAAAAACTGTAAAACTACTATGTGACTCTTTGTGCAGGTAGACGTGCTACAACTGAGACCTTTACATCAGAGTCAGAGACAAAGAGGTCAGCAACTCCAGGTGAGCACTCTGCCACTTCTCTGAATGACTCCCATGTAAATTTATTATGTTTTATTTTTCAAATCAGCCCCTTAAAGTCTGGATTTCCCCTAATATATGCCTCATATCCAAATATCACCAGTGTTTTGTGACCCAATAAGCAAACAGGGCTATAAGAGTATAACAATGTTACATGTGAGTTTACAGTGCATTCACATAAGAACTATCAAGTAAACACTATCAAATACGAACTACCACGTACAAAATTAACTCATATTGTGACACAAACTGAATATAATTTCTAGTGGGGTCCTCGCAGTGTTGAGTTTGCCCTCTTGCGGGATGAATGAATAGCTGTTTTGTTTTGTGTTTAAAAGGGAAAGTATCATCTTAGCTCACGTTGCACTGATGTTTCAGGAAATACCAGGCGCACTGAGACAACGTCGAAATCATCTCTCTTGGCGAACACAAGCACCCGCCGGTTAACCCCAGACACCACCACTGTTCAACCAGGTGCCCCCCTAATCTGCAGATGAGGAACACAGTTTAAACAAAGGCACAATGAATCACTCTGCACAGACCCACAGTGCATCCTGTTATTCATCAGCACAGGGATTCAACAGGCCCTGTCATGTGGCCTAACAAGTCCTTCTAATTGGTGCATAAGATAGACCAAATGGGATTTACAGCATGAGAGGCCAACAGTGGTCCAGAAAAGCCACTGGTTTTTGTTTTAATCAACCACTTGCGACCCAGAAACCAGGCGGGGGGGTAACTGTTAAATCTACTGCTTTAGCTGAGTTACTACAAAACCCAGCAGTTAGCTACCATTGCTTTAGAACAGTGCTTCTCAAACCTCTCCTGGAGGACCACCTGTCCTGCTTGTTTTAGATCTCTCCCTGCTCCAGCACAGGTGATTCAAATGATCAGATTGTCATCAATCAGCTTTAGAGGGTGATAAATGAGCTGATCATTTGAATCCCCTGTGCAGGAGCAGGGAGAGACCAAAAACATGCAGGACAGGTGGTCCTCCAGGAGAGGTTTGAGAAACACTGCTTTAGAACCTAGGGGAGATAGATCGATTCTTTATCATTAACAATACTTTGAGCAGTTTTATGTCAACATACAACTCATTCATACCAGTGGGAAATTTAGAGTCTCCATTTAACCAACCATGCATGTCTTTGGCCTGTGGGGACCCCAAAGTACCTGCAGGATATCTACATAAACACAGGGAGAACATGCAAGCTCCACACGCAAAGGCCCTAGGCTGGATTCAAACCCCCAACCTTCTTGCTGTGAGGCAGCAGTGCTAACCACAGTGGTTCTGTGTGATAAAGATCAACACATCACAACATCACATTCCACAGATCTGTGCAAAAATCCTGTATCCCTCACACACTGTCTGTTACTTACCGAAAACTATGTGAATGAATTCTGCAGTATTTACATATAATACACAAAAACACAAATGTGCTCAAACGGGTATATGTTTCATGCGAGACTGCTAGTTCTGTGTGACATGTTTTGAGGACCTGACCTATTGTGTACACTGTCCCAGTGTCTACAGCAGCTGAACGGTTACCCACAATGCCAGGAACTTCCACCGTACATCCCACTGGCCCTGACGCATCACTATCCCCAACTCCCTCTACAGGAAACAGCCTGACCAAGCTTGCTTTCGGTAAATTCACGTCATTGCTTTTAACGTTTAAAAATGCGAGTGGTACAAACATGCAAGTGCAATCTGCTAAATGAACTGAACACTTGACTCCAGATGTCACTATCAGGGCATATTAATTCACCTTAAAAAATAAAAATATGCCACGCAACTGTTCTTAGTAACTTCTGGATAAATTCTTAGATTTTTGTTCGGTTTAATTAATCAAATTCAGTTGAAGTTACTCAATTCAGTTGAGTGGAAATGTGTTTTTTTTTTTTTTAAGTTTGGAAGCTGTCCACTACAGCACGGCCTTTTGAGGATTTTGAAAAAGTACTCTGGAAAACCTTGTCACTAATGCTGTAAATTCTCTGTGGTACACATTGTGGAAACCCCTGTACAAAGGGCAGATTTTTTTTAAGTATACAGGAGTCCTCAGGAATTTTACAGGGAGGCTGGAATGTGTCATTGCCAGACTCTGCAATGTTCTATTGCCAGAGAAACACAGATACTTTCTCAGATAGTCAATATTTCATTGATATTTTGTTTGAAGTTGAATAGTGATGGGAATTCCAGCTCTTTTTGGTGAGCCAAATTATTAGGCTCTGTTCAACAATAAGAACCTTTCAGCTCTTTCCTCTCTCAAATGGCTCTTCATTTGTAATTCAACTGAATTTTGCAATGTGTTGACCTATGATTGGTATGCACGCACATGTCAACTTAAATTATTCAATGTAATAATACTATACCTTATCATTTCTACAGTAAGATACCATTATTTTACATTATGTTTGGCATTGTTGGTAAATTAATAAAAAACCAAGAACGTTGTCCCGATGAAGAAGCAGACTCCGAAGTTCATAGCAAAAGCAGGAAAAAGTTTATTACACAGCCAGCCGTGGGAACAACAGCGTGATGCAGAGTTTTAAATTTATTCGTTTTGTAAGAAACTTTGTACATGTTAAAGTACCGACATTTGCATATGATTTCTGTAATGTTATCAGACGATTGGTTCCAGGGTTTACAATTTGATAAAAAGGAATACTCAACAATTGGGCCTCTCCTGAACCACTCAACTTAATTGGTTCAATAGATTCCCAACCCTGGGAAGTGAGTTCCATATATGGGCATACGGAACCTCCAACTAAAAGGTGCTAGTGCATTTCATGTCCTGTCGGAACTGAAGACAAACAGAGATCCCTGCTGGAAGTCGCAAATAGGCGATATGTCCTGTCGGACCCGACGGCTTCTCTTTATCTCCTAATACACATTCATTACCTATTGATCAAACCGTCTGGCTCACCTCATATTGCTAACACCCCAAAATCCTGTTTCCCAACAGCATAAAAACACTGATGTTAAAATATCAGACATATTACACATGCGCATTGAACATTTAATAGTATTGAACATTGTAAATTAGCGTGTCGCTCAAAACAATTAACACGGTGCATCTGGTCCTTGAACATAAATGCATGTTACAATTCTAATCCTACTGCCATGTCCATATCAATAAAATAAGATTTTAAAAAATTACAAACTAAAAAATCAGCACAACATACTGCCAGTACATCTATATGCTCTGTTACCCAAACCTATTCGCTTGGGCTTTGTAAGGTAGCGATCTGGAACCAAATGCGAGGACATAGGATTGCAAAAATAAAGAGTTTTATTGAGCGAGGGGGTAACCCCAGCAGGGCAGAAGGTGACAGTACAGAGTCCGCAATCCAAAAGTCAAATTCCAGTGGGACAGAAAAGGGTTCGTAACCTGGGCAGCAAACACAAAAATCGTAGTCGACAAAAACAGATTCGGTACACAGGCAGAGGTTTGTGGGAGAAGCAAACTCATAAGCCAGAGGGCAATCCGAATCGTAAACAGGGCAGCAATCCACAAAATCGAAGTTGGGCAGAAATGGGTCAAAAAACACAGATGCAACAAGTAATCAAAAAGGGCAAACCAAAAAGGGGTTGTTGGGCAATCCAGTCAGAATCAGAAACTCAATTAATACAAGGCAAGGAAACAGCAGCACGGGAAACGATCTGACAGAGAATGGCTGTGAGAAGACACCAAATATACGCTTCTGGGGAGATCACATGGGGAGAAACACAAGTGCTGGTCGTCAGACTGATTACAAGGGAGAGGCACATGAGCCTAATCACATGAAATTTGGCAAAAGCCAAAACGCGGATAGGGAACACGAGACATTCCTATAGACAAACATACGGCTCCAGTCACGGAGTTCTAACGTGCATAGATAATAAGAGAAAGGACAGCGCGATCAGGTGTGGAGCTCCCACAGAAAATGCAGCAAAGAAGATTAGGGAGAGAAAAGAGGCGGAGACTAGAACAGGGCGAGTGCAGAGAGCTTGTTAATCAATTAGTAAGTGAAACTATACAAATCCTTGGTGCTCGTTAGTAAGTTAGTATTATATACAAGGTTAGTCATTGTTAGTAGCTTCTGGCGAAAATAATAAACTGTTAGTACTGTTAGTGGATAGAAAAGTAGAGTGAAACCAGCAAACGAGATCGGAAGGAAGTTTGAAAACCAGAATCCAATAAATCACCCGAAGGATGACACACAAGACTGGGGCTGTAAGTGAAGGCGAGACGAGAGACCAGACGGGGGAGACAAAGTGCAATGCAAAATGGAAAACATGAACCGGAATGAAACTATGGTAAAATGCAAAATGTGGAAAAGTAAACTAAGACAATACATGAACAAATCGAGGCAGCCAAATAACAATACATAATCCAAAGAATAGTCAGGCATGACAGAGAATCAAATAAACAATAAAACAAATATCAAAACAAGGCATGAACATGGCAGGCATGGCAGAATCATAACAGGCTTGGCCTGCTAGCTGAGGCCCCTGAGGGCTTGTCAGTCTGTATATTAAGTGCCTGTGGCTGAACGTTGTGGTGAAAAGATCATCTTATTATTATCTCGCCCATAACGGAGTCCGGAGGGCGAGGTATCGGTTTTGGTGGGTTTTCTTTTCAGTCTTTCTTTCTTTCTTTCTTTCTTTTTTCTCTCTTTCTCAGCAACATAACGGCAAAATGGCTCAACTAGTCTTCATGAAACTTTCAGGATAGGCAGGCATTAATCCAAAATAGATCTCTATAAATTTTGGAGGTCATTGGGTTAAGGTCAAGGTCACTGGAAAGGTCGAAATATTTTTTCTAACTTTGGTAAAAACAATCATATGAACTTCAAACTGAATCCAGAATGTGCATCTTTCGTGCTTTCACTCATGTGCTAACATGGTAGGTTATCTGCCATAGTTTTGTTCGTGGTTGGGGGTTAAATGTCGGGGGGGTCAAGGTCGTTGCTTAAATTTGCTTATTTTCCATTATAACTCAAAAACAGTGAGAGATGGAAAGGTGTTCATTATTATTGCCAACATACAGGAAGTCACGTATGGGCTTTCATTGGGCACAATAACCTTTCAGCTTGAGTGACCTTGAAAGGTCAAACTGAAGGTCAGGTTTAGTTGTACCCAAGAGAGACCAAATTGATAAGATCGAATCCGAAGCTAAAGCACTAAAATAAGTGCTACCGGGAGAGGTTTGTATTGCCTGGCAAAACTCATTCTGTCTTGTACTAATTTGAAAAAAGAATGGCTCTGAGACAGGAGCCGGCTCTCATCATTATTTTTAAGGAGCCGGCTCGTAGAGTCAACTTGTTGTCGACTGACACATCATTTGAGTTGAATGCTCCTGTCAGCTATGTTTGATATGTTTCTCTCTCAGTGCTAAGCTTTGTTGATAATTTGTAGTCATTGTTCGGTCATTGTGGTGCTCTCTGCACTTTCATTCAGGGGTAATGAGTTTCATCCTCGTACTTATCATCATCATGGTAGCGCTGGTCACCGCGATCCACCTAAGAGGCAGATGCAACGGCTCTAAGGAGGAAGGTGAGCGCGAGAGAAAGAGTGTATGTGTTTACACTACTGACTGTCTCTGAGTGTGTGTGTGTGTGTGCGCGTGTGCGTGTGCGTGTGTGCATGAAAGTAGATGCAAGTGAATTTCAGAAAAACTTGTGGCAAACACTGTATTTAGAGCGCTGTGGTTGCTCGCACACAAGAACATACCCTGTCTAGTAACGCATAATATCAATTGATTGTTATGATATTTATGACAAGTATCAAAACACATATATTCTATTCTAAAAGCGCATTCACAGCATATCTATAAAATAAAACTCTTTTAAGATTTAAAAAAAAAAACATAAAACTTAATAAATTCCACCAAAGGCAGCAAACACTGCGAGTAAAAATGCCCAACACTTCCTTAACAACTAACTTACCCCAGGCCACACCTAAGCAACCAGGAAAAAGAACAAAGGAGCGTATTCCTGCCACATTTTCAGGCTTCTGCAGCTGCACATTACTGTAAGCTTGTGAACCACAAATCGAGTGACCTGAAGTCTCTTTTGCAGGTAAAAAGAGTGGTGATTCCTTGATGTCTGAAAGGTATGGTCCACACACCTTCATGAACAAACATCAGGTTGAAATGTTCCTAATTTGATTAACTGAAATAAGTGTTGGAGTGGAGTGCATCATTCAAGTATATTTGACGTGTATGAGAACTTGGAACTTGAAGCTGAGCCAACTCAAAAATGTTTGCATCAGATTACCTAACTTTTTATGCTGAGTTGACATTTCTTTTTTTTTTTTTTACACTTGAAGAGTCACTCTCTCATCACCATGTGCCAATGCGCTGGAATCTTCCACCTGATTGTCATTGTCTATTAGGTCTCAAAATATGAAAATATTACTCCTAAAAATACTTGCTTGCTTCCAGCCAGGTCACTTCGACCGGGGAGAAGGAGCACATAACTCTGGTCTCGGTTAAAACGATAAACACTGAAACGGGTGAGATCTTTTTCCGTCGTGACGAGGAATCCACATATGTCAATCAACAAATTGCAAGCTGAAATTCCAGGGTAAATGACTAGGTCTAAAGAAAGATTCCATATAGAAAACTAGCAGAAGGTCTGCATGAGATGCAAATCAATCTTAGGGGTCTATTCTCCCATTAGCGCGTAAGTCTTTTTTTACGCGCTTCGAGTTAAGCGCTTTTGAGTTACGCGTATTCTCCCCTACTCGCTTCGATCACGCCCACAGCGCTTAACTTCAGAATGTAGGCGGCCTTATGAAAGAGGTGTGACTGATCCAAAAGAGAGGCAGACTCTGTATAAAGCTCATTGATTATGGCTATCAGGAAAACATGGAAAATGGATTTTCTGAGTAACCATGAAAACGCATTTGTGGTCCATGGAAAACGCAAACCAGACTTTAAATTTGAATATTGTCGGCCTGCTGATAAAACCTCGTATCTCCAAACTGATAAGAAACGAAAACTCTTATGTCCACTATTCTTACATGCAAAATGAAACATTTTTATTTTAAACTATATTTATCCATTTATATTATTATTATCATTATTATTATTTTATTTTATATTTATTTTTTATTTTCCTGTGAAGTTTGTCATTGTGAAGATACGAGGTTTTATATGCCGCTGTAATAGTAGGCCGTAACAATTACAAGACGTAATTCAGACATCTCTTTATTTATCCCCCGCCGCGCGATTAGCGCGAAGCGGGGGATATAGCATTGGGCTCCGTCCGTGCGGACACATAAAACTGCGGCGGCGGGGAATATGTTAGTGACAATGCATACAAACAAATTGCCGCGATAATGAAATAATAAATAAAGAATTTAGCGCTTCTCAATCAGCGCAATCAGATCATTGAAAATGTGCCCCTCCTACACCAGCCTGTTTGTTCCGTGGAAGACAGGGATGAAGACAAAGGGAACATTCTAGTCACACAAAGACAATCAAAGACAGTTTATATGATCTCATTTAGAAATTGCGCACTTGAAAACTTCTCCGATGTCAGGTTTGCAACTAAAGGACATGGAAACGCTTTAACAAGGATTCTTACCCCGCACGCGGTCATCTCCCCTCCCCGACACCGCCTCAGTAATGACGGAATTCCATATCCATAGCCTATCATCCTATTTGATTTGAGCGACACATTCACTTGAACTTGTGCCTAATACTTTATCATAATCAATTATCCCATTTACTGGTCATGATTCTTCCCATGTCGGCTATTCTTTAAAGGCTAAAATTGATTAACAAATGGATAGTGCTTTGGTATTTGCCAGAGTAGGGCTCAATCTAGAGTAGCCTATTTAATAATATCTTTATTCACACATTAAATTGCACAGTATTACCTATGGTAAAAAATTACTAGGACTCGAGTTAGTTAATACAGATATCCTCAATGAGAAAATCAATCCCCTCACTCCTGAGAATATCACAACTTTTTAGATTATCACGAACATACAGGGCAGTCGCATTTGTTAATAGAACACGGAAGACAATGATGGCGACGTCGAGTCAAAGCCGAAAACCAAATTTCACAGATGTTGGTGTTGTATG
Organism: Gymnothorax reevesii; assembly: GCA_029721435.1. Lineage (NCBI taxonomy): Eukaryota > Metazoa > Chordata > Actinopteri > Anguilliformes > Muraenidae > Gymnothorax > Gymnothorax reevesii. The sequence continues at coordinate 89,273,208 of CM056578.1, read as the reverse complement.
GCAAGCAAGCAATGAAGTCTGATCCGAGGAATTAAGCTGCGAATCGTTCTGGATGTGGCTTCGGTGGGGAGATGTAAGCGCAGTATCCCCGATTTAAAGCATAAATGGAGAGATCTGCGGGGCGCTGTAAAAGCCAGGTTCTCTGCACACCGGAGAAGTGTACACGCAACAGGTGGTGGGCAACCATCATCCCCTGTGCATTTCACTGCACACGAGGAGGGGATGTCATCCACTCTTTCTGCAGTGGAAGTGCATGGAGAAGAACTTGAAGCGCCAACGAACTGCGTCAGACACCTTGACACAGACGCCTGTGATGTGTATGACATCACCAGCCACTCTCTGAAACGACCCAGATGTCAGGAGCGACAGCGCAGTTCTGACGTTGATGACCACGGGTATTTTTTGTGGATAATTGCTGCGGCTGGATAGCCGTTCATCCAGAAGTCAGCTAAGATAGACAATTGCCTCATGCACGAAAGCGCTGGATGCACTCGATGTTAGTCCCAAGATGTCCAAACGAAGCCGATATATGCGTGTTCGTCTTCGAGCTCGGCGCGCTCCTCTACTCTTTCCCAATCACGCAAGAGTGCAAGCAAATGCAGGACTGGCATTTTGGCTTTAGATTTTGAGGGCATGGTAGAATGATGGTCTATACTCGAATTAATTAATTGTTTTGCGTTTGTAATTTAACTGATTGGAGAAGAGGCTGATGCGTAATATCATGTGATGATTTCGTTTGATAAATTATCATGGCTTTGAGAAATGTAGTTTAGAAATAAGGAAGAACAATCGAATATTAAATGTCTCAACCTTTACCATGTTAAATAAAATAAAAGTAATGTTAAAATTCGGCCTATAACCGACATCAAACGCAATATTCAATTTCGCCTAATGTTGGCGCTTGACCTTAATACAGCCCTCAAAAGCGCTTAACAGAAAAAGCGCGTAAGCCAGGGGGAGAATACGCGTAAGTGTTATTTGCATGAGAAACGCCCAGAAACGCCCCGATTTTGGCCTTGCTCCGCCCCAATACGCGTAGGCTGAAAAGCGCGTAGCTACGCGCTTTTTTCGACTTAAGCGCATGGGAGAATAGACCCCTTAGTGCATAGCATTTAAAGTTGACCAAGTATTGTTGAGCAAAAGGGTGCATGAAGCACTCAATCAATCATCCAAAGTGGGGGTGCAAAATTACACCCCCAATTCCGAAATAGCTGGGACAAAACGTAAATTGTGAATAAAATCAAAACGCAATGACTTTCAAATCACACCAGCCAGTATTTAATTGACAATAGAACAGAGATAACATAGCAAATGTTTAAACTAAGAAATTTTTACAATTTTATCCACAAAATGAGCTTATTTCAAATTTGATGGCTGCTACAGGTCTCAAAAAAGTTTGCACGGGGGTCTGTTTACCATGATGTAGCATCTGCTCTTTTTAACACAGAGTGGAGGCATCTGGGCATTGAGGAGACAAGTTTCTTGAGTTTAGCCATTGGAATTTGATTCCACTCTTGTTTAATACAGGCCTCCAGCTGCTGGAGAGTTTTGGGTCTCCTTTGACGGACTTTTCCTTTAATTATGTGCCAAATGTTCTCAATCAGTGAAAGATCAGGACTGCAGGCAGGCCAGTTCAGCACACTGACTCTTTTACTATGAAGCCATGCTGTTGTAATAGCTGCAGTATGTGGTTTTGCATTGTCCTGCTGAAATACACCAGGCCTTAACTGGAATTGATGTCATCTGGAGGGGAGCATATGTTGCTCTAAAACCTTCATATACCTTTCAGCATTCATGGTGATTTTTGAAACATGCAAGTGTCCCACCCCATATGCACTAATGCATGACAATACCATCAGAGATTTTGGCTTTTGAACTGAAGGCTGATAACAGGAGGGGTGGTCTTTCTCTGAGGACACAGCATCCATGATTTCCAACAAGAATGTCAAATTTGGACTTGTCTGACCACAGGACACTTTGCCACTTGGCTACAGTCCATTTTAAATGAGCCTTGGCCCACAGAACACGGCGGGGCTTCTGGATCATGCACAACAATGGCTTCCTATTTGCATGATAGGGTTTTCGGTGGCATCTGTAGATGGCATGGTGGACTGTGTTTACAGACAGTGATTTCTTGAAGTATTCCTGGGCCCATTTAGTAATGCCATTAGCAGAATCATGCCGGTGAGTGATGCAATGGTGTCTGAGGGCCCGAAGATCAGCTGATTCTTTTATATGTTAATTGATTTTTCAGCCCTTTTTTTGCCTGTATCCCAAATTTTTTGAGACCTGTTGCTGTCAGAAAATTTGAAATGAGCTCATTTTGTGGATAAAAATGTAAAATGTCTAAGTTTTAACATTTGAAATGTTCTCTGTGTTCTATTGTAAATAATATATTGGCTCATGTGATCTGACAGTCATTGCATTTTGATTTTATTCACAATTTACACTTTGTCCCAACTATTTCTGAACTGGGTTTGTATATAACCCAAGGAAACTGATTTTTTTTTCAAATTAGTGTTCTTCTTTGTGATTAATTTGCTCCTAAGTTAATATATCAATACCTGACCAGAATATTTATTTAAGAATTAAATTAGGAATGGAACAACGAGCACTCATAATTGACAATAATGTAGTTCAAGAACACTGACTTTGTGTTTTGAAAATAAAAAAATAAATAAAAAAAATATTGAGAAAAGCTATTTGACTCTTCAAAGGGTGAATTGATCAATAATAGAAGTAAGTCAGCTAGTACTGTTGCCTCACCTGGTTTCTGGGGTCTAAGTCAAGGTGAAAGTAAGAACCAGCTGCCTCTCTCCACTTCCAGCAGATACAGACTCTCCTCAGATCTCTTCCGTACACAGCACCACCCTGGACAGTGAGGAGCAGGAGTTACGCCGAGACCTGCTCAATAATAAGGTGAGTCTGTCAAAGCCAAGCGACGAGTCTACTGAGGGGCAGCAGCAACATCCTGGACATGGTGCTTTTTTGCTGCTATGTGCAAAGACCCAATACAGAAATGCATCATTTGCTAATGCTAGTGCTATCCCAATTTGATCATGTACTATTTGATTTTGCTGCCATAAATCCATCATGAACATGCATTACTTGCGACTGCTAGCCTACGTCAAATGTAAATACATTACATATTACTGCCAGTATGAACTCAATCTGAGCTTTCCACACCACATTCTACTGTTAGCAAAAACATAACTTGAAATGGTATTACTTGCTAAGATAATATGAACATGCTTCTGTGACAATATTAAGGTGCATTGCATGCTACGGCTAGCGAACATCCAGTTTGAACATCAATAATATGTCCCTGCTGACACATATTCCACTGTGAGCTTACATTTTATGTCAATGCTAGAATAAACTCAGAGTAGGAGTCTGCACCATATGCTGTTGTGGCATAAACACAAAATGAACCGGCATTACATGCTTCTGTTAGCACAGGAATGCAAAACTAATATGAATGACAATATTCCTTCGCGCTGCTTCTCCAGTGAATATGTGAATATCCAGTTAATATTAATATAAGAAATATTTATAACACTAAAAGATGCTCCCTCCTGTAATAATGTGGCATTAATAGGTAATTACGTACTTAAAAATGAGGGTGTTTCTACCAGTATAAACTGGAATATATTTGCAACTATCACACAATGCTCCCAACATAGATTAATTCATTTGTGGATGAAAATGTACAATCCTGCCCAAGATTAATGGAAATATGATGCCCTATTTTCTACCTCTTTTGTTGCAGGTGTAAAAGTCACTTGGTCAAATGACAGCATTGGTCAACATTGATATCTACAGACAATGTTGTAAGCTGTATGCACTGGCAAACACCATTGTACGATGGTTCCGCTTCTGTTCTGCCAAAATGAAGTGGCTCTGTTTAAAGCATATTGCACACCACTCTACACTGCCCACCTCTGATCATGTTATAAAAAGTCAAGCCTGCAGAAGTCGCAGGTAGCATACAACGACGCCATGAGAATCCTCCTTAAAATACCCTGAGAGGGGAGTGCCAGTCAGATATTTGTCACTGCAGGAGTGAGCACGTTTAAAGCACTTTCAAGAAACCTAATGTTTAAGTTTATGCAACGTCAGGATGATTCTGTTAACTGCATCATTGTGGCACTCTCTAATCCCACGATCAGCTGTTCCCGCTCCTCATACAGACTAAGTGCATTGGGTAAAATGCCTTTATGTAAATAGATTTTCCTCTTAATTGTGTTTTTACTCTATGCCATTTCCCCATTTAGCTTAATGTTGTGCATTATATATATATATATTTGCCCCTATGGACTTAAATCTGTTAATAATAAAAATTCAGGAGGATTCAGGATCCTGAACCTGCAGCAAGTGGGAAAAAATGAACTGTGATCAAACAAGATTTAATCATTGAAATAATTGAAAAAAAAAAACAAAAAAACGCTATTTTTGACTTTTTGTTCACTATTCTTATGAATGTAAGACAGATTGGCTGTTTCCATAATAGTGTGTGTACAGATATCTCGAAGTTTTCTTTGTGTGCATGTGTTCGTGTTCATAGGTCATTCTTTTTTGTGGAAAGATATGTTCTATTTTTGTGTGTTTTTATCGGTGTGTTATATGCATAATGTTCGCCAGATGTTCAGTGTTGTTATTCTTGTGTGAATGACAGACAATTTATTTTAATGTGCATATTATACATTTCACACACAAAAATGTTGGTTCTAGTGCTGTATAGGTCTGCTACCACACAAAAAACTTTTTAAGCCCTCGTATGTTTTTTTTTTTTTTTTTTTTTACGGTTTCTCTTCTGATTCCCCCTCTCTAGTAAACTAAACTAAAATAAGTTGAAGAATCAGTAGGGAACCTTTTAAGCCCTATATTGTTCTTTAGAGGTTCTCCACTGGTTCTTTAGCTTAGTTTAATTAAGTTCATTGAGGAAAGAATAAAAGCACTACATTAACATGGCTGACAAACAGAAAGATTCCAGTGCCCCCCACGAACACACACACACACACGCACACACAGAGGACATGATAACCAGACCTTGCAGACCTATACAAACTCTAAAACACCCAGTCCAGCATATTCCACGCCATTTTGTATGAGCAATACGGTGCAAAATGGCCCTGCAAATGGTTCTACATGAAACCATTTTACAAAGGTGTATTTTACAAATAGCGCCTTTTTAAGATGAGTGCCATTTTGCATCAAAACGGGTTAACCCATGATTATGAGCCAAACAACAGTTTTTGGGTGCTGTTTTGCACCATCTTTGCTTAGAGAGCGATGTACATATTTGTTCTGCTATGGGGCCAGAATATACACCAATTTCCCTGTCTCCTCCACTAATTTGCTCCCCCAGATGATCTCTTCATACAGTTCTTCCTGAATTGTGCTACCCAGCAAAATCTATGTGATTTCAACCGTAGTGCTTGAGGACATTTTATCATGAAGCTCTGAAGCCATTCAGCTGTATCGAACAGATAACAAGATTGTCTCAAAATTAATTGCATTTTTGGATGTTGCGTATGAAGTGATTTTAAAAAAAATCTAATTTGTTACGAGATCAATTGCTGTTAATTTATACGTAATACTTTTTAAATTTGAATAAACTTTTTCAAAGTAGAGATGCTCATCCTTCATTTTCGCTTTACATTCCAGTCGCACAAACCCAGTCTTTCCCAACCCTGGGAGTATTTTTGACAGTTTTCCATGTGGCCTTTTAGGGACACGCAAAGAGTCTTCCCATTGGTTCAAGATTGCTGTCACGACAGAGGCGTGCGGCCTACTTCCGCTTCCTGTAAACATTGAGGGGAATAACCGCGTCAAATCTGCTTTCGGTGTTTTGCATGGATTTCAAATTTATTCCGTAATTTTTCGTAAAATGAAGCATACGAGCAGTCTGTTTGAGCGTGTGCAGATGTAGTGAATGATGACTAAAAGAACGGCGGAGGAATCTGCGCATGGACGACGGTAGCGTTTCGAAATCAAATTACCTGCAGCTTCATGTATCTATACAGGGCGATGTTAAAGTAAACATTAGAAAGCTGTCATTTTTACATAAGCCAGATCGCTGTCTTACTCCCAGCTTTGAGCTCTGGCAAGCGATCGGTAAAACACCAGCATTCTGTTGTGCGGTGTTCTCCCTTTGCAACTGAAACATAGGAATTTGCGGATCTGAGTAAAGGGTTAAAAAATGGATAAAGAAGAGTCGGACCGATTGATAGAAAAAGCAAAACTGTGTTTGCGATCGGGACGGAGAGAAAAGGCGCTCCAGTTACTGTATGAAGCTCAGAAAATATATCCCAGCACGCGAGCCAGAGGTAATTTTGCCAGTCATTGCTTGCATGCTCGAGGTGCTTAAATAGAAATTGCAGCGTCTGGATCTTTTCGCCTCTTACATAATGCATGCTCCATGTACTGCCCACCCTGATCACTGTCAGCTACCCAATTTTGTCAGCGGACACGTATTAATGACGCAACACTGACTGGAGACCTGTGCGTATTTGGCGCTTCTCATGCTAGGATTGTCCTTGGATGTGATCTGATGCTCATATCCGTGCTGTAGCAATGCTGCTTATGTATCAACTTTCTTTACAGAACTATCTGCTGCCGTGTGAGTCCGTATGATGGTGGAACGAATGCATTAAATGCCCCTCAATACCTTAATGCGATCAACGTTAAGGAAAATATCTAATGTGATGGAGACCACAATGCTACCAATTGGGATTTAGCGAATACTTCAGAACGGTTTACTGCCAAGGTTGTTGTCTGGTGATCGTTGTGACTCTTCATAATCCGAAGGCACGGGAAGGGGCTTCGGGATCGGACCCGTGCTCGGATCAGTTTCTCAGCATGATCTGGGATGTCCGAAAGATATTGAGTCCAAACAGTGATGATTTTACTGCGCTGGTAGCGAACGGAGTAGATTACCAGTAGTCAGTGGAACAATGTCAGCAGTCAGTGGTGGATGCTTTTTGTTCATATTAGCCAGATATGATATAATGTGGATAATGCAGGTGGAGTATTTTTACATTTGGCGTGTATCCAAAGTGCTTTTAGTTTTTTACTATGAGGTGCTGGCGTCTTCAGAATTGGCAACCTACAAAACAGGCAGCTGATCTTCGATATAGGTCCAGGTTGTGACACTCAACTCCATTGACAAAATAATCTGCTTAAATTATGATAATGGCCAAATTACCCATTTCTTCACGAGTGAAAGTTCTGGACAGTAACTTTGTGTACCGTGCATTTGAATGTCCAATGAAGCTGAATTGAACTAAGCGCCTGAAAATATTTTTTGAATGCGCATGAAATTGCAATATTTCTTTATAAACTGCATTACCATGCCTGGTTGTGGTTTTCTACTGCTGAGACAGTTAAGGGCTGTATCAAGTTTTGGAGTTTTCACTCATCGGTAGCTTGACCCAGGTATAGGTAAGGTCACGGTATTTGTTTCCTTGTAGATGGGACACATTTTCTCTATTGTTTTACTGAAACACAATTATTTTCTCAAAATGTCAACTATGTCAATTCTATCCATTATATACTCAGGTAAGAGGAAAATAAGATTATTGGATTTGAAACCAAATTGTGGCTCTGAGAGAAACTTTTGTATCTCAAAATCTAAATTGGCATTAATTAACCGCTTAAGTCTTTTGTTTGAGCACCTTCCAGTGAATTGTAAACAACAATTTTTGTAAAGCGAATGTCTGATGTGATGCCCAATCAATATGCAAAATTTGAAAGCCATAGCCACTATGCCTTGGCTATATAATAAAATCACGTGTCCTATCTACATATCTCATTAACCAATATTTCTTAATTAATGCTCTTACATCTTGACAATGAAACAAGATAAGAACGAACAGTTTTCAGATTCAAGAGGATCAACCATTTTACGTCCCATTTATATTAAAAATTAATACTATCTGACAAAAATAATTTTGACACTCATGTCGTAAATACTGTGACTTGCACCCGAAGACATGATCGATAGGAACACTCCTACCAGTGTCCCTGACCAAGACTCTGGCTTTAGAAAGACATGCTCTGTAGGAACACTCCTACCAGTGTCCCTGACCAAGACTCTGGCTTTAGAAAGACATGCTCTGTAGGAACACTCCTACCAGTGTCCCTGACCAAGGCTCTGGCTTTAGAAAGACATGCTCTGTAGGAACACTCCTACCAGTGTCACATATCAAGGATCTGGCTTTAGAAAGACTCTATAGGAACACTCCTGCCAGTGTCCCTGAATAAGGCTCTGGCTTTAGAAAGACATGCTCTATGGGAACACTCCTACCAGTGTCCCTGACCAAGGCTCTGGCTTGAGAAAGACATGCGCTATAGGAACACTCCTACCAGTGTCCCTGACCAAGGCATTGGCTTGAGAAAGACATGCTCTATAGCAGAGTTGGGCAGCGAGGGCCGTATCTGTCCCTGGTTTTCACACCAACGTCTGGTCTTTAATTAGTTGATTGTCTCAATTAGCCAAACCATTTATGAAATCTGACGTTTCATGCGCATTTCTTTAAATTATCATGAAATTACAAAGACTAGTCTTGTCTCCCTTCATAAAACATTTTCCTTTGATCGAATCATTGCGAAAATCTATGTTTGTGCATGCAATCAATTAACTCAATTAGTCAGGGTAATTGATAGGAATAAAAACCTGCATACACACCGGCCCTCCAGGACCGTGATTGCCCACCCCTGCTCTATAGGAACACTCCTACCCATGTCCCTGACCAAGGCTCTGGCTTGAGAAAGACATGCTCTATAGGAACACTCCTACCAGTGTCCCTGACCTAGGCTCTGGCTTGAGAAAGACATGCTCTATTGGAACACTCCTACCCATGTCCCTGACCAAGGCTCTGGCTTGAGAAAGCATGCTCTGTAGGAACACTCTGGGGTCATTCCATATAATTTCAACAAGTGGCTCCTGCACGACCCCTTCAGATTCAGCTGAGAGTTTCAGCACAGTAACTAGGACATATTTAATGAACCCATGCCAACTTTTTCTTGGATCATACAAAAAAGATTTGAGTCACTGACTTTTGAAGTACGCGGGTGCAAGTTGAAATTTTGGGGCTTCATTTTTTGTGCCATTCCTCATAACTTTGTATGTGATGTAGGTAGATGAATGAAAATTTAAGAGGTGACAGCCACATATTCGCTCTGCTGGAAACATCAATTGTAATACTACCATGGGCATTTGTGGCCCCACAGCATGAAGTCAAACTTCGAAAATTTGTGATTGCAATTTTCTGGGCAGCCAACTTCAAGCATCTGGGTCAATGACAAATAAGCCTTTTAAAAATGTTTTTTTAGACATCTTTAAAAATGCACAGAAAAAATTAATTTGAAGTTAGAAGAGTGTGTTTAAACAAGTATTAATGGTTACACAACATTTACAGGGTTTTAGTACAGTTTTAGAGAGTATTTGCAATTTCAACAGCCAAAAAATGTCAGGTGGCGCAACCAAAAGTTTCTTGGAAAAAAAAAAACCACGCTTCTTTTTTTTTTTTCTAAGTGATTTTTTTTTTCTTTTTTAGTATGTATACCTGAGATTGTCTGCTCTGCCTTAAACATTACTATTTGGTAGTTGAGCTGGGTATTAAAAGTAACTAATGCATTCTTAATTGTAGCGGGCTGGTATTTTGGTTTTCCAACATCCAACTTTAGATTTAAATGTGAATAAATACTTTACAAATTTAAAAACTATATTTTATATTTATATAAAGTATATTTTATATTTATGTATAAATCTATTCTTTATAGTCAGCCTGGGCTCCTGAGTCTTCATTTTTCTAGGCCTATGGTCCAAGCGCCCGCCGGATTGCTTTTGCCATCCAGCAGGGCGCTTACCATGACAATGGTTATATAGACTCATTCGGCTCTAATTTCTTGGCGTAGCGCAGGGTGGCGCAGCTTGGCGTAGCCCACGCAGTGGTAATTTCGTCCGGTGCAGCCCGCGCAATGGTAATCTCGCGCGGTGCAACACCGTGTGCAGCCACTTTGGCAATTCAGTAGATGGACGTGCACCAAGATGGGTGTGGCGGCATAGTTGGGGGTGGTGTCACATATTCATCATGACACAGTGACAATGTCGTGGATAAAGGCCCCGCCAAATGTGTGCAGTGAGCCTGCCAGCTCCAACCTGGTTTACTTTCTGTGCAGTGGTAATTTGGCTGACCGGCACACACGTCACCAAAACCTCACAGGCAGGTTTCCAGAATGTCAGGCACATTTCAATGCAATAAATAATTCTAGCAACCGCTATTTAATTACTTAATGTAACAATCTGAATCTGCACATAAATTATAGTATCGATATCGATTGTCCTGATGTCAGACCAGAGAGAGAGAGAGAGAGAGAGAGAGATGTGCATGGGGGCGTGTGAGTGTGTGGAGGCTATGTGTCCTCCTTCTGCTTTCACACAGGACGCAAAACTAATTTTTTGCAAGACTGAATACATTCAAAGTCAATGCAAAGATGTGGATACACTTGCATTGGCAGGAGGGACAGAGTAGGGACAGAGGAGTACTTGTGCCAGGCTGCACCGGGCACGAAATGGCAAAATACGCCTGGATACACCCTGTTGGCGCGGCGCTCCCCCATTCACCGCGCCTGCGCCTGGTCTATAAATTTAGAGCCCCTTGTGCTTCTTGTACAACCTCAATTCCGAAATAGTTGGGACAAAGTGTATATTGTGAATAAAATCAAAAGGCAATGACCTTCAAATCACACCAGCCAGTATTTTATTCACAATAGAACAGAGGTAACATTGCAAATCTTGAAACTGAGAAATTATACTATTTTATCCACAAGGTGAGCTCATTTCAAATTTGATGGCTGCTACAGGTCTCAAAAAAGTTGGGACGGGACCTGGTTACCATGGTATACCATCCCCTCTTCTTTTTAACACCGAGTGGAGGTGTCTGGGCATTGAGGAGACAAGTTTCTTGAGTTTAGCCATTAGAATTTGATCCCACTCTTGTTTAATACAGGCTTCCAGCTGCTGGAGAGTTTTGGGTCTCCTTTGACAGACTTTTCATTTAATTATGCGCCAAATGTTCTCAATTGGTGAAAGATCAGGACTGCAGGTAGGCCAGTTCAGCCCATGGACTCTTCCACTATGAAGCCATACTGTTGTACTCACTGCAGTATGTGGTTTTGCATTGTCCTGCTGAAATACACAAGGCCCTCCCAGGAATAGATGTCATTTGGAGGGGAGCATATGTTGCTCTAAAACCTTTATACACCTTTCAGCATTCATGGTGCCTTTTAAAACATGCAAGCGTCCCACACCATATGCCCTAATGCATCCCCTTACAACCAGAGATGCTGGCTTTTGAACTGAAGGCTGATAACAGGAGGGGTGGTCTTTCTCCTCTTTAGCCCAGAGAACACGACGCCCATGATTTCCCAAAAGAATGTCAAATTTCGACTCGTCTGACCACAGGACTCTTTGCTACAGTTCATTTTAAATGAGCCTTGGCCCACAGAACACGGTGGCACTTCTGGATCATGCTCAACAATGGCTTGCTTTTTGCATGATAGAGTTTTCGGTGGCATCTGTGGATGGCATGGCGGACTGTGTTTACAGACAGTGTTCTCTTGAAGTATTCCTGAGCCCATTTAGTAATGTCAATGACCGAGTCATGCCGGTGAGTGATGCAGTGGCGTCTGAGGGCCCGAAGATCACGGGCATCCAGTAAAGGTCTTTGGTCTTGTCCCTTACCCACGAGATTTTTCCAGTTTCTCTGAATCTTTTGATGATGATGTTTTGCTCTGTCGATGATGAGACCTTCAGAGCCTTTGCACTTTGATGCTGAGGAACATTGTTTTTAAAGTATTCCTCAATTTTTACCCCTCAGCCCTCAAGGTTGACGTGGTATTGCTATCCTTAGTGCGGTTGGGCGGGCGGGTGTCTCCAAAAACTTCGACATCGGGCTGAGGGGTATTCTGTGCATTGCACGTCTATTTTTTTTTTTTTACCCAGGTCTTCACAGGTTGTAAAGCCTCTGGCCATCTTTACTTCTGAGAGACTCTGCCTCTCTAAGACATCCCTTTTATAGCCAATCATGTTACACACCTGATGCCAGATCACTTAATTACTTACTCTTATATATGAATTGCTTTTTCAGCCCTTTTTTGCCTGTGTCCCAACTTTTTTGAGACCCGTTGCAGCCAGAAAATTTGAAATAAGCTCATTTTGTGGATAAAAATGTTAAATGTCTCAGTTTCATCATTTGAATGTTATCTATGTTCTATTGTAAGTAACATATTGGCTCGTGATCTGAAAGTCAGTGCATTTTGATTTTTTTCACAATTTACACTTCATCCCAACTATTTCAGAATTGGGGTTGTACATCAGGGCTATTCAAAATAACTTACACCCACACTGGCCCTTGCAGGATATTCATTCCAACCAAGCACTTAAAAACCTGATACTACTAATCAAGCTCTTTAGCTAAGACTCTTGGGGTTGATTAGTGGTGTCAGGTGTGAAAGTGCTTGGTTGGAATGAAAGCCTACACCCTCACCGGCCCTTTCTGGAAAAGGTTGAATAGCCCTGTAGTACATTATGGTATGTCTTAATGATGACAAATTAGGGAAACCCAACTTTCAATTCACTTTTGGCATGATTCTGATGATGTCGGCATGAGCATCGAGGAAAACCTCTCATCATATTTTCCATGTAGTTTTTGTGTCATAGAAGGATTCATGGATAGAAGTTTACTTTATTATTAAAATGTAGATGAAATGCGTTCTCTCATATCACCTAGCTTTCAATGACCAATGAGCTATCCCCCATGACATTATGTGTGGTCAAAGATTGACCAAAATTAGGTTTTTTAAGTTTTCAGATCTTCCTGTAATTATTTTATGAATCCTAATTCACGCATATCATGCTTATTTTTATTGTTCTGTATCCTAGCCATTAATCTGATCACAGCTCATTTATCAAACTTACATAGTTCCAAATGTATAAATGTCTGAAGTTGGCCTCTAAGAAAATCGCAATCACAAATTATCAGAGTTTGACTTCATGTTGCGAGACCACAAATACACATGGCAGTATTTTAATTAATGTTTCCAACAGAGCTGATATGTGGCTTTCAATCCTGAAATTTTCATCACATACAAAGTTATGAGGACTCAAAAATGGCGGAAAACATGAGGCTCCAAAATTTTGATTTGCACTCGTGTACTTCAACTCAGGGTGTCAGCAACTCGAAAATTTTTTGCATGATCCAAGGAAAATTTGGCATGAGTTCATTAAATATGTTGTATTTACTGTTCTAAAAATTTCAGATGATTTGGAAAAGGTCATGTGGGAACTCCTCTCAGAATTTATTTATTTAATATGGAATGACCCTCCTACCAATGTCCCAACCCGAGACTGGCTTTAGAACTGAAGTTGGTCCCAGGGTGCTGTACTGTGGCTGACCACTGCACAGTTCAACTCAGAGCACTAATTACGCTAGAGTGTTCACAAGTTCACAAGAACATTATTTGTTCAGATAGAAATACTTTGTAGGTACCCTTTAACAATAGGAATGCAATGCTGCATTATTAGGACGATTGGCATAAAAGGTCTAGAATCTCTGTTGAGCAATGCTTCCACGAGCAATGCTTCCTGTTGACACAGTGCTGGTAAGGCTGCCTCATCTGCCTGTTTCCTGCCATAGGTTAGTGAAGAACAGTGTCAGCGCCTTAGCTTTCCTGCATGGTCATTTGATCAATGACTTGCATGTTGGGATTGAAATGCTCGTGCTGCTGGAGGACATGGGTCCTCAATGCTGCTTGGTGGCTGCTGACTGCTCCCATGTAGCTGGGTAAAATTCACAAAACAAAGTTATGCTATTGTGTCAGTTAAATATTGGCACCTTAAACTCAAATACTTCACTTGGGTTTTCCCTGAAGTCGGTTAAAGTCTGAGAGAAGCAATGCTTTCATATCATTGGACAATGTCACATAACACTGTCCATCTGGTGGTTGCAGCGGCTACCTTACACTTCTATTGACAGAAATATCCGAACCCCAAACGTCATGTTTTTACGACCACAGCATTACACAAAATTGAAAATATCTAGATCTTATGCATCATTTTATAAACGTTTCTTGCAAATTCAGCAGGGCATATTTCAGATTATTGGAAACCTTGGAATCTTCTCTGGAATTGAAACTTTGCCTGTTCCACAAGTTTGAGCATTGTAGCTGCATTTGAAGAACTGATACATGTGAAAACATCAAGCAAAAATGGACACATTGTGACACTGAAACTTTTTGGATTTCTGGCTATAGTTTGTTGTGAGTGTCTATAGTATTTGATGACAAAAAATTAGAGTTATTCACTTACTGCTTTTAATAGATCAAGAAAGAAGTGCTCAGTTTTAACAGCCTTTGTCTCAAAATCAAGAAAGTGTCATGAAATCTCAGTTTTTACTCGATGCATTCGAATAAGGGTCGGTTGGTTTTATGGGTTTAGCCCAGCCCACATCAGCTGAGGCTCAGCAGAAGGGGGTTCAGGGGTTGTTTTGCTGCTGTGTAATGTTCACCCCTCATGCGCTTCTCCGTCCCTCAGTTCTAATCGACGCCGTCCTGCGGAATGGCAGTACGGCGGGAGAGGGGAGTCACGTCCGGGAGCGGCGATTCCCGCAAGAGAGCGAGGAGGAAGAGGAGGAGGCGGAGAGCGGCAGGGGAACCGCGAGTGACAAGAGTAAGGCCTACACTGAGGAGCAGCGGCAAGGCGTGCTCAGGTACGAAAGCCTGGCAGGGACACATTTTCTTCTGTCGTAAAGAGGTCGTATGGTTTTTTCCCCCTCTCCTTTAGTGTGCTCTATAGCTTTTTAGTGGATGCAAAACCCCTGCAATGTTACGTGGCCAAAAGTCCATGCCAATGGGCAGTGGCGTGCACAGATAGACGCTAGGTGGTGCTCCAGCACTTGCCTCTTTGCCCTTTATCAATGAAAGTGCCCTTTTGAAAATTAGTTTTTTTTTTTTTTTTTTTTAATTATTATTATTATTATTATTATTATTATTAACACTTTAGTGGGGCCAATTTTGAAATGATCTTTTAGAAAAGCTGTCTGATTAAAAACTACTGAAATAAATGCCCCGAAAATGGGCCACCTCCTCACGAGCTTCCGACCTCTCTTCCTTTGTCACGTGAACACGCGCGCAGTGCGAATAGATACGCTCACAGAGATGTAAGAAAACTAGAGTGTACGCCGCGTGGGCTGGGCCAAAGCCCTGACGGCAGAATAGCCTCCTCGGAAGTGACAGGATTGTCCACTCTAGTTTTCTTATATCTCTGTGGATGCGCTGCAGGAGCATATCAGCTGAGCGACTGGAAGCCACAGTCTTGTGCCCCGCCAGCCAGGTAACACACAGATCAAGTGAAATTGTACAGCCCAACCTGTAATCATTTTGTTGTACAGTAGCATGTCTCATACACAGTGATGGTCCGTCGGCAGAAACACAGGGCCAGCAATAATCTCACCTTTCACTTCTTAATGACAGACACCTCTCGCAGTTTACCTCCCCGATTAGCAACCGTTGCTCAGACTGATTGGAGGAACCGACGAGAATCTAACTTGTTTTTGAAAGCCTTGTTATACATTGCAGTACGAAATTATATGGCGTTTAACTTACTTCCGCACACCAATGGCTGCGGAAAAAATATCAGTAGCCTACGTCTTTATAATTTCCGAATTTGCGTAAATTAATTTGCGACGTTCATTGAGCAATTAGCCATGAGAATCCGTTCTATATACTCTGAATGTGACAGCCAAAGTGTGTTGTTAGGTAAGAAGCACAGCTGAGTGAAGACGAAAATAATTGCGAAAGTATAAGTCCGCGAAAGTTTCGGATTTTTTGCAGATTCTCATCCTTGCGGATTCACATCAGTTATATCAACATAGCATCGCTTTGTAATTAGCATGTCTTAATCATTACGTGTCACGCATTGGTGGTAGTAGCTATTCTGTTAATTAACTGTTTGATTGTTAATCAATCAAACCTGATCGCAAACAGTTTAAGAGCAATTATCCGGGAAAGGGTGATGTTACTGAAGGCCTTCCTGGCATCTGACGGTACGCCACTGCTCATACAGCACCAAACAACTGAGCATTTTTTAGCCAACTGGTCACCTGATTAGCTAGTTTAATGCTATATCCCAAATCAATGATAGATAAAGTGAGGACGACCACCACAAACAATGTCGGTCGACTTTGCAAATCTATCTGTTAAGCTGAACGTTTTCTTTTGCGTAGGTTTTGTTAGGCAACATAAATGAACACAGAAAGAAGAATCAGGCAGTTCCCCATTGCCTGAGAAAAATATCCCCATAAAGGCTACCCAAGTGCCTTCTTGTAATGAATGACAGTAGTCATGAATTGCATTGAACATGTGCGTGTAATGTTTATTTTATTGTTTTAATCTCACACTATAATAACATGTTCCACAAGTGCAAAAAAGTGCCCTCCCCCTCCCCCCTGAGCACTTGCCCCCCATAATGTCTGTGCACGCCACTGCGAATGGGGGTTATTCTCTCAGAAAACAGAGCTCCTGAACTGCCCAAAACGCCTCGTTTGTAGCCCTGCTTTTCCTTCCGTAATGACACTACATCATGACGGAATTTGCATAATGCCAGTCTCGTGGCTAGTTCGATTCGCCCTCAAGACAGGGATGTTTTCAGTTGTTCAGCTGAAATTCAGGTAAGCTAAGGGGTGTGGCATTTTTGACACTCACTCTAGACAGGAGTGCAACAGCCCGAGTGAGCCTGAGATGCTGTATTCATAGCCTGTATAGCTTGTTATGGCCCCAATTTGTTATCACATTTATAACACAACAGCAACAGCAAGGGATGACAAACACAGTTTTAACAACTAAAACACATTTAATTTTTAACAAAGACAAAGACTAATAACAACCTACAACTAAAAACCAAGATTGATTACTACAAAAAGAAATATTCACAGTCCCTTGTTGTGGGGTGGCTTGGTGATGTCCTGGATGAAGAAAATGCTCACAAACAGGCAAAAAAATCCACAAAAGAAACGTCACAGGTCTTGAACAGAAATGACAGGTCTGGTCACACGTATCCTTCTTCTTGCAATTTCTCCTACTACTTTACTGTCTCAATTCTTTTCCTTATATACTCTTTTGCAGACCCCACCCACATTTAGACCTCTTTTTTTTAACTTTCTGAGACTTGCCCCAGACATGTCCAGGACATGTCGAAACCTGACTCCAGTCTGAGCTTAACAAAAAAAAGGTAAATACTGCCATCTAGTGGCCTATATTCGCATTACACCTCCATTCCAAAAGGGAAAAATTTTGACTCATAAAGGCAAAATTTTTCTTTTCAATACAAAATGGTTAAGTGAACACTTGTCTATACATACATATCATACAATATTCAAACACATGATATATATATACACATTCAAACACGGGATAAGCAATCAGCAATTACATTGTCTGTACCCTTCACATGCTTAATTTCCAAGTCAGCTCCTGTAAAATCAAACTCCAATTCAACAATCTCCGATTCTTGTTTTTCATCTTACTCAAAAACATTAACGGATTGTGGTCAGTGTACACAATCACTGGCTTTTGTCCTGTACAAACATAAACCTCAAAGTGTTGTAAAGAAAGGACCAGAGCCAACAGCTCCTTCTCTATTGTGGAATAGTTCCTTTGGTGGCGATTGAACTTCCTGGAGAAGTATGCCACGGGATGCTCAATGTCATCAGAGTCACTTCTCTGTAGGAGCACAGATCCACAAGCTTGGTCGCTAGCATCGACCGCGATGGAGAACGGTTTGTTGAAGTCAGGAGATTTGAGCACGGGGAAGTGACACAGCAGAGACTTCAGGTGATCGAAGGCTCTCTGGCATGCATCATCCCAGGTGAACTTTACGCCTTTCTTCAGTTGGTTAGTTAGACTGAGAGCAATCTCAGCAAAGTTCTTGCAGAACTTGCGGTAGTACCCGATCATTCCAAGGAAGCGGCGCAAAGCTTTTTTGTTGTCAGGAACTGGAAAGTCCATGATGGCTTGGACTTTAGCATTTATGGGTGCCACCTTACCCTGGCCTATGACGTAGCCAAGATAGGTGACAGTAGCACAACCAAAGTCACTCTTGTTCAGGTTAACAGTCAGGTTAGCCTGGGTCAGGCGCTGGAACAACGTCTCTACATCTTTTAGATGTTCTTCCCAGGAGTCACTCCATGTGATCAGGTCATCGATGTATGCACCCGTGTGTGGCAATCCGGCGATTGTAGACTGTATCATCCTTTGGAACGTGGCTGGGGCATTTTTCATGCCAAAGGGTAGGACTTCATACTGGTACAATCCAGATGGTGTGGCAAAAGCAGAGATGCTCTTGGCCCTCTCAGTTAAAGGCACACACCAATAACCCTTCAATAAATCAATCTTGGTCAGAAACTTTGCTTGCCCTACACTATCAATACAATCATCAATCCTAGGTATTGGAAACACATCAGTTCTAGTTACAGCATTGACTTTGCGATAATCTGTACAGAATCTAGTACTTCCATCAGGTTTTGGAACTAGCACACAGGGTGAACTCCAATCGGAGTTGGAGGGTCTGATAATATCATGTTTTAACATGTACTCAACCTCTTTCTCAGCAATCTTTCTCTTTTCAGGATTCATCCGGTATGGATGCTGTTTTATTGGTTTGGCATCACCAACATCTACATCATGAGAGGCTATAGTAACTCTCTTTGGAACATCAGGAAACAAATCCTCATATTTCTTGATCAACCTTTCAAACTGATCTCTCTGTGAGGGTTCTAAGTGCTGGAGTTTTACATCAAGATTTTGCAACACTTCAGTGTTTGACAATTTACATGAAAGAACTTCAGCTTTAATTCTTGGTTCATCATCTTGAAACTCCCCCTCATCTTCACACGTTTCGACCATTGGAGAATCTGAAGTGACAGCTGCAACCCTAGCATTTCTGTCATGATAAGGCTTCAGCATGTTAATGTGACACAGTTGTTTTGGTTTTCTCCTATCTGGAGTCTTCACAATGTAATTGAGATCATTGAGTTTTGTCAGAATTTCATAAGGACCATGAAATCTAGCCTGCAATGGATTGGACTGCAAGGGAAACGACACAAGGACCTTGTCTCCTGGTTTAAACTCACGGCTTCTAGCCTTATGATCATACCAAGTTTTCATTTTTCCCTGACTTGATTTCAAGTTCTCTTTGGCAAGGTCACAAGCTGCACGCAATCTTTCCTTGAACTTGCTAACATAGTCTAACAGACTGATATGCGGCTCTTTCTCTTGCCATTGTTCACTCAATAATAGCAAAGGTCCTCTCACTTCATGACCAAACACTAGCTCAAATGGACTGAATCCAGTAGACTCCTGCACTGCTTCTCTAGCTGCAAACAACAGCAAATGAACCCCTTCATCCCAGTCTTTCTCATGGTCATAACAATAAGTCCTCATCATTGTCTTGAGAGTGGAATGAAACCGCTCTAAGGCACCCTGACTTTCTGGATGATAGGCACTAGAAAGAATCTGTTTTGCACCTAGTTCATACACAACCTGCTGAAACAATCCTGAAGTGAAATTGCTACCTTGGTCTGACTGAATTTCCCTGGGAAGACCAAACAACGTGAAGAACTTTATCAAAGCCTTCGAGATTGCAGTTGCCTTGATGTTACGTAGAGGTATGGCTTCGGGGAATCTGGTAGATGCACACATGATTGTCAACAAGTACTGATTTCCAGATCTAGTCTTGGGTAATGGACCAACGCAATCAACAATGACCCTAGAGAATGGCTCCCCAAATGCTGGGATAGGCTGCAATGGAGCTACAGGTGGGTCTAACTGGTGTTTTCCAACTACCTGACAAGTGTGACAGGTTTTGCAAAAGTTGGAAACGTCTTTCCGAAGCCCAGGCCAAAAGAAGTGTTTCATGATCTTATCAACAGTCTTGTTAACACCAAGATGACCTCCTAAAGGTAAACTATGAGCCATTGTTAAGATCTCATTCCTATAGACCTTCGGAACAACAATTTGCCTGACCACTGCCCAATCTGCATTGGCAGGGATATCAGGAGGGCGCCACTTCCGCATCAACACACCATCCTTGAGATAATACCCAACTGGAACTGCATCTATTTCTTTTTCAGGAAGGGCTCTCCTCTTTAGTACACCAATTTCAGGATCATTAGTTTGCTCCTCAATCAACCGCTTTCTGGACAGAGACAAGTCTCCAGACACATCAGAATCACCAGACCCATCCGGCTGGCTGAATAGAGAACTGATAAAAGTATCTGATAAGTCCTCAAACGGAGAAACCATAGTAGGCCAATCAGAGTCATGAGGCGAACCACCTGAGTCCTGACTATTCAATGTACTGGACGGCACCACAACATCATCTTCTTTAGCCTTCTTGGCCATAGCACGAGTCACTGCGCAAGAAGGATACAGAGATGGGTCCTCATCCCCATTTTCAGTGCTCGGCTGTGAAGTAAGATGTACAGGGGGAACTACTTTGCCCCCAGCCAGGTCATTGCCTAGCAACAGAGAAACACCCTTTATAGGTAGACTTGACATAAGTCCCACCTTTACCTGTCCTGTAACTAAATCTGACTTCAAGAATATAGAGCGCAGGGGTACAGATACAGTCCTCCCTTCAATACCTTGTACAAGTATGAAATCCCCTGAAGCGGTCTCATCACGTAACTCCAAGGAGTCCATCAACAAAAGTGACTGAGAAGCTCCGGTATCCCTTAGGATATATATGGGGACAGGAGTAGTATGCTCATTCAGAGCCACAAATCCCTCTGACACAAATGGAAGAAATTCCTCCCTCACGAAGTCAGCTGTATCAGGCTTTTTAGCCCCACAAGAAGCAGGCAATTTAGCAGATCGGTTATCTACTACAGGGGTTTCTAACCTTGTTTTCACAAAGGCATTTGGTTTGGTATCCTTTTCTTTTTCTTACTTAGCTTTAAGGAACCAACAGTTAGTTGTAACATGACCAGATTTCTTGCAATAACTGCAAACTAGACCACTTTTGTCACTGTCAGCTTTCACACTTTGATCAGACCTGTTACTGGATTTCTGAGCACCATCACCAGATTTGTCTTTGTCTTTGGGTGAGGAATCTTGGGTATCACCGTAACCCTTTTTCTGAAATTGGGACCATTTATTGTTACTGCTAGACTGAAATTTGGACTTATGAGTGAGAACATATTCATCTGCAAATTTGGCAGCTGATTGCAAGTTCAGTGCTTGCTTCTCATTAAGGTAGGTCTTAACATCATCCTTAACACAGTTCTTGAATTCTTCAACTAACACCATCTCTTTTAGTGAGTTGAAATCATCCTTGACCTCCATAGAAGTACACCAGCGCTCAAAGCAAACCTTCTTCTCATTAGCAAATTCCACATAAGTCTGATTTTCAGATTTCTTCAGACCTCTGAATTTCTGTCGGTAAGCCTCTGGAACCAACTCATAAGCTCTCAAAATAACCCTTTTGACAACCTCATAATCAGAGGAATCATCTGCAGACAAAGCCGAATAGGCTTGTTGAGCTTTACCCTTGAGGACAGTTTGCAACATCAGAGGCCAGTGTTCCTTTGGCCACTGGCAACTCTTTGCTACCTTTTCAAAACACTGGAAATAGTTGTCAACATCCTTTTCTGAAAATGGAGGCACCAGTTTTACCTCCTGACTGGCACAAAATTTATTTTTAGTTTCAATTTTAATTTTTAGTTTCTCCATTTGGAGTCTTTCCTCTCTATCCAACTTCTCTAATTCAAAATCTCTCTGTCTCTGTCTCTCTCTTTCTGCTCTTTCCTCTTTCTCTCTCTCAAATTCTCTTTGTTTTTCTTCTCTTGCTAATTTTTCTAACTCAAACTGCCTTTGTTTTTCTTTTTCTTCCCTCTCAAATTCTAGCATTTTTAATTTAAGTTCCATTTCTATATTTGGATTTTCCACTGGAAACTGTTCCAGATCTCCTGGTGCAAACACATTTTCATCAATGTAATATTCAACTATCTCTCTAGCCAGTCTTGCTTTTCGCATGGCTGGTTTTACCTCTGTCAGCTCCAACTGTCTGCAAATTTCTAGCAGTTCTGTCTTTTTAAAAGACTTCAAAACCCCTACGGTTGGTGATGCCAAGAAATCATCCATTGCTGTTGTGAATATATATCTAGGAAAATTCACAAAAACAATTTCACAATTTGGAATGTTAGATTTTCAATAAATTACTCACACAATGGTCTATCCCGGACCTTGAGCCCCCAATTTGTTATGGCCCCAATTTGTTATTACATTTATAACACAACAGCAACAGCAAGGGATGACAAACACAGTTTTAACAACTAAAACACATTTAATTTTTAACAAAGACAAAGACTAATAACAACCTACAACTAAAAACCAAGATTGATTACTACAAAAAGAAATATTCACAGTCCCTTGTTGTGGGGTGGCTTGGTGATGTCCTGGATGAAGAAAATGCTCACAAACAGGCAAAAAAATCCACAAAAGAAACGTCACAGGTCTTGAACAGAAATGACAGGTCTGGTCACACGTATCCTTCTTCTTGCAATTTCTCCTACTACTTTACTGTCTCAATTCTTTTCCTTATATACTCTTTTGCAGACCCCACCCACATTTAGACCTCTTTTTTTTAACTTTCTGAGACTTGCCCCAGACATGTCCAGGACATGTCTAAACCTGACTCCAGTCTGAGCTTAACAAAAAAAAGGTAAATACTGCCATCTAGTGGCCTATATTCGCATTACAAGCTGTATATACAGTAGGTGCTATTTGACCATAAAAACATTCAAATGTTCATAAGTAGACCACAAATATGAAAATAGTTAAGTGGGAAATGGGCATAATCTGGCCTCGTTAAGTGAAAATTTTTAACCCAGTCAAAAATATGTCAAGATTACAACTACTGACAGGGGTTGGGTTGCCAGCGGGCTGTGTGACTGTGGGGCGGAGGCGATGCGTGGCTGCAGGTACAAATGGAATATTTGCCCACCTCCTGTGTTTTTGTTGCTACATTTGTACCTGTTGGCAGGATAAAGAGATGCAAGGATTTCTATGAGATTCTGGGCGTGCCTAAAGACGCTAGCGACGAAGATCTGAAGAAGGCCTACCGGAAGCTGGCGCTGCGATTTCACCCTGACAAAAACTGTGCTCCAGGGGCAACCGAAGCCTTTAAAGGTACCCCCACAGAATTTCTCAATCAGAACACCATAAGCCGCTTTTTGGCATTTGCCCAGCCACTTGTTGACCAATGAAACACTTGCAGTTTTTTTTTATTTAACCACACTCCTAATGCCTGTTGTAGTTGCTCTATGGACAATAGAGAAGTAATAAAATGTATACAAAAACTGAAACCATAGTTATCAAGATTCTATTCTTGTAATTGTCTTAGGGTAAGTAAGTTTGACTAAGGTAACGTTGCTAGGTAACTTAAGACTCCCGGTGCGGTCAGGGGAAGGCGTTCGGTAGCATTTAGTCATAAAGTAATACATTAGCAGAATTGGCCTTCAATAATGGAGGAGGTTTAAAGAGTGCTACAAAATCCCACTTGTGAAACAGATTTGAATGGCAATACCCCAAATGGTAGCTAAATCAGGACATATTGACCAGAAAATTCCAAGTTCTATGAATATGTCTCATATTTAGAATTTAGAAATGTCTATTTCCCATGCATGTCAGTGATGTTTCAGTAAAGTGTCCACACAATTATGGCTATATAGCAAACGTAGCAAATGGGGAAGGAGTCATAGGTCGATCATCGGTACGTCATGCACTCTAGTAAGAAAAACACCTGTAGAAGATAGTCTGAACCTTCCTGAAATGTTGTTTCCCCGGGCGGAATTCCATCCTCTCACTCATGTCTCGGATTCAAATCTCCTCAATGGTGGCGAATTTCGATCGATTTTCGAGTGTCGGGCAAGTAATGCCTGCTACATTCAGAAGACTTGACTCTCACGCCCTCTCCCATCTTAAGATAATGTGTCATGAGTCATGAGTTCTGACTCGCAGACTATTAGATTTAGCAAAGACTGGGGATCTCACTGAGCGTGCCTATCGGTTGTCATTACACATCAATATTTGCTTGAGACAAGATCGAAAGGGTCCGATAATATTACAGCAGATTTGATTTTATTTCTGTGTCAGGACTATAAAATGACAGTTGGACTGAGTTTTACGCCTTACGTCAAACAAATGACATGACGGGAGCGTGTCCCAACTAGGGCAAAACTCTCATACTCGACATGGTGAAATCGCTTCAAAACTTGTTTTGTGCAAGGGCAGCCAAAGGAAACGGTACATGTTTAAGGCAATCGCACTATTTGATAATGCGCATCCTGGCCGCGCAGTGTGACAA
The DNA here is from genome assembly GCA_029721435.1 of Gymnothorax reevesii. NCBI lineage: Eukaryota > Metazoa > Chordata > Actinopteri > Anguilliformes > Muraenidae > Gymnothorax > Gymnothorax reevesii. Next base: position 89,248,781 of record CM056578.1, on the reverse strand, counting down.
CTGGTCCGCTTCGATTGTAGCCGCCACACAAGGCCTGTTCTGCTGATGATTTCAGATTGTTTAAGTTTATAATTGAGCTGGGTGTACAATTGGCTTCCTTGCATGAGAGAATCGTAACATCTGTGTAAAATTTTTTGCTTATAAATGTAGTGATCTTGTAAAACAGTTTCCACTGTCAGCCATCCTTTTTTTGTGTTCAGATCATAGATAAAAGATTGCTGAACACCCTGAGATGGTTTTTCAGTCTTTTTAAATGCTGTATTTTATTTTATGCAGGGAAATTCTAAAATATGGCTTAAAGAAGCAATTTCGGGTTCACGAAAAAACATTGTAAGGGCTGTTTATCCTATATTTCTGCCCATTAAACCTAACTTTCATAAAAATGTTTTTTCATTACTTTGGTTTCTGTAAATGGTTCCCCGTGGTGAATACATCCAAAATAAGACAAATTCTTTGTGGCTTATTTATTATATGCCGATTTCAGTACGGCCGCAAGATTGGGGCACTGTTACTTGCAGGTTTCCAAGGTAACTATATGAAGACCACAAAGGAAAAACGAGTCCAAATTTTGCAGTTTTGTTTATTTTGTATATTCTATGTTTTTATAATATGTCTAATAATAATATACATCATTATTATATTTTTTAAATTTTATATATTTTGCATATATTTTCAGTGCTTTGTTTCTAAGATTGTTTTAAATTTTTAATTCATCATTTCTCCACAGCATGGAAATGTGACTGATCTTTTTTCCATTCTGGTCTTCATATGTTGTTATTGTTTTTTCACATGTAGACTAAGGTCTTCATTTATGCCAAATATCCAAGTCATGCCAACGTTAAAAGTAAAATGGCGCGATTGCCTTTAAACATGAGTCCCACTCCCCCCCATGTCCTCCATCTTGCAGCCATAGGCAACGCGTACGCCGTCCTCAGCAACCCAGAGAAGCGACGGCAGTATGACCAGGTTGGGGAGGCCCCGCCCACTGAGGCCACGCCCCAGCAGACGGCGTACGCCCGGCACGGCGGCTACCACCGAAACTTCTACCGCGATTTCGAGGCGGACATCTCTCCCGAGGAGCTCTTCAATGCCTTCTTCGGCGGCCGGTTTCCCACCGGTGAGTCCAGATCAGGTGTTCCAACACCTGGGTGTTTGATACTAGAGTTACTTCTGATCCACAGGCCCCTGTTAGATAAGTAGAGGGGTTCTCACCCTCATCCGGGAAGGGATTGTGTGTTTGTGGAACTGCCCATGACTTTATAAAGATCGCTTAAAGGAGAACTCCGGTGTGAAATAGATTTGGGGTTTATTGAAACATTATTATAAGTCGAATATCCCACCTCTGTACGCACGCAGCATTTCAAAATACATGGCTTTTTAGCCGAAGCTCCCAACAGGCTTACAATGGTAGTGAATTGGGCATAGCGTTGCCAAACTTGCCATGCAAAGAAATCACTATTTTTCCATCATTAACAAGGCTCAAAGTAGCTCCACGCTTCATTGGTAGAATTCCGAGGGCCCTGACATTTAAAACGAGGCACTGAGAACTTTGAAAATGCACAGGTGGTTTATTAAACAAGTGTCTGCCACTAACATGGCAATATCCCCGGCCGCCTCAATTTTATGTGTGCGTACGGACAGACGGACCAATGCTATATCCCCCGCTTTGCGATAATCGCGCGGCAGGGGATAAGAAGACTGTTTATGCTAACGATACCTTGAGGTAGTTTCCAGTCGCCTCCATCTTAAAAGTCCTGATAAGTCGATTGACGAGCACGAATGAAGAGGAAGGATAGGGTAACAGATTGCAATCTATTCGTTCGTGCTCGTCAATCGACTTATCGTGACTTTCAAGATGGAGGCGACTGGAAACTACCTCAAGGTACTGTGTGGCTGTCTTGGCTATCTGTGTATCATTTAGTGCAGGAGAGCACTTTGTGTGTCCGCCATTAAAATCCCATTGCGCAGATATAGACGTCGGCATCCGTAAATTCCGAAATTTAACTCGTAAACAATTCTGTAATTGAGTTTCCAAATGTTTAGCTTCACTGGAATCATTTTCCAGAGTCTCTGTGACACAAACACTGAGTGATAATGCTTAAATAGGCTCATACACAAAAGGAAAAACTGGTATAAGTTTGTAATCTGCGCAAAGGGGTGTAAAGAGAGCAGTTATTAGTTTGTGTGTCCTGTAAGGGCAACAGGGTGTTTACTGTGTACCAGCTAGTAATTTAGCGGCTTAGGTGTGTGACTCTGAGTCAGAAGCTCTGTAGTCAAAAGTAAGACCTGAGTAGCAATGAGCCTTATACGAGTCTGATGTTGTATTATTGAGAGCAGTGCTCTATCCAGCTACTTAAGAGCTGAAGATCTTTGCTTGTGTCTCCCAACAGGTAACATCCATGTGTACAGCAACAGGGGGGCGACATACGCGCACTACTACCAGCCACGCAGGCGACGTGCAAACGAGAGGAGAGAAGAAGAGCAGGAGGATAACCGCAGCCAGGTGAGCAGCCTGCGCTAAACATGCGGATTTCACCTGAGCGTCACATGGTACTCGCCAAGCTAGTTTCACAGAGACGCATCACACATCAGTATATTTTCATCTATTAAGCTCTGCTGGGTAAACTCCCAGATTACCTCAGTACCTTTCTCTCCATTAGCTCTAGTAGCTACCATTCGCGTGCCTCCAAGTGGTTGCTCTTGAATGTTCCCTGGGCTTTGACAGACTTTGGCAAAACAGCATTTTCCTACCTTGCACCATGGTCATGGAATAATCTCCAAAAATCTCTTTAAAAAAAAACAGTCATATCCATTAATGATTTTAAGAGTATCATAAAGAATGCAGTGAGGTCAGAATGTCATTTTTTTCTTGAGAGGCCACTGTACTTGAATAGCTGACATTCTCTTTTTATTGTTCATTTGTATATCATGTACGTGTTTTATATAGATTTTATTTGCATGGCTGCTACCTTGGCCAGGTCCCCCTTGCAAAAGAGATTTCTGATCTCAATGGAACTTCCCTGGTTAAATAAAGGTAAAATTAAAAAAACACGGTGTCCAGGACTATTATAAAAGTTGAATGGATTTTATCTGTAGAAAACTGAACTTAGCCCAAAACTTATCTTAAAGGAGCTGTGTCACAATTTCTGCGCACGCCCACAACTTTGAACAAAGTACAGCCACACAACTGCATGTCAAACAATCTCAAAGGCATTTTTCTTCCTCTATGATTATTGGCATTGGCGACCAGCTTACATTCTTTGTATCCCTCGACTAAAGCTTAAAATAGCACTTTGAATCCTTTAATTTCCATAGAAAGCTTCTTAATGTAAAAAGCCTGATGCCAGAGTAACTAAAATATAAAAATATAATGCAAAACGAAGACTGGTAAGGATGGAATCTGATTATGACTTGCAGTTCGGCAGATTCATTGTCTTGGGATATAAGTTCTGAGTGTGTGCAGTATTCATGACACAGCTTCTTTAACTGCAGGCGGGCGGCTGGCGGCTCCATAATTTGTCCTGGCCATATCTCCGAAAGTGTTGGCCATGCAGGTTTTTTGTGATGGATAAGTGTCTTATCTCAGGGTCACTAGTGGATTTGACCTTTGACCTTGACACAGTAACCTTGAACTTAAAAATTTTGTCTGAGCCATATTTGTCCCCAGCCGTGCGGAACGCGCGAAGCGGCGGGACATAGTATTCACGACCGTCAGTCCGTCCGTCCGTCTGTCCCGAATCCTTGTCAGCGAGATATCTCAAGAACGAATTGACGGATTTTCTTCAAATTTGATGTTAACATGTATTAGGGTGATACCCCGGGGCCAGTCGATTTTGGTGACCTTCACGTCACTCTCAAGGTCACACCGAGAGATTGTTCATTTTGACACGATTTCACATTTTGTGGCGGGGGACAACAACACGTTAGTGGCAAATACTTGTTTCTAAAGTATTAACCACAGCAGCTTCAAATTTAGTATGCAGTTTCCTTTTGAGGGTTAGGTGTGCAAGGTAAGGGCCATTAATGGATTTGACCTTTGACCTTGAACTTCTCGCGGCCATTTTTAAAAGTACGAAACACAGCAGCTTAAAATTTGGTATGGGGGTTCCTTATGAGGGATAGGTGTGGTGAGAGTCATTAATGGATTTGAACTTTGACCTTTGCACAGTGACCTCGCAATTTGTTCATAATTTAAGTTCAGGGCTGTGGGGTTGTCTCGGTGCTCATCATCGACTTGTTTACCCATGTCGCTTTTTTTCCCTCCCCTAGAACACCTTCACAGCCTTCCTGCAGCTGCTCCCTGTGTTAGTTCTCATCCTCATCTCCGTGGTGACACAGTTGATGGCCACCAACCCTCCTTACAGCCTCTTCTACAAACCGTGAGTCCGCCACGCAGAGTAATGACCTGGGGCTGCAGCTGGGTAGCAGTTGGTAACTTTACTGGCAGCTGTGTGGTTCCAGGATCATAATGTAATGTAATCTAACCCATAGAATCTTGTGAATCTCTGCTGGTCACTGGTAGTATTGCAGTGTTTCAAGGAGGAATCGGCCAAAAAACTAGATATCCCCATTGAAGGCTTGGGCGCTGTGCAAGCCAAATTTTTGGGTGGGCACAGCTTATCTATACTGTGCAATTTTAATATGTCTCCTTAACATAAATAATACCCATGCAAATAAGCTTTTTTTAATTGAACTTTGCAGTTTACAATTCAACAAATCTTTTCCCCCACAGTTTTCTGATATTGGCCACATAAATAAAAAGTAATATTCAAAAAAGAGTCCACATGTTTTATACCCAGCTGTCAGTTAATAGTCAAACCACTTACAGCACATTCCTTCCCATCCTGATGCTGGGTGGGAATATGTTCACGTGCATTGCATGAGCTTTAGCCTCGTGATTGACTGAAATATTTGCATTCAGTAGAAGATGAACTAGTGTAGCTAATAAAGTGATCACCAAGGTCATCCTGCGCATTCAGTTGCAAATCAGTAAAAGGCAGAGCAAAAGAAAAATCCTCCACACAGTTTCATCCCAGTTAGCCTGAGGTATAAAACCCAACCTAATTGTGAGGCATTATCTGAAAATGGCTCTGCGTCTTTTCACCGAAGTACAGAATAAGTTTTGATCATTTTCATTTCAAGAGGCAATAACAACAATAACACTTCCCCGGAATAACCAGAATTTCCCGGAATAACCCCACCATACATTTTTGTCCACTCCATTGAGTCTTCGCACGTGTATTTGACGTGACACAGTGGCGTACCTTCAGATGTCAGAAAGGCCTTCAGTAACGTCACCTTTTCCCGCGTAATAGCTCTAAAACTGTTTGCGATCAAATTTGCCTTATTAACAATCAAACAATTTATTAACTGAACTACCACCACCAACGCATGACATGTAATGATAAAGAAATACTAATTACAAAGCGATTGCCTATTGGCTATGCTGATTTAATTGATGTGAATCCTCAAGGATAAAAATCTGCAAGTAAATCAGAAACATTCACGGACCTCGCAGCCATTATTTTCGGCATCATTTAGCTAATAATTACGCACCTTAGCTGTCACTACATTCAGACAATAGAACGGATTCTCAGGGCTTATTGCTCAATGAGCCTCGCTAACTAATTTATGCAAATCTACAGTTTCACATGCTACATGAGCGCAGAAATTATAAAGACGAATTGATATTTTTCGAAGTAATTGATGTGCGGAAGAAAGCTGTATAATTTCGTAGTACAATGTATAACAAGGCTTTCAAAAATAAATTAGACTCTCGTCGGATCTACCTATCAGTCTGAGCAACTGTCGCTAATTGGAGAGGTAAACTGCGAGAGGTGTAGCTCATTAAGTAGTGAAAGGCGAGGTTATTGCAGGTCCTGTGTTTCTGCCAACGGACCGCCACTGACGTGACTTCACAAACTATATAACAAAAGGATAAGAAAACAATTTAATATCTTTAATATTAAGTCGATGGATAAGTCATTTAACGTAGTGTTTTGGGTTTTCAAACTATATTTACACACGCGTAGCCATCAGCACAAGGGATATTCCTAAAAATTTGTCAAAAGTACAAAAAAAAAACACATTTAATCAGCAGTTGAAACAACGTACGTTCTAAAGCAAGGGAATACATTTTCAAGCCTGAGTAGTTGAGCTAAGTGTTTGGTTACCTGTCCATGCGTCAGCATCACATGTAAGCTTGTCCGTGCAACCGGCTGGAACGCCAGATACCAGTTTCATCTGTTATGGACTCGTCTGAACCGACAGTGCGCTACGCTAAGTTCCTGAGATGGGATTCACTAAGGCCCACCTCTTGACCAAAGATAAACCATTAGAAGTTCAGCATGAGACTGCCCTGAGACAAGTTCATGACACATGAGCTGCACAACTTTGATCAGATTAAATCTACTCAACTGCAAGTCAAACAATCGACACGGTATTTTTCATCTTCTATGATTATTAGCAATGGAAACCAGCTTTCACATATCATATTACTTGGCTAAAGCTTACACTTTGAATCCTCAAATACTCAATAGAATGCTCCTTTATATAAAAAGCATGATACCGGAGTAACTAAAATATATAAATACAATGCAAAACAAAGACGTATTGACAAGGATGGAATCAGACTATGACTTTCAGTCAAGCAGATTCATTTTCTTGGGATGCTGGCTCTGAGTATGCAAAGTAATTGTGACACAGCTTCTTTGACTGCGGCGACCATTTTACTACACTGTACAATTCTACAATTTTGTTTCACTAAACTTGAAATTACCAAGTCACTCTCCAGCGACTGAATTTTTTTGTCTTTGTGATTGGCACAAATTCAGATTGCAATTCAATTTTCATGTAGGATTTGCAAATCCTTTTCGACCCATATTCAACCCAGTACACTATAAAGAAAAGATATTTAATGTTCAAGTTGATAAACTTCATTGTTTTTTTTTTTTTTAAATATTCACTCATTTTGAATTTGTTGCCTGCAACACATTCCAAAAAAGTTGGGACAGGGGCATGTTTACCACTGAGTTACATCACCTTTCCTTTGAACAACAATTAGTAAGCGTTTGGGAACTGAGGACACTAAATATAGAAGCTTTGTTGGTGGAATTCTTTCCCATTCTTGCTTGATGTACAACTTCAGTTGCTCAACTGTCTGGAGTCTCCGCTGTCATATTTTGTGCTTCATAATGCTATAAAAGTCGCACACTCATGGCCACGATGCAATAAGTTTAATATATAACCGATGTTTCTACCACAGTCTTCCTCAGGGTTTTACCCTGAGGATGACTGTGGTCAAAATGTTGGTTATATATTAAACGTGTGCGACTGCTTCTTTTTATATAGTTATTGTTTTTTTATAGTTTTTTCCGTTGTCAGCACCTTTACAATTTTTGGTGTGCGCTCTTCTCTTTTTCCTGCTTTGTAATGTGCCACATATTTTCAATGGGAGACAGGTCTGAACTGCAGGCAGGCCAGTCACCTACCCGCACTCTTTTACTACGAAGCCAAGCATGTACAGAATGTGGCTTGGCATTGTTTTGCTGAAATAAGCTGGGACGTCCCTGAAAAAGGCATTACTTGGATGGCAGCATATGTTGCGCCAAAACCTGTATGTACCTTTCAGCATTAATGGTGCCTTCATAGATGTGCAAGTTACCCATGCCATGGTCACTAACACTGTAGATGATGAAATCCCTAAATTCCTTGCAATTTCACGTTGAGAAACATTGTTCTTAAACTGTTGGACTATTTGTTCACGCAGTTGTTCGCAAAGTGGTGAACCACACCCCATCCTTACTTGTGAACAACTGAGACTTTTGGGGATGCTCCTTTTATACCTAATCATGACACTCACCTGTTTCCAGTTAACCTGTTCACCTGTGGAATGTTCCAAACAGCTGTTTTTTGAGCATTTCTCAGCTTTCTGTCTTTTGTTGCCCCTGTCCCAGTTTTTTTGGAATGCGTTGCAGGCATGAAATTCAAGATGAGGGAATATTTCCTCTAAAAAAATAAAGTTTATCAGTTTGAACAAAAAATATGTTGTCTTTGTAGTGTACTCAATTGACTATAGGTCGAAAAGGATTTGCAAATCATTGTTAACCTCCGCCAGGAGGTATATGTTTTCGGTGCCGTTTGTTTGTTGGTTTGTTTGTGTACAACATAACTCAAAAACTTATGGCTGGATTTTGACGAAATTTTCAGAGTAGGTGGGTATTAACTCAAGGAAGAGGTGATTAAATTTTGGCATATCTAGGCCAAAGTACTGCTGAGATGTACGCCAAAGTTCAAGATTTCAAGTCTTTCCAACGGGCCGGAGTTCCAATCGCAGTGCTTTTGGCTTCGCTGCCCCCTGGCGGAGGTTCTGCGCTCTGAGTGCTTTTCTAGTTTTGTTTTTATTCACGTTTCACACAACGACCCAACTTCATTGGAATTGGGGTTTGTATTTTCAGCAACTTTGGTGCCAAAAACCCCCTTGGGCAACATTCATGTTACTTGTGAAGTGACTCAAATCAGATATTTTTGCCTTAATCTGTTGCTTTCAGGGATGTGTGGACACAGATCTTCAAGTCAGAATTAAGCCACTCTCATATTTGGTCCTAGATTGGATACAAATGTGATATGTAGCTATGAGACATGAATAAGAATGGTTAGATCGGAATCCGTGTAGCTTTTTGCCTACACTTGTGTGCTGAGTACCGTCGTAAGCATTGCTAGCAGTAGCTGTTAAAACCGCAAAAGATAGTCGTCTGGCTTTATTTTGCCTTCTTGACCTCATCACATATGGATGCTGTCCTCCAGGGCAAAATCTCAGCCATATGGTCGCTAAAAAAAGTCAAAATTTTTGGTTTGTATCAGGTTGTGCATAAACGTATCAGTGTGCACATGCCTGCCATTTCAGAGTGCTATTGCATTCGGATTACAGTTATATATAGGTCACTTGGAATGATGAATGCGGACTGATGAGGTAGGCAAATATGATCGGAGAAATAAATCAGGATTGAACAATGAGGCTTGTAATGTGAATGTAGCTAAAGTTAAATATGATAGCCTCCAGGAATGGGTCTCTAGCGCAATTTAGAAGCTCCGATTAGCTCTAGGACTCCGTCTCTGGACTTTTTTCCTCCAAATTTTTTGTCCCTGGACTTTTCGTCCCCTGGGAATTTTCAACCCCAGACTCTTTGTCCCTGGATTATTCGTCCCCAATAAGGCGTTGCCCTCTTCCTGCATTATAGCTCTAACCCTAAGCCTTATATCAAGGTTATCTGTGTGTAATCCACCTGTCAATCCGTCTGTCAACAATGGTGGTGCATTTTTATTCGTTATGGGACAAAATATCCAGGGAGGAAAAGTCCTTGGGCACAAAGGGTCCGGGGACAAGAAATTTGGGGATGAAGAGCCCTGTAACTGCTCCCATAGGACTCTGTGGACTTGGTTAGCAGAAGTTTGACTTCAGTTCCTTATAGGGAAGCACTGATGCCACCTTTTTTCAGACCCAGTATGAATAAGAGTACTCACCTTTTGGTGCCAAAATGAGCTCTTCATTATTTATAGAAACCAGAAGGAAATACTGGTTTTGAAAACATTGTTTTACTTACATTGGTCAAAATGTCTAGGTTTCAAATGTTTGATTAGGTTGCTTGAATTGAACAAACTAGCTTGCGTCCCCCCTCTGGATATCTGAGCAAATTTTACATTCTGCCTCATACTTATTTACCTCTCTAACCTGACCTCTGCCAGCATTTTTATCCTCATTTGAAAGTTAAGTTATTGTGCTTTGTGGTTGTATTGAAGTGCGCACGACAGTGCAAAAATCTGTTTACATTTGTTAGCAAGTTGCCATCACATCTTATTGGCCCGTATTGTCAAAGTATTATCGGAAAACTGACTCAAATCAGCATCAGATGTACATGTTGGTCTTTTGGCACTCACTTGGTGCCATAACTTTGTGACAATGAAAACGAAGGTATTAGTTTGGGTATCGGAGCATTTTTATGAGCACGAGTAGAGTACACAGGTCCAATATCAGTGCATCCGTAGTTCCTGATTTATACATATACAGATGAGTGTTACTTCCTGCTCAGGTCCTTGGGCCTCACGGTTTCCCGGGAGACGCAGCACATGGGCGTGCCCTACTACGTGGACAAGGGTTTCCAGAAGGAGTACAAGGGCGCCGCCCTTTTGGAGCTGGAGAAGACCATCGAGAGCGACTACATCGAGTACCTGCAGAACAGCTGCTGGAAAGAGAAGCAGCAGAGTAGGGTTCCGTTCGACCTCGACCTCGACCTCGCTCTCACTCACACCTCTGTTCCCTCAATTAGATAACGGTGTCGATCGCTCAGGAAGCTCATGGCACAACGTCCTGTGTCTGAAGTGGCTTGAGTTTTAACCCTTAAACTTGGGATTTTTGCTTGAATTTTCCCCTCAGTTGGTTCTAAGTTTAAAAAAAAAAAAGATTCCTTATGCCCCCGCCCTATGTTGGGTATTACTTCTTCTTCCAAACACCCTGCCAGCAGAATTCATTGAACATATACGTGTGCTTCGTAGGGACACTAAAGGTTTGCATCTCATACCCATTTCTGAATTTAAAAAATTTTGATGATTTTTCAGGTGTTTGAACTCGGGTAAAATTTTATCGAGTTTCCCTCTCCCTTTGCTGTAATAGGAGGTGAAGTCAATCTAGAACTGCTTAACAGAATTTATTGAGCTTATACATGCACTTTCTATGGACCCAGGAGGTGTGCAATCAACAATCAGCATTTATTTACTCTTTATAAATAAACAAAGCAGTTATAGTGCAATAACAAAGTGACAAAGTCAACAGTCTTGTAACATTATTGATTGACAGTGAGATATAATAAAATGCATGTATTATGCTTTCATGGAAGTGAGATCAAAAATTGAAGTTTGAATGGGTTTCTGGGTTTCAATGGCGCATTTTTTGGGCTTAACAGTCTGAATGTAACACTTGCTTGTACACGGTGTATTTTAGCCTTACTGTAAGAGCTGGGTTAAACGAAACAGGAAATGTATTTTTTTATCTGTTTTGACTTCAATTCCCCAAATGCTTTGCGGTTGTGCTTATATTTCGGGAGAGGAGAACTGTATTATGTATGGAAGTGCATTGCATTCTCAGGATAAGAAAAATATACACCTTATCTCGTAATTACGAGATCCAATTACGCACAGATGGTGAAGTAGGCCGGCTTCCTGATATTTTTGACTGCTTTTTTCCCATCCATTGCTGTACACTATAGAAAACCACGTAGGCCTACAACTGTAAAACATAACAGAAAGCCACGCTCAAACACATCGGAAGCCTTGATAAGAAACTAAACGAATTGCATAGAGCCTATCTTAATGAAACCACATATGTGGGCAAGCAGTTGATAGGAGGCACTATTCCAATGTTTAGTTTAGATGAATAATTATCTTACCTCCACATGTCCTTACCACAACAACGACAGGTTATTGTAGATCCAGATAATTAGCTTCTTCCAGATAGAAAAAAATAATGATGGCGTTGCAACCGGTGATAGATGGCACAGTAACATATTTAACCAACAGATGCCTGCCGCTATTCGGCCTCATTGCGATGCGGCCATATTTTACTGTGTATGCATGCGTGGATGTAGCAGTGGATGCACGTAGTCAAGGCGGGGGGAATTTTTTGTCAAGGCGGGCGCCCTAACTATGAAGCGCTGCGGGAAACCCTGTGATATATCGAAGGAGACTTGAAACTTGCGAAAGATACCATAAAATAATGTGGTAAATCATTATTGAAATAATTAATCAGGTGAGAAAGTGGGGTCGTTTTCTCATAGACCTCTAAAGCATTGAACTTCTGTCTGCAACCACTGACGTCGCCATCTGCTGGTGACTTAACAGAATGCAATTTTCAGAGATTTCCCTGTGGGCTTGACTTTTCAGACTGGGGACTGCGTCCATCTTTTTATACAGTATGTGCTGGAGAATGACACCCAGGCTGTAGCTGTGTTAGAAGACTGGACCGTGTTGAAAGAAATAAGTTCTAAATTATTCTAAATGCCTTCATTTCTCCCTCTCTCCCAGAGTCGGACCTGACTAACCTGGGCCAGCTGTACCGAGATGAGCGGCTGAAGCAGAAAGCCGAGTCCATGAAGCTGGAGAACTGCGACAAGCTTTACCGCATCCTTGGGCGACAGCGAGGCGACTGAGCTGAGCCCAGCGGGAGATGTCACAGTTTGTGTCTGTAGCAGTGTTTATTTTTTTAATTAATCTGTTACGTTTGAATTTTCATTTAACCGGCGGCTCCTTTCTCAGCATGAGCAGTTTTGGTACGAGCGCCTGGCATTGTCGCATTCTTTCTTCCTTTACGGAAGAGGTAGATCGAGAGAGCAGGGGGTGAGAGCGGCTAGTTCTGCCTGTCCTGTCTCCGAAGCAAGGCGTGATGGGTAGTGTAGTTTTTACGTGGGCCTTAGCTGCGTTGGCCTGTTGTTATTTCCTTACATTAAGGAATGCGGTGGCTGTTAACAGCAATGTTCGCGCACTTTTCAAATCCAGTATAATTTCACAGCCACCCTGCCGGAGTGTGTTACTAGCTTTACTATTTATTAATTTATTTAACCACTTAATTTAATTTAGATTTATTATACTTCATGTACTTCACTGTATGTATAATTTATTCAAAAACTTTTCTCTGCTGTGAATTGAAGTTTAGTTAATTCAGTTGTTAGGTTTAAGACAGAGGGCTCAGTTTACTCTGTAACGCATTGGACTCCAGCATTGGGGGGGGAAGCTGTGGAATCTGTGTGCAAAATGGAGGCAATGGGGCAAATCCACGTGGAAATGTGCACATTTAACAGATACTTAATTTTAATGGCCAGAAGCTTTATGTTGGATGAATGTTTTTCTTAGGTTTTGGAAGTGAATGGCTTTCTGGTCCTGTGAACTTCTATAGGATTTCAGTGTCCCTGAGCTACCCTGAACTACCTTTCACACTGCATGTCCGATGCCGTCCACTCCATGTCATATTTATTAATGTTCATATTCATCGGCAGAATACAGTGTAACCTATTAGAGAGAGAGAGACTAAGCTTCTTAAGCTTCAGTATGGACAGCAAATACATTTCTTGACTTTATAACATTTATAATAATAATAACTTTAAATATTGCTGGGTGTGAGAGAGAATTGTTGGCAAGACATGGGTTTGAGTAACAAACTCTTTCACTATTGCATATTGTATATCTGATTGTACTTTCCTCCTTTTCCATGATTGAATCAGACACCTTTGCTTAATTTAACCTTTGACCTTTCCCCTGCCTTTTCACCGTTAAACATATTTTAAACCCTGTACTAAATGGGAAGGAGAGATTTTACAGAAATTGGCAAAAAAGTGCTTTTTTTTCCCCGTGTACTGATGGAAAAGGATTGCTCAACTGTCAGCCGTGTGTGTGTGTGTGTGTGTGTGTGTGTGTGTGTGTGTGTGTGTGTTTGTGTGTGTGTGTGCGTGCACGCGTGTGCACAGATGTATTTGGATGAATGTTGTTTTTTTTTTTTCCCCGTCCATGAAATTGAACTGTGGTATTCAGCAAATTTATGCTGACCAAAGTTTTGTTGTGATTTAATAAAATGTAACTAGGTACACTGGTTTTCGAGGTCATCGTGTCATCCATTACTCAGGGAAACACAAGGGGGTAATCTAATCAAGGATCAGTAATTATTGATCTATAACTGTACCCTGCCTACAATACTCATTTCCATTCACTGTTTATACATTTTTTTTTTGTGAAACAAATGTATTATTTCTTTTTATCATCAGATGTAAGATTGTAAGATGGCAAGATGGCATCGTAATCAGGGCTATGGTGTGGTCAGCATGGTGAGGCAAGATGCGATCACTTAGTTATTCAATTATGGGATATTGCTTTGAAGGGATCTGGATGCAGTACTGATGTACAGTAGTGTGCAGTGATGATTATACATATATATGTATAATCATATAATATGTAAATACATATATTTAGACTATATATATATTAGTATAAAAGGTGTCCTAATATATTACTGTTCTGTAATTTTCTGGTGAAAGTGCATTGAAAAATACTATTGTAGGCAATTAGAGCAAAAAAAAAAAAAACATTCCCACAAGTACATTGTGGTAAAAATATGGGAAATAAATAAAAACACCAAAAACGTCCATTTTTTTATAACAATTGAAAGCTGTTGAAATTTTTTTGATTTTTGACTCGACTCTTGCATAGCATGAATTCATGTTTGAAGGCTCATTCCATGATTATTGTTGCTAAAAAACTTAGGTTTAAATTGGTTTGAGGCAATATTATTCCGCAGAATTACCTCTGATGGTCAGTTGAACCAGTATATAAGGTGACATGAACTTTGAGCAGTGTCACACTGTTGAACACAATGGCACAACAGAAGGTGTTCTGAGATTTCTCATAGCCACGTTGTGGCCTTACATGATGTTGGCTGGTGGTGACGAAGAAAAACTTCTGAAGATGTTAAATGCTGCCAATGCACTGTAAGAAACACCATCAAGCGTTTCAAGAGTTTTGATGAAAACTAGAGGCAACAGAGGAAGTTAAGTACCTCTGATGTTCGTTATCTGTGCTTGACGAGAAAAAAAATTGGCGGTTGACAGCTCAACTACTGAGTGATGACATTAATTGCTCCTGAAGTGAAGAGATGAAAATATCAAGGTCTGCTAATTCTAGATACATACTTGAGTTTGCCAGGAAATTCAATGATTGTATAACAATGGACGGGGAACAAGTCCTTTGGACCGATTAATCAAAATTCGAAATTTTCTCATCCAAATGCAGAACTTATGTGCGCCATAGTATTGGACAACTTCTCAAAATAGGCGTGCAATGCACGGAATACCCCTCAGCCCGATGTCGAAGTTTTTGGAGATGCCCGCCCGCCGCCCGACCGCCCACCCGCCCAACCGCACGAAGGGTAGCAATACCCCGTCAGCCTTGAGGGCTAAGGGGTAAAAAATGACTGTTTAACCCCTTCAGTAAAACATGGAGGTGGTAATATTATGGGGTTCAGTCTGCTCAATAGGAGCTGGTGATCTCAAAAAAATCAATGGAATCATGGATCAAAAGAAGTTGCCATCTGGAAAGAGACTGATTGGTCGGGATTTTCAACAAGATAATGACCCTAAACACACAAGAATTATCTCAGTAGGACAGAAACAACTGGTAACATAAAAGTTATGACTTGGCCTTCTCAAAGTCTACACCTTTATTTGACTGAGTGAATCTGGGAATTGCTTGATACCAAGAAAAAAGAATCTCATGTAACATCGAAAGAATCTCTTTGGAATGAACTTCAGACCATCTGGAATGGTTTGGCAAGTGAGGAAATGCAAAAACACATGAACACTCTGCCTGAAAAATAAAATGCTGTAATCAAACCAACTAGATAAGACATTTTCTCTCAAAAATACGTTATTTTTGTTTTCACTATATTATCTGTTTAATTATTTTTGTCTATATGATCCAATATTAGATGAATACTTGAATAGTACTTAGTTTCTGATTGATCTTCATTTTGTTCAGTGTATGACCATCACTGCACACTACTGTTTGCACAATTTTCTCCAGGATAAAGGTAAAGTCACAGAACTTTTGCATCACACACTGTACTTCACAGGAGTAATATGCACTTGATTAGGAACCAAGGGAATATTCAGCAATAAAACATGATCTGTGGATTCCTTAAGAACATTTTAAGGATGAAGACAGCACTCGCCTTCCACATAAGCGCTTGGTATTTTTCCCGGACTTGAAACGAGCAGGTCACAGGAGATGTTATTTCATACTGTTTCGACCCAAAAAAATGGGAGATCACGTAGAAAAATAAATCAAAAGGTAATTTATTGAATTAAGGATGTACAACAACCAAAAACAAAGGGTAAAGTAAAAAAAACCCGGAGAATACAACAAACTCCACCCCTTAAAATAGAGGAAGAGAGCTCATTACCCATCACTCAATAGAGGAGAGCCTCAGTAAACAATCAAGCAGAGACTGGTAGTACAGCAATTACTCATTTTAGACACTTTCACAATTAAAAAAACACTCAAGCAGGCAGTATATGAAGCTATGATGACTGTACAAAATCACACTCTGTTAATACAATACCGAACTGATACGCACAGCGAAATGTTTACGTTTAGTTTTCTTTGTTGAATTTATTTAGTGTTAAAGACGCATACAGAAAATGTTTGAGTTCCTCCTTCACTCGTTCTCCAGAGCACGTACACAGACCAGACTGTCCTGTCCCCTCCCACTTGCTTGTCATTGTGACATCACTTCTTCTCTGGCCAGTGAAAAGCAGGGACACACAGGAGGCCCACCAATAAAAGCGTTCCAGTTTTCCCCTTTTGCGTGAATGACCGTTGGCCACCTCCAACGCAATGGACACCACTTTGTGCCGCTATACTGCATGCCTGGCCCAGTTTTTACCACCCAGGAATGGTTCACTTCTTCATTTTCAGGTCGGCCTCGATGGCGCAGCGGCGACCTCTACTGCCCCCATCCTGTTGGTGGAGACAAGTACAACAGGTGGGAGTTCTGAAGATCTGATCTGTATCAATAAAACGAGTCGGAACACAGTGGAGCTACACTTACAACGCCCAGTCTTTGGAATTTCTGAAATACTTCGCATACAACTTGACTGTCAAAGTCTTTGGAGATAATAGCATCTCTAATGAATATAATGTAGTGGTGATGGTTTTCTGTACATGCTGTCAAGAAAAAAGAACAGACCATCATCCCGCTAATAAGGTCTTATTGCCTCCAGCATAACAAAAGTTACACTTCTCTAACTCAAAACTAAAACGAGAGGGCACTTGGTAGAGTACATACCTCCGCTATGCCATATATCTGTTCTTTTGGTCACAGAATATGTTCTGGATCACTTTCAAAACTAAAACAACTCTTCCTTGGACTACCACCTATCATCCTTCCAAATTTCATGCAAAACCGTTATGGAGGTTATGTTTTTGCTTCTGTTTGTTTGTTTGTCTGTCAGCAGGATATCTCAGAAACGGTTGCATATATTTTATGAGCCAATTTTTGAGAAGAGCAGGCAGTCAGGATTGTTGACCTCCCAAGATTTGACTTATATTTTATTTTTGAGATGGGTATGGGACCCAAACCATTCCTCTGTTGACCCCTTCTGTCCCGAGCTAGAGCAACCACTTTTTTTTGGCCAATTTAACAAAATTGCAAGTTCCCACTCTCTAATTCTGAACTTCAATGGTGTCCCAGCTCAAAGTCCAAACAAGTGGTTGCTGTAGCTCGGGACAGAAGGGGTCAACAGAGGAATGGTTTGGGTCCCATACCCATCTCAAAAATAAAATATCAGTCAAATCCAGGGGGGTCAACAATTCAAAGTACCTGATTTTGCCTGAATCGCTCAGAAATTGGCTCTTGGCAGATGCCAACCAAACTTGGCTGGATGTTAAGGAGGAACAAGTGATTACATTTAGGCATATCTAGGCCAAAGTACAGCTGAGAGACAGGCCCAAGTTCAAATCCAGCTACAATTGCGGAGGTATGGGCTCTCGCGAGTCCAGCTCTAGTTTTATTATACTTCCGCAGACAATGGCTCCCACACCGAATTTTAGCATGATCAACCGACAGCCGATTGAAAAATGAGATCAGGCTGATAATTATTGGCAATCGGTCGATCAGTGCATCCATGACACAGGAAACATAGGATGGATCACCAGCTCACTCCAGACTTGTGACACACCAGGATCAAACCCGTCTTTAAATGCAGTTAAAGTGAATCGGGGCATTGGCGTGTGCATGAATGAGTCTGTCCTCCTCTGTGTGTGTGTGTGTGTGTGTGTGGGCAATGTGCCCATTGACCACCAGAGTGTATGTAATGCTGTACAGAGCAGAAAAGAAATACTTACAAAGAGAGAGAGGAGAAAGGCAGGAGAGGCCATGGGGACGCTGTCCTGTAAGAGGACAAACAACACTGTCAGAGAGAGGACATGATTCACAATTAACACTAACAGCACAGTCAGAGAGAGAGGACATAACTCACAATAAACACTAACAACACAGTCAGAGAGAGAGAACAACTCACAATAAACACAACACTGTCAAAGAGAAGACATAACTCACAATAAACACTGTCAGAGAGAGAGGACATAACTCACAATGAACACTAACAACACGGTCAGAGAGAGAGGACATAACTCGCAATAAACACTAACAACACTAAACGCTACAGACACACAACAAATTCTTCGTACATAGGGGTCTATTCTCCCATGCGTGTAAGTCGAAAAAAGCGCATAGCTACGTGCTTTTCAGCCTAAGCGTATTCTTCCCTCGACTTAAGTCTTTGCATTACGAGCCCCGAAGGCAGTTACGCGCTTGGGGCGGAGCAAGGCCAAAATCTGAGCATTTCTGGGCGTTTCTCGGGCAAAAAACACTTACGCGTATTCTCCCCCTGACTTACGCGCTTCTTCTGTTAAGCGCTTTTGAGGGCTGTATTAAGGTCAAGCGTCAACATAAGGCGAAATAGAATATTGCGTTTGAGGTCGGTTCTTGGCCGAATTTCAACATTAATTGTATTTTATTTAACATGATAAAGATTGCAACATTCCATTTTTGATTGTTTTTCCTTATTTCGAAACTACATTTCTCATAGCCATAATAAATTATCAAAAAAATCATCACATGATATTACGCAACAGCCTCTTCTCCAATTATTTCAATTACAAACGCGTAGCAATTAATACGAGTATACATAAGACCATTATTCTACAAAAGTACCATGCCCTCAAAATCTAAAACCAAAATTCCAGTCCTGCATTTGCTAGCACTCTTGCGTGATTGGGAAAGAGTACGAGGAGCGCGCCGAGCGTGAAGGCGACCACACATATATCGGCTTCGTTTGGACATCCCTGGACTAACAAACACCGAGTGCATCCAGTGATTTCGTCTGGACCGTGCATGAGGCAATCATCTATCTTTGCCGACTTTTGGATGAACAGCTACCCAGGCGCAGCAATCACCCACAAAACATACCCGTGGTCATCAAGGTCACAACTGCACTATCGGTCCTGGCATCTGGGTCGTTCCAGAGAGTAGCTGGTGATGTCATGCACATATCACATGTGTCTATGTTAAGGTGTCTGACACAGATCGTTGAAGCTCCAAGTTCTCCTACATGCACTTCCTCTGCAGAGAGAGTGGATGCCACCTCCTCCTCCAGTGCAGTGAAATGCACAGGGGATGACAGTTGCCCACCACCTGTTGCATGCACACTTCTTCGGTGTGCAGAGAGCCTGGCTTTTACAGCGCCCCGCAGATCTCTCCGTTTATGCTTTAAATCGAGGATACTACGCTTACGTCTCCCCACCGAAGCCACATCTAGAATGATTCGCAGCTTTCTTCCTCGGATCAGCCTTCAGTGCCCCCTTGCCATACAACACCAACATCTGTGAAATTTGGTTTTCGGCTTTGGCTCGACGTCGCCATCATTTTCTTCATGTTCTATTTACAAATGCGACTGCCCTAAATGTTCGTGATAATCTAAAAAGTTGAGATATTCTCACGAGGGAGGAGAGTGATTTTTTAATTGAGGATATCGGTATTAACCAACTTGTGTCTTTGCAATTTTTTTTTTTTACCATTGATAATATTGTGTAATTTAATGTGTGAATAAAGATATCATTAAATAGTCTACTAGATTGAGCCCTACCCTGGCCCATACCAAAAGCACTACCCATCTGTTAATCAATTTTAGCCAATAAAGAATAGCCGACATGGGAAGAATCATCATCAGTAAATGGGACAATTAATTATAATAAAGTATTAGGCACAAGTTCAAGTGAATGTGTTGCTCAAATCAAATGGGACATAGTAGGCTACGGATATGGAATTGTGTGATTGCTGAGGCGGCTTTGGGGCGGGGGGGTGACCGCGTGCGGGGTAAGAAACCTTTGTTAAAGCGTTTCCATGTCCTTCAGTTGCAAACCTGACATCGGAGTAGTATGAGATTTCAAGTGCACGATTTCTAAATGAGATCATATAAATTGTATTTGATTGTTATTTTTGTGTGACTAGAATGTTCCCTTTGTCTTCTTCCCTGTCTTTCACGGAACAAACAGGCTGGTGTAGGAGGGGAACATTTTCAGTGATCTGATTACGCTGGTTGAGAAGCGCTAAATTCTTTATTTGTTATTTCATTATCGCGGCAATTTGTTTGTATGCATAGCTTTAATGTCATGGTGGCTAGAGTAAGAAATAAAAAGTAGATGTCTGCATTACTTATTGTAATTGGCGCAGACATACATAGGCCTACTATTACAGCGCCATATTGTCAGCTTGCTGATAAAACCTATTATCTTCAAAATGATAAATTTCACTGGAAAATAAAAAATAAATCTAAAATTAAAAATAATAATAAAATAATATAAATTGATAAATATAGTTTAAAATAAAAAAAAAGTTTAATTTTGCATTTAAGAATATTGGACATACGAGTTTTTGTTTCGTATCAGTTTGGAGATACGAGGTTTTATCAGCAGGCCCACGATATTCAAATTTAAAGTCTGGTTTGCATTTTCCATGGACCACAACTGCATTTTTATGGTTAATCAGAAAATCCTTTTTCCATGTTTTCCTGATAGCCATAATCAATGAGCTTTGTACAGAGTCTGCCTCTCTTTTGGATCAGTCACACCTCTTTCATAAGGCCGCCTACATTCTGAAGTTAAGCGCTATGGGTGAGATCGAAATGAGTAGGGGAGAATATGTGTAACTGAAAAGCGCTTAACGCGAATCGCGTAAAGAAGGACTTTCGCGCAAATGGGAGAATAGACCCCATACTGCACAGTAAACACACGAAACATGTACTAATCCTATATAATAACATTGGGGCCAAAATTCCATGGGCCCATAGTACGGACAAAAACAAATCAAAAATCCCAGAAAAACCTCAGGAGGTATAGTCTAGAAGTACATTATGGCAAATTTACAGCAACATTCATGGAAAGGAAAAAACTATAAAAAATGTTCGGGACGGCAGACAACTGACAAAGAACGACAGACGATGGATGAAAGACAATAGCTTACATGGAGCTGGTAAGCTAAAAAAGATGCAAGGGTGCGCGTGCGCTCGTGTGTGTGTGTGTGTGTGTGTGTGTGTATGCGCGCTTGCGCGTGACCGTTCTTATTGACAGTCGCACATTCTGCAGGCTTGCTGATCTCAGATCAGCACCAGTTCCACAGTGTAAGCAAGGTCTTGCTCCCCCTCACCTTGATGGCAGAGAACTGACTTTTTTACTCTCTTTCCCTCACTATCTCTCCCTCCTTCCCCCTCTCGCTTTCCTTCACTCCCTCCTTCCCTCTCTCTCCATCCTTCCCTCTCACCTCCCCCCTCTCTCTCCCTCCATATCACTCTCTCTCTCTCTTTCTCCCTCTGAGGTGGAGGGTGTGTTGGAGGGTATGCTGGCTGTTTGGCTATTTTTCTATACTTTCTTGCTTTGTCTAAAATGTATTCTCACTGTTGTTTATGGTATATAACTTGTTTCCCGATGGTGCTGTATGGGGTTGGTATATAGGTGTGGGGGTGAACGTTTTGGGGGGGATTTTTGTGGGGTTTCGTTTGCTTCTGTATTGCTGATGAGGCGTCTCAGTCTGACGGAGAAATTTTGGCTGCGTCCAAATAGTCAAAAAATTACGTCCCATCCACTGATTCCTCACCACTTTTCCTTTAACCTTTGTGGAGAACGTTATAAGGTAAAGGAAAGGTGTAAAAGGGAATTCCTAACGCCTTAGGAAGACAACCGCGCTAATTCGAGAATCCAAATGCAGTTACATAAGGCAACATGATCATAATTCCCCTGCCCATCATATACGTTTCTTTATGCAATTGGCTGCATGAACGGTCGCCACTTTAATTATTGCTGCTGCGCAGAATTGTGGGATAGCGTTATCATCTTTTTTTTTGAAAAGGAAGGTTCTGTGTACCCTATGCTTAAGGTGGTAAATTAGGCAGCTCTGAGACACCTTTCCCAAGGACATTTAACGAATTCGAATCCACTTATCATGGCTGCCATGGCATTATTTCCGGATTAGTTTTTAGGAGTTAGGGACTTACCTAGGCAAAACAAAGACTAATCGAATGCAGCCCCAGTCTATCTGTCATTGAGTAAGGTGAATACCAGAATCAGGTGCGTCTGTAGAAGATGTTCAATTCTATTTCGAAGCAGGTAGGAGGCGGCAATATTAATTCTGCTTCACGCATGAATAAAACTGTGGTGGTATTTTTACAAAAGATCAGTTTACAAGCAAATTTAATTGCAAGTGGTTTGTGGGTGAAGGGTGTGTCTGTGCAGCTGACCCCGATAGTGGCGCCTGCGACTAAAGTTGTTATTTCAGAAGTTTCTCCATTTAATAAGAATGAGGCGTTTTAAGCCAAATATACGTAAAAATTTGCAAGTTAAATGAAAATGATTCCACTAACATGCAAAATTCCATAATTAAAACATATTCTCTCGTTTCGGAGACAGATATTAAGTTTTTCAGTTCTGCTTCGCAAACATTGGACATGTCATTCTGGGTGAGGCATGGGGAAGGTTCTTAAGTTGTTTTCGCGAGTACTGAGAGTTTGTGGTCTTTTGATTGTGGGGTATTGGGCATATGAAGTGGGCTTGTCTGCATAAGGCCAAGGATAGTAGCAGAGATGGCTATGCCGCTTTCAAAGAGTGCTCCGGAGTTTGGCCAGTTAACGGAGATGCCTGGCCAGTCTCCCAAGTGGTCATGAGGGGGAGAGAGCAGTCGTGAAAGAGTTTGAGAATCAGGATGTGAAATCTGAGTCATACGAGGGTACTAGCTGTGGGCTGGAGGGGAGGGGAGGGGAAATCAATGGGAATCACATCCGGTTTCAAAATGACAACATGGCGCAATTCAAATTGCCAAAATCGAGGCTTCCTTTATGGTATGCTGAAACCAATGGGTGACGTCACGGTTGCGTCGTCCATCTTTTTATACAGTCTATGGTATATACGCCGAACACTGGCTTGGAAAAAGAACAGTTTTTTTTTTTTTTTTTTAAATTCAACTGAAAAAGATCTCTGCCTTAGATGTTGCTATTGTGCTGGGGGGGACAGGAATTGTACATTAGAGCCCCATCAGAAATCCACAGAGGAGCTTTCGTATTTAATAACAAAAGCAAATTGTGCGATGTATGGAGAGAACAGGACCCAGCTGTCAGACAGTAGACAGAGGTGACGTGTTCCATTGGTAATGTCTATGCAGCCAGGTTGGACAGGTTTTATATTTCTTATGTTTTAAGAAATAGAGTTTTTAAATCCAGTATATGTCCTGTAGGCTTTACTGATCACCATCTAATTACTTAACTAAGTTGCTGAAGGAAGTGGGCAGAAATAAAACCTATTGGAAATTCAATGTAAAATTGTTGCAGGATACAGATTTCTGTGAATGGTTTGAAACTTTTTGGGGGTTGTGGTGGGGGGGAAAGAGTAACTTTGCTTGTTGTAGTCAATGGCGGGAGGTTGGAAGGGCTAAAAATTGGGGCTTTTTGCCAAGATTGCTCATATTACAGCACAGAAGTGATTAAAAGAGCTGTGAGCAATCTGGAAAAGGACATTTATAATTTTAAGAATGAGCTGGTTAATAACAAAAATTTGAAACTGGTGTGTATTTTCAAAGAAAAGAATAAAGTTTGGGAAGTATTTTGAATGTGAAAGCAAAGGGTGCTCTGGTAAGATCGAAATTCTTTTCACTTATTGACATGGATGCTCCAAGCACTTTTTTCTTTAACTTGGGGGGGGTTGTAACTTCAAAAGAGGTGAGCTGCATTAGGCTTCCTAGGGGTAGGGTGTGGACTGACTCTGGGGAAATTCGGTATGCAGCAGCACAGTTTTACAAGGAGCCATTCAAAGCTGGGAGTGTTGATGAGCAACAGATCTCTTTTCTCCATTGAGGTTTACTACAGCTCAGCCCAGAAGATAGGGCAGTTTTAGACACTGCTCTTAGCCTACAGGAACTCACTGAGGCTCTGGGACAAATGGCACCCGGTCAGGCTCCAGGCATTCATGGACTGCTTGCACAGTTTTATAAGAGGTTCAGGGGTATCAAGCGTGAAGATCATGAAGTTGTAATGGATTGTTAGACTCGGGGAGAGCTCCTTCAAAGTTGTCGTTGGGCAGACCTCAGCCTTTTGCCAAAAAAAGGAGATCTTTGTCCACTTAAGAATTGGCGTCCTCTGGCTCTTCTTTGCACAGATTTCAAAATACTTTCTAAAGCAATGGCGAATAGGATTAAGGTCGTTTTAGCCGCAGTGGTGCATGAGGATCAGTCCTACTGCATCCCTGGCCGCACAATCCGGTAACATTTGTTTTTAATAAGAGATATTATGGATTTAATGTGTGATCTAAATTTTGGATTACTGGCAATACACTAAGAAAAAACCGGGTTGACCACATGTATCTTCTGAAGACTTCAAGAGCTTTTGGGTTCGGTGATGATCTGGTCTCATGGGTGGGCCTCATGTTCACTGATGTGCCCTGTATGATGAAGGCAGCAGAGGGAGCCTCCTTCCCTTCCTCTCACTCTCTCCCTGTTTCTCTCTTTCACTCACTCCCTCTCTCCCCCCCTCCCTCCCCTCTCTCTCTCTCTCCTCCCCATCCTCTCTCTGTCCCCCTCTCTCTCTCTCTCTCCTCCCCACCCTCTCTCTCTCTCACCTTGTCGTTGGGGTCTTGTTTGCGGGATGACTCTCGGCCGCGCAGGCTCTTGCAGCTGATTCCTGACTCGGAGGTCTGCATGATGAGCTGGGTGGCGAGGAACTGCTGTATGTGCTCCAGGACGTCGCGCTGCATCTCTAACGCCATGTGGAAGACATCATGGTCCGAGCTGTTGTACATCACCGCGTTCTGGAACATCAGCATGATGTCGCGCTGAAACTCTGCCGTGGATCGGATCAGTCCGGTTTCGATGTTCTTCTTAATGGTGGAGAGGTCCATGGGCCTGATGCACACACACACACACACGAGCATATGCAGACATACAAAAATAAACACACATTCAGATGCATACACGTGAACGCGCACACATGTGTAAACCCCAGAACAGACACGTAAACACACAAAAAAAATTTAATTACCAAGTTATATACACACACACATTGCATGAGTACCTTTCTTCAGCATGATGCTTGACTAAATTGAATTGCAGTCATTTATCCTTGTTTCAATATCTATGCTTGCATTCATCTAACCTTAAAGGAGGAGACAAGAAATTGAGTACATATTTTGCTAAAAAAAAAAAAAAAAAATCGCCATGGCATACACTTTTTGAAAAAATCTAATTAAAGAATTTTCAGGCACTGAGAAAGAACAAAGCATTTCAAGTTCACGGGATGCCATGAAATGTACACAAAACTCAGATGTAGCCGAAGTGTTTGACCTTGCCAAAAGTAACCAATCAGAACTCATCTTACGTCATGAAAACCATCAGAAGTGACCCGATGAACATCACTGTAAATCTATAGCAGAAAACAACATGGACACAATAGAACTGTCGGCTGTTCATCTTCAGAAAGACGATGGATTACGCAACTTCTGGGCCATTGCCTCGTGGGCTCGAACTGGTAACCTCGAAGGCCACTGTTCAAGGCTTGAACGCTGGTTATGTGCGATTTGTCTAAAGTTGATGTATTAATAATGTCTTCCCCTTTCTTGTGGGAAGAAAACTTCAGGAGAGTGGAAGTTCTTTGGGTACTTCAGAGTGTGCTATGAATTTTGGCAGCTATAAACCTAACAAGTGACACTATTCAAGCTGCGATTTCAACGCAAGAAAAAATCAGATTTTTTGAAATAATTTTTTTGTAGAATTAGCTTGGTTCACCTGCCATTCAGCATTGGATACCTCCTCCTTTAAAGGTATATTGAGTGGGATTTATCACTTGTGGTTTGTAGACACAACATTCAAAGTTGGCCCCTCCTCCCTAGCTCAACAGCAGCAGAAACCTTACGCTGCAGTGCAGCGCTAAAGTCCCGCCCTCACACCCAGCACGTTGTCATTGGCTGAGGGCTTCTTGACCACTACCCAAAGGCTGACACCCAGAAACGTTCGTACACAGTAAAATAAGAAAATGCAGGCAAATGGCTAGGTCTCGGTTGATATAGTCACACAGCCACACACTTTTAGTGGGTCATAAGCGATGATTGAGAGGAATTATTTTTGTACGAGTCTATACATTGTTTTTAAGAGAAATCCCACTCAATGTACCCTTAAATACTCTTGTTGGCAGCATCTACAGTACCAGTCAAAAGTTTGGACATATCGCATTTTACTAATACATGTTAAATAAAGAAATAAGCACCTTTTATTTCACAAAGAAAAGATTTAATTCTTAAATCATTCAAATAAACCAGCATTTGTCGTCATAATTCCTGTGCATACACTTGTTCATTCATTTATTTATTTATTTATTTTGCGAGGCCAGTTAGTGACAATAATGAGTTTGCTGAGGTGCACCCATCTAAGTTCCCAAGGATGTGCTGCACTTGCAGTTTGCTCCTCATTGACCTTTCAGCCCAAAAAGTCTCAAAACAGCTTGACTTTAAGTCTGCCTTTGGAAAATGGATGGACCTGGTTTGTCTGTGTACTTTGCAAAATATGGCTTCTTTGAGAATTACAAAATTTTGCACACTATTCAAAGAAATAAATAATTCTCTTTTAACTTCTTACAGTTTATCCCATCGCCATTTACCATCTAGTACTACGTTCCTGCACATGTTCTGTACAATGATGCATACAGGTTAGGTGAGCATTTCCTAAAATAATGTCAATTTAAAATACCATTCCTGGTTGAACAAGCAGAAAACTGCAAGCAATGAGGTTGCCACATTACCTGTGGACAATACTGTGGTACCCAGGAGCGATATCATCAGTGACTGGCTGCAGGAATACATTAGCATACCTAGCAGAGACAACCCAAAACAAACATGAGTTTAATCTCCAAACGCTGACAGCCGGAGAACATGAATAACATTACTTCTGAAGACCGTTTTATACTAGAAACAGACATGCGAATAGACGTCTGAAAAAAAGTGTCGGAGAACACAGATTCAAATAGAGATTTTTTTTTAGGCAAAAAAGCAAACGTTTGTTGATCGCGTCCCTGAAGTGTGTCATATTGACGCTGAACTCTCGTATTAGCAGGTTGAAAACAACTTGATGACCCATGGCGAGCAGATGTCGCTACACAAAAAAAGATGGAAAAAAAAGATCATAGATGCTTATGGTTTGTTGAGAAGCTCACTGGCTGAGCTTCACAGCTCCTTCTGGGTCGGTACCTGTGATTGGCTGCTGCGCGCCACACCAGCATAATGGCCTTCTTCCAAATTTTCTGTGCTTGAATAGCTTCCTGGTCCTCACTGCTTATGGAGCTGTGGGAGAGGCACAGAGAAACACTATTGCACTCAAAACTTTACGCCATTTCTAACTGATTCAAAGATTCAAACATACTTCCCACAGCCTCAGACTCACCGCAGGTAACAACACGGTTAATGCAGAGAGCTTCAGACAAGCTACGTATGAATTCAGACTCAGAAAACCAAGCTCAAACTTCGGTTTATAACAGCTAGCTTCAGACTCACTACAGTTAGACTCTGACTGATAAAAGCTAACCTCAAACTCATAAAAACTAGCCGCAGACTCAGAACAGCTAGCCTCAAACTTATGGCAGCTAACTTCATAACCACTAGCCTCAAACTTACAACAGCAGACACATAATGGCTAGCCTCGGAAATAAAACAGCTAGCTCGAGACTTGTATCAGCAAGCCTCAGACACATAGTTCCTCAGCCTAAGACTCATAACTGCTAGCCTTGAACTTAATGAAAACTAGTCTCAGACTCACAATGGCTTTCTAGGACTTAGAATGGCTAACCTCATGACAGCTAGCTTCTGACTCACAAGAGCCAGCCTCGGACTTATAACAGTTCTCCTCAGATGCTTAGCTTCAGACTTTTGGCAAGTCACTTCAGACATATACTGGGTAGCATCACGCACTGAGACTTATGAAAGCCAGCTTCAGACTTAAAATTGTAACTTCTTACCTCAAACTTATAACAGCTGTCTACAAACAAATAACAGCAAGCCTCACACTCAGGCCAGTTACCTTCAGACTTAATACACACATATTCAAACTTATACGATATGTGCACAAACTTGCTGCATGCAAGCATAAAATTGCATAACAAACAGAAGGTACTTTTTACTTTACATTACTTGTAAAAATGTACTTATCAGTATCAATACAGAACATTATAGGATGTATCAGGGTTAATTCGAGATAACCCCAAAGAAGATCAGAAAAGCACCTCCACCACTATTTCTGCAAAACACTGAGGGAGTGGGGATGAGACTAGAGTCGCTAGATGGAAAGAGTCAAGACAACTCAAGAACAGGAACCATTGTTTCCATCGCGCAAAAATGAGCCGTTTCCGACGACAAAGATTGTTGGCTTTTTTCATTCTTTTTATAGAAGGGAAACATAAATCTAGGAACTCTGGATAAGGCTTTTTAACTTCAGAACAGCTTGAGTAAAGGCTGTACTGTTAGGGGGGTGGGGCTTACATTATTACAGTGAATGGGGGACGGTGGCTAAAGGCAGAGTAATGAAGTAGGCGGGGCTAAGGGCATCAAAGCAACCTACAACTGAGAAGAGGCAGGGCTGCTGGGGGTGGAGTCAGCGGCATTGTGCAGTTGCAGGGAGGAGGAGGCTGTGCGCAGACTGTACCCATCCTCACTCTCACTGGCCGGCGGCTCAAGCTCCGCCTCTGACAGGTAGCAGGGCTCCGCCCCTTCCCCGTCGCCCACCCCGCATTCCTCCGCCTCTCCGCAGTCCTTCGTCTCAGACATGCTCCCCCCGTCTTCCCCGTCGCTCCCCATGTCTTCCTCCTTCACCTCCTTTGGGGAGAGAGGGAGAGAGGGAGGGATGTTGGTTCAAATCCCTGCTGAGCTGCTGTGTCACAGCGCAGGGTGAGGAGGACAGAAGAACAACAGAATGTGTGCCACATGCAAACTGGTGACAAATTAAAGGGGAAAAAAAACCTCAAATATATCCGTGGACAAATATAACAAATACAGATGCTTCTGTTTATTTTCAGGGCATGGTTTGGGCCCACTCATCCCCTTAAAAGGTGGATGACAGCAAATCAATGCAAAGTTTTTTTCTGTGTGATCACCATTATATCCTATGGAAAGCATTACTACCATGACAGAAGTCCCTTCCAGAATGACAGTGGCTTTAGCCCCACTGGACACAAGGGGATAACTGAATGATTTTATGAGTATTAACATGAGCCAAAGCATATGTCACTGCCATCACAGTCACCAGATGTCAAACCAACTGAACTCATATGAGAGATTTTGGAACAATATCTGTGACAGTGCTGTCCATCGCAATCATCAAATCACTAAATGAGGAAATATCTCTAAATGAGGAAGAGAGGTACTCCATTCCTTCAGTAAAGTTTTACACCTGTAGATGCGACGCCAAGGTGTGCTGACGACGTTCAGGCAGCTTTTGGAGCCTCAATACCCAAGACTGTTCGTTAATATATCACCTGTCAGTAGGTCATCATTCAACAAGCATGAAATAGTCTGATCCTTTGCCACTGGGTGGCTGATACCTGGCCTCGAAAAAAGATGCAGTGGCGAGACAGATAGGCAGTATGAAAAGGAAAGTGTACAGGATAAGATGTATCTGTACATAAAATTTTGTTGAGAGTTATTGGGCGGCTTAGGAGTTCTGGCCCGGAAAAGAATGGGACAGCTGAGATCTGGCCTGGAAACAACGCTATGGAGGGATGTACAGACTGACGGGAGGACAGACAGACGTATGAAAAGGTATCTCCACACAATACGATGTATTTGTTACATTTTCATACATTGAAAAGTCCACATATTTGATTATGTCAAGAAAGATTAGGAGTTCTGGCCTGCGAAAGAAGCGTGATGGACAAATGAGCAGACAGACGGGCAGAAGAACACTCATTCCTATATCCTCATCCACCTTATGGTAGGGAATAATTACATACAGAGAGAAAAGTCCCCAGTGGGGCGAAATGCTGGGCGTAACCCAGCTTGTGAAGGCGAGAACACGATGCCGAACCAATAGCTGAAATATGCAGAGCAATTACATAAACGGTAATCATATTTTAAACAGATTCCACTACAGTGAAGAGTGATGTATAGGAATATTTGTGTGCAGTTTCTGTTGTGTTGCTATTAGACCTTTATTACTGCAGCTTGGTCCCTGTTTGTGCAGGCAGCGCTACCTTGGAGTGCTTCACTGGCCCCAGCCCATCCTCAGAGATGGAATCTGCAGAGTAAAGAGAGAGAGAAACAGAGAGAGAGGGAGAGGCTTGGCTTTTTAAAAGCTCTGAATTCAACATTTCCGTAAACATTTCAATTGAACGCATTAATTTTGTTGAATGCAGAGCTTTATGAATAGAAGTCAGTCTAAAAAAAAAAAGAGAGACAAAAATCTCAGAGAATGAAAAGGAGAGAGTGAGGGTGAGATGGAGAACTTCAGTCACAGCAGTTACTCTGTGCAAATAAACAAATAATACGTGTCAGGTAATGGGTGCGCAAGAATACAAGTACATGAGCGCGAAAGTGTAGGTGATTACGTGTACATGAGTATGCATATTTTTTCCTAGATCTGTACAAGGTTTAAGAGTACATGGCAATGAGCGTGTAAGTATGTGTATGTATTTACATACCTCTGAAAGGCGTGTGTGTGTGTGTGTGTGTATACATGAATGCGTGTACATTTGCGTAGGCTTTTACGCACCTACAAAAAGAGCATCACCTCCAGTCCACTCCTCGGTCTCACACTTGATACTAATGTGGCCCTCCCTGTGCCCCTCCCCCCTGTTGGACCCATCTTGCAGGGTTTGTTCGAGGCGTGCCCCTTGGGTGAGTACTTGGTCCAACCCAAATGTTGAGGAAGGGCCGGAGTTAGGTTGAAGCGACATGCCTTCTTGATGAGCGGGACCAGAGATAAGAGAGGCAGAGCCTCGGGCTATGCCCTTCTCCTCTATTGGCTCAAGGCTGCAATTTACTGGGGAGGGGCCCGGCAGGGCGGCAGGACTGGACTCAGGTGGTTTGAAGGGCCCATGCTCCCAGGGGCCTGGAAGCGTGTGGCTGTCGGCCGCCTCCTCACACAGGGACAGAGCGGCCTCCACTGCTGCAGCATCAAGCACCTCCGCATTATCATCCACCTGACAGAGAACGAGAGAGAGAGGGGAGGAGAGAGAGTGAGCAGAGGGACAGAAAGTGGGAGACAAGGATGAGCAGAGAACGGAGTGGAGGAGAGGGGGATTATAGAACAGTGGATGGGAGGGAAATGTAATACGAGAGGGAGAGAATAACAGAGAAGGAGAAAAAGGAGGGAAGAGTAGATGAATAAACTGAGGGAGATATGTGTCGAGTAAACATTTACTTAAAAAGGGGTAAGATTTTCTATTTAAACACAAATACAGCAAGGCTTCATTTAATTCATCAGATTGGTCATTAATACGCAAACCTACAATAAAACACTTCACACCAGCTGCTTGCTATGCTTGCAGTCACAATGCTGCTCGAGTTTCTTATTCATACATAATTCCACGCTTACTGCAACGTCAGAGTATTCCCACGATGACTACTTAAAGGCATACTGAGTAGAATTTCTTTGTTGCTGTTTGTTGACACAACTTTCAAAGTTTGCCCCTTCTCCGTGGTGAAACCACACTAAAAGTGCACACCCAATGACTGTAGTTCTAGCTGTGCTCCAAGCCAGATACACTCGTCCTCCTGCACAAATATTAGGCAGCTGACACAAATGTAATTTTAGCTAGTTAGCGCAAAATGACTCTGTATTGTGGTTACAAAACAATGCTGTGTTTGACAAGATTGCTATACCAGTTCTGCAACGTTATAAAAAAATACACTGCCAACAGCAATGTTAGCTATCGTCACCTTGCCAAAATAAGCCACCTGCTCATTATAGACACTTAGCCCTAAGCCAACCACAATCTGTGGACAAGTTATGTTGGTTTACGATTGCTGCGTCCAGCCTGTGTTAGACAGAAAATGATTTTAAGATTAAACTCAGCACTATATACCTCAAGGGTATTTATTCTCACAGGTGAAATTCATGCATTGGTTGATTGTATTACTTATTTTGTGAGTATACTGCTTGTGTTTAAAGTTACACAGCTAGCTATCTACAATTTTTGGAATGTTACATTTGCTATAATGGAAATGCAGATACTTTAGCAAGCTAACTGACCTGACCGCCGACACTTACCTGTCCAAGAAAAAAACAGTCAAAGCCCACATCACTCTTAATATCCGTGTTTTCCTTTGGTGCACAGCAGGGAATGGGATCCAACAGTACATGGACTGTCATTTGGAAGTAGTTTTGTCCGCTTGGTGTTTCAATTCACTGTCTGTCCTCTCCTTCGGCACTACCTCAGTTATCTTTGCAGCTTCCTCAACGGGACCTGAGTTGCAAAGCTTTTACAGAGTCCCGCTCACACACAGTGCGCCGTTATTGACTGGCAGCTACAAACCCACTGCCCAAAGCTAAGTTCCCAGAAAAGTCCTATGTGAGGTAAAATTAGAAAGCATAAGCAGTTGTTAGGGTGTGAGGAGATTCAGACACTGCCACCAACTTCTCGTGCAGGCATCCTCAATCTCATCTAGAAAGGGCCAGTAAGTGAGCAGGCTTCCATTTCAACCAAGCAGTTACACGCCTGATGCAACTAATCAAGCTCTTCAGCAAAGACTCTTTGGGTTGATCAGCAGTATTAGGTCCACGACTGCTTGGTTGGAATGAAAGCGTGAACCCGAGCCAGCCCTTTCTCGAGAATTTTCAGGATGCTTGTTCAAGTGGGGCAGAAGTGATTATTGAGAGGCATTATTTTTGTCTGCACTTTTTAACGAAAATTCTACTCGGTATACCCGCAACGCAGTAGGGCTGATTGAGGGTTATGAAATGGACAAGTGGGGTGGGTAGTTAACCTTCTCCTCGATGATGGCGATGATGTCTCCCACGGTCTCCAGGTCCAGCTCATCGCCCATGTAGGACACAGTGACTAGGTCCTCCTCGCCAAGTTCGGCTGCCTTCCCAACTCCAGCTGAGGCGGTTCCCACGGCGGCGATCCGGGTATCCGCTCCTGTAAAGGTACAGGCCAGCAATTAGACAAGCCTGACCCCTAATCCCACCTCAATCAGGCCAAACCACCAAGGATTCTCTAATCACGGTACTCCAGGACGGAGAACAGCTGGCTTTCTGCCCTCCCTTTACCTGGGAGCCAGGTGTGAAGACTGTCTAGGGATCAGCAGCATTGACTGCTCAGTTAATTAGCTGGGAGAAATGAAAAGCTGGGCTGGACTCAAATTTGAGACCTAGCAGCCCATTGCACCAGCAGCATGTAAGTTCTACCTTAAGTTATTCTACAACCCCAATTCTGAAATAGTTGCGACAAAGTGTTAATTGTGAATAAAATCAAAATGCAATGACTTTCAAATCATACCAGCCAGTATTTTATTCACAATAGAACAGAGATAATGTAGCAAATGTTGAAACTGAGAAATTTTACAGTTTCATCCACAAAATGAGCTCATTTCAAATTTGATGGCTGCTACAGGTCTGGTCTCAAAAAAGTAGGGACAGGGGCCTGTTTACCATGGTGTAGCATCCCCTCCTCTTTTTAACACAGTGGAGGCGTCTGGACATTGAGGAGACAAGTTTTTTTGAGTTAAGCCATTTGAACTTGATCCCACTCTTGTTTAATACAGGCTTCCAGCTGCTGGAGACTTTTGGGTCTCCTTTGACAGACTTTTTGTTTAATTATGCACCAAATGTTCTCAATCGGTGAAAGATCAGGACTGCAGGCAGGCCAGTTCAGCACAAGGACTCTTCTACTACGAAGTCATGCTGTTGTAATAGCTGCAGTATGTGGTTTTGCATTGTCTTGCTGAAATACACAAGGCCTTCCCTAGAATAGACGTCATCTGGAGGGGAGCATATGTTGCTCTAAAACCTTTATATACCTTTCATCATTAATGGTGCTTTTTAAAACATGCAAGTGTCCCACAACATATGCACTTATGCATCCCCAAACCATCAGAGATGCTGGCTTTTGAACTGAACACTGATAACAGGAGGGGTGGTCTTTCTCCTCTTTAGCCTGGTGCACACGATGCCCATGATTTCAAACAAGAATGTCAAATTTGGACTCGTCTGACCACAGGACACTTTAATACTTTGCTACAGTCCATTTTAAGTGAGCCTTGGCCCACAGAACACGGCAGCGCTTCTGGATCATGCTCAACAATGGCTTCCTTTTTACATAATAGTGTTTTAGATGGCATCTGTGGATGGTATGGCAGACTGTGTTTACAGACAGTGGTTTCTTGAAGTATTCCTCGGCCCATTTAGTAATGTCAAAGTCAGTATCACGCCAGTGAGTGCTGCAGTGGTGTCTGAGGGCCCAAAGATCATGGGCATCCAGTAATGGTCTTCGGCCTTGTCCCTTACACACAGTGATTTTTACCGTTTCCCTGAATCTTCTGATGATGCTAAGCTCTGTCGATGATGAGACCTTCAAAGCCTTTGCCATTTGACATTGAGGAACATTGCTTTTAAAGTATTCCACAATTTTTTTACGCAAGCCTTTACAGGTTGGAAAGCCCCTGGCCATCTTTACTTCTGAGAGACTCAGCCTCTCTAAGACATCCCTTTTAAAGCCAATCATGTTACACACCTAATGCCAGTTAACTTCCTTACTTGCTAAATTTTCTTTCAGCTGATTCTCTATATTCTATATATTAATAGCTTTTTCAGCCCTTTTTTGCCTGTGTCCAAACTTTTTTGAGACCTGTTGCAGCCAGAAAATTTGAAATCAGCTCACACTCAGATAAAAATGTAAAATACCTCAGTTTCAACATTTGAAATGTTATCTATGTTCTATTGTAAATAACATATTGGCTCACGTGATCTGAAAGTCATTGCATTTTGATTTTATTCACAATTTACACTTCGTTCCAACTATTTCGGAATTGGGGTTCTGCAAAGTCCACACAAAACTGTACACCGAAACTTGTTAGTTTGATACTAAATCTGTGTCAACGTTCGGTAGCACCAAGGAAAAGTAAGGTTCATCTTAACTACACTGCCTTTAACGTCCAAACGAAGCAAAATACTTTCAGACAAAATTAGGCTCTCACAACGGCCAGTCAGTGAAAAGCACAATTTTAATGTAGCGCTTATTACCGTGTTGTTTCTCGCGCCCACTTATATTTGAGCATATTTTCGACACAAGGATAATGGGTAAAAAGAGGAAGCTTTACCAAACAAGGCAATCAGAGATAGCAGACCTGGCCCCAGCCACGGGCTGACAGACAGAGTGACACACACACACACACACACACATGATCATTGCTTAACCTGGCCCCCTAGGGGAGGGGCCAGGTAACAAAAAAAAAGTTAACAAGGAAAAGGCAAAACGATTGAACGGTACGTAGATGGAATTGTGAGTGTAAATAGAAGTCATCATAAAAGTCCAAAGGTTGCAATTTATCATGGAGAACGCTTTGCCGACGCAAAACAGGCAGGAAAATTGGCTCCTCATCACCCAAGTTGGCTGTGCCACCTTTCAAAATGATGTGCCATGATGACCGCTATGATTAGGATGTTTAAACCTACTAAGTGCTTGGTGTGAGATTTAAGTTGTCATACTTTATGTCTATGTTAGAACTATTTCCGCTAGTGCAACCATGTTAGTAGCGCGTAAACTATATTTTAAGTTAGAACTATCTGTCAAAGTAGGATACGTAAGACCTTGCGCATAGCTGGTGCAACCCAGTGCTGATCTTTCAACCCCTACCACAAGCCTCAAATCAGCTGACACGTGATTTTGTCCGTCCACTAGGGGTCACTTCGATAATTTCTGTAACAGACACCGGACGGAACACAAGAGGCAATATCCATCCATAATGTCTGCAACACTAATGGTGCTTTCCCATTACACAGTTTTAGCACTACTCGTCTCTACTCGACTCTACTCTACTTGGTTTCGGTCATTTTCCATTACAATTGAGTACCACCTCAACGTGGCAAGCATCACTCCCTGGCCAATCTGTGCCCTGCAGTCTGTTGACGTCACATTTTCGGCTCAACTCAGCTCACTCAGAAACTTGGCTGAGTATGTACTAAAAAAGTACCTGGTACTAGGTACTATCACCTAATAGAAAACCCGAAAAACTGAGCTGAGTCGAGTCGAGTAGAGCTGAGTAGGTGCTAGTGGAAAAGCCCTATGAAGCTCACAAATTTCAGCACTTGAGTATAAGGAAGATTGAGACAGAGAGAACAAGACTTGGAAAATGAGTGAGTGGGAGGGAGAGACAACGTATAAGAAAGCGAGAGAAATAAGCGGAGCAAAATACTGCTTCAGAAAGTAAAAATCATCCCCTGTTTTTTTGTACCAATCACCTGGATTTGCTGAATCAGCATAATTCTCACCTGACTGCATTAATGGGAGGAACAAACTGATGACAGGACCTTGAATTTCTGATCTCAGCAATTTCCACTACTGGAGAGTGGAGAAGAAGCGAGGATAATGTGAGGGTGGCAAAGGGCAAGAGAGAAAAAGAGAGAGAGTGATGAGGTGAGAGAGAAAGATGAAGAGGGAGAAAGAGAGAGAGACCTGCATTCAGCGAGGCAGGGCTCTCCTGTTTGGGCGCCACTGTAGAAGTGGGTGGGGCGTTGGGCAGGTCTGCAGCAGCCAGTGAGCTCAAGGGGGAGGGGAACTGGGCGGGGCCAGCCTCCAGCAGGCGGGACAGTGTGGGAGCACCTGCAATACGGACGGAAGGAGGCACAGACATGGCAAAGTTTCAAGCAAATGCACCGTGACAAAAGAACGCTCAACCACAGCAACAAAAGGATATACATATGCGTGCAAGAACTACGCCTGTGTGTTACAGCGTGTGTCTGAAAAAGTGGTTCAGCAGCGTACACACCTGTGCCCGTGCGTTTGTAACTGACAGTGAGGTCTGTATCAGTATTTGGAGAGCACCACTGTTATAAAAGGCTGTAATGCCTGCATGGTTCATGCAATAAAACTGCCAGTCAGCACTTTACTGTGAGCATTTTTAAATCAATATGGAGTGAAATGTCAGAATTACAGACCGCTAATATTGAACTACCATCCAAACACTCACAGACCTCATTCAAAGTCTCTAACAGACAGGTTCCCAAAATGGCGGCCATCACAGTTACCTGAGGCCTGTGACACAGCCATGGCAGACGCCACAAGCTGCAGGTCAGGTCCGAGCACTCCGGTCACATGACCCACGGAGATGTCCCCCTCTCCAACCTCAAAAAAAAAAAAAAAACAAGCGTCAGAATCATGTTCTCTCATACCAAATCCCACTCCTCCTCACTCTCGATTTCATCTAATCCTCTCCACCTCTACATCCCATAATTCCTTTCTTCCTCTTCTACTCCATGTCTCTTTATGTCCCTAAACTGGGCTGGCTCCCCTCCTTGTCAAATTCACGTTTCACCGACATAAATGAAAATATAAAAAGGCACTTGTTCCATGATACTTAATCAATGACAATTAAATTTCACACACAATTGTTCTTCTTTAGTTGAGTTGTGGCACTGAGAACTCAAGTGGATGATTTTTATACTGCCGTCTGTGGGGTGGAGGACTGCAACCAGGAGGGTACTGAAGGAAAAAATTCTGAACGTGCCCCACAGTCAGGGCTATAGAGTGCACCGCCTTTAAGTCTGACCTCTGTTTGGATGAAAGGGCAGCATCAGAGCGGTAAGAGGACTTTCACAAATGTTTTTTTCAAAGGTGCTTGTGGAGTGTGCTGGGAAAGGTTCACTCCCAGCCTCCTCTCGTTATGACAAAGAAAGGGGAGCTAGCTCTAAAAAAAAAAAACTGGAGACCTATTGCTCTATTGCGCACAGACTACAAATAAATTGCTACGGCACTGCTCAGCAAGCTTCAGATGAATTTGCAGGTGCTCATTCACATTTTTCACTGAATACCAATTCTAACAGTCGCCCCTTATCACTGGCTCTCTGTCAGTCTCTATCTCTCACTTCGCCTCTGTAGCTCTCCCCTC
This sequence comes from Gymnothorax reevesii, assembly GCA_029721435.1. Lineage (NCBI taxonomy): Eukaryota > Metazoa > Chordata > Actinopteri > Anguilliformes > Muraenidae > Gymnothorax > Gymnothorax reevesii. The sequence continues at coordinate 89,210,570 of CM056578.1, read as the reverse complement.
TCTCTCTCATCCTCTCTCTCTCTCACCAGTCTCTGCTGGCTGCTGGACAGTAGGTTTCCCTTCTTCAGCAGCTCAGAGAGGAGAGGGGAGGGAGGAGGCGTGGCCTTCTGTCCCAAAAGTTTCTTCTGGGGCGAGTCATCCAGGAGAGCCCCCAGCCCAGACTCCGCGGCGACGGGACCCGCTGTCACCTCTGAAAGGGGCATGAAAACTGTAGTCCCCGGAGCCTACGGGGCACACAGGAAGTGTTGAGGGCAACGCCATGGGAAGTAACACAGGGGAGATGAGCGGGAAAGGAAAAGACAAGGAATAAAGACAGATTCAGCACAGAGGAGAGACACATTTCACCTTAGATATGGGGTGAGCAGCAGCCTCCACAACTGGCCTCTGTCAAATCAACAAAGCACTTATTATGCTCACATTACTGAAAAGAATATGTCCAATAAGGGAAGAAATTATTAGATATCTTTGTATAGTTTTTCATTTAGAACAGGTCAAGAATGATGAACAGATCACTCTTTCCTTTTTATTTGCATTTTCAATATCCATCCATCCATTTTCTATACCCGCTTGTACCTCACTAGGGTCACGGGGCGAGCTGGAGCCTATCCCAGCTGACTACGGGCAAAGGCAGGGACCCACCCTGAACAGCTTGCCAATCCATCGCAGGGCGCACACACCATTCACACACCATTCACTCTCACACTCATACCTATGGGCAATCTCCAATTAGCCTGATATGCATGTCTTTGGACTGTGGGAGGAAACCGGAGTACCCGGCGAAAACCCACGCAACACGGGCAGAACATGCAAACTCCACACAGAAAGGCCCCTGGCCGGATTCGAACCCACGAACCCACGGCAACAATGCTAACCACTATGCCACCGTGCCGCCCGCATTTTCAATATTTGTGAGGTAATTGATCAACCTGACAGTGCACTGTCATGCCAAATAGGCATGTGAATCTCTCAAAAAATACAACCCCAATTCCGAAATAGTTGGGACAAAGAGTAAATTGTGAATAAAATCAAAACGCAATGACCTTCAAATCACACCAGCCAGCATTTTATTCACAACAGAACAGAGATAACATAGCAACATGGCCGTTTTAATGCACGGGCTTACCTGGGCTGAAGCCCAGGGGCCAACTGAGTTCAGGGGACTAGCATTTTGAGGCAATGATGAGCTGAAAAAGAACTGCAACGGTTGCATGACGACTTTTCATTCGGAATTAATTCATCCAAATGAAAGCATTCGGAATGAATTTTACTTCCTGCGAGTTTACATGGGATATAGTCATTCCGAATGGAGGTTTGCATGGAAGACGCATTTAATCGCTTTCCGGTAAGGTTTGGTGCTGGGAAGGCCTCTGATTGAATAGGGAGCAGGTCAGATCTGTGTATACTGTACGTGTTTCTGTTCAGCCTACCGGAAGAAAAATATAAGGCTCATCTTCGTTCCTAATAGGGACAACCTGAATGACGTTAGCAGTATCCACAAAATGAGCTCATTTCAAATATGACAGCTGCTGCAGGTCTCAAAAAAGTTGGGACAGGGGCCTGTTTACCATGGTGTAGCATCCCCTCTTCTTTTTCAAACAGAGTGGAGGTGTCTGGGCATTGAGGAGACAAGTTTCTTGAGTTAAAATATTGGAATTTGATCCCACTCTTACAGGCTTCCAGCTGCTGGAGAGTTTTGGGTCTCCTTTGACAGAATTTTCGTTTCATTATGCGCCAAATGTTCCCAATCGGTGAAAGATCAGGATTGCAGGTAGGCCAGTTCAGCACACGGACTCTTCTACTACAAAGCCATGCTGCTGTAATAGCTGCAGTATGTGATTTTGCTTTAGCCTGCTGAAATACACAAGGCCTTCCTTGAAATAGATGCCATCTGGAGGGGAGCATATGTTGCTTTATATACCCTTCAGCATTCATGGTGCTTTTTAAAACATGCAATTTGTCCCACACTATACACACTAATGCATCCCCATACCATCAGAGATGCTGGCTTTTGAACTGAATGCTGATAACAGGAGGGGTGGTCTTTCTCTTCTTTAGCCCGGAGGACATGACATCCATGATTTCCAACAAGAATGTCAAATTTAAACTCGTCTGGCCACAGGACACTTTGCCACTTTTCTACAGTCCATTTTAAATGAGCTTTGGCCAACAGAACACTGCGGCGCTTCTGGATCATGCTCAACAATGGCTTCCTTTTTGCATGATAGAGTTTAGGGTGGCATCTGTGGATGGCACGGTGGACTTTGTTTACAGAAAGTGGTTTCCTGAAGTATTCTTAGGCATTTAAGTATTAAATGAGTATTATGGGCTCATTTAGTAATGTCAATGACAGAATTATGCCGGTGAGTGATGCAGTGGTGTCTGATGGCCTGAAGATCACGGGCATCCAATAAAGGTCTTTGGCCTTGTTCCTTACACACAGAGATTTTTCCAGTTTCTCAGAATCTTTTGATGATGTTATGCACTGTCAATGATGAGAACTTCAAAGCCTTTGCAATTTGACATTTAAAGTATTCCACAATTTTGTTGGGCAGGCCTTCACAGGTTGGAGAGCCTCTGCCAGTAAATTACTTGCTAAATGTTCTTTCAGCTGATTCTCTTATATGTTAATAGCTTTTTTTTTTTGCCTGCGTCCCAACTTTTTTGAGACCTGCTGCAGCCAGAAAATTTGAAATAAGCTATTTTGTGGATTAAAATGTTAAATTTCTCAGTTTCAACATTTGAAATGTTATCTATGTTCAATTGTAAATTACATATTGGCTCATGTGATCTGAAAGTCATTGCATTTTGATTTTATTCACAATATACACCTCGTCCCAACTATTTCGGAACTGGGGTTGAAATTCGGAGGGCAAATAGTTCCAATACTTCAAAAAATGCCCACTAAATCACAAGGCAAGGGACAAAAAAAAATTCATCTTCTCGTAATAATTTTTCATTATTTTTGTAATTTTTCCAAAGGCAGGGCATTAGTCATAAAGCATTTTCTCCAGTCTCAAAGCAGTCATGGCAAATGTGTAGGAAAGCACTGCCTGCCATTTAACCTTTCAGTACATTGCATGCAATGCAAGTTAAACTGACAGGCCTTTAGTTTCCTCAGTACTGTCCCCTCCTTTATGTACAGTGTGGGTATTATTACTGTCATGACAGTCATTTCTGCCTCATAAAGTACATTATATTTTTCTCAAACTCTACTGAATCGCCATATTCAAGATGAAAGATTCTTTATTCAGTAATATGGCCAGGTGGCCTAAATTACAATTTTGGTTGGAATGATTTCATTTACATGTGACTTAAATACAAATTTCATAAATGTGGCAAAGGCTGTGATTATATTAAGATTATTAGAACTGACCATATCATACACAGTTGTAACATGTGGAGTAACTGTAGTAATCCAAGGGAGATAATCCTTCCTTAATTTAGCATATGTAGTACAAACACGCCATATTCATGCACTGTGGGGTCTGCCTACTAGTGCACCCCCACCCAAAGAGTAGGTCGAGGGACTACTGATTTCTGGTGTGTCTGTCCATCAGCGAGTGCATGTGTCCGATTTTTGCTGGGGGGACTTCTGCGATCTCTGAGCGGCTTATTTCAGTACTTTAGCACATCACTGGATGGAATTTACTCAGTGCATCGAATGTAACCCCCTTGAATCTACCCCACATTCCATTCTCAGTCCTGCAGTCAAAAAGTTTCACTCAGTCGATAGCAGTTAAATATGTGCACGTCCTGTTGAAGTATGCCCACATAAAACAAAAAATCATGGTCTGCGTGCCTAAATTTGCTCCAGCCCCCCATGACTCTGGGTAAAAATGGCGGGAAAGCTTATGAATAGACAGAAGCTGGACGTAAACCAGAGACCGGGTGACTTACGCTGGGCATGGCGCCAGGGTCGTCGGGCAGAGGTTGGGGTGTGTCCACTAGGGGGAACTCCAAACTGGGGGAACCAGCCTCGGGTGGGGAACGCACTGTCACACTGGAGACTCGTTTCGGGGTGTTCTTCACCGCCTGTCGAGCTGGTGAGGGGAAAAGTTTTTACCGTTACTGCAGCACATTCCGCAAACTTGCTGATGTCATCCTTTATTCTGGGAAATACAATACTGAGCGTTTGTCTCACTCAGGCCTTTGGATTGTGCACAATCATTCAGCTCCTACACATGTAATTTCATAACCTATGACCGGAGGAAGACAAAAACTATGACCAATCCCTGAGCATGATCTTTGCTTAAAAAGTTTTGCGCTTGCCAATTATCAGGCCCGAAATCTAAACAATATCTCAATTTTTTTTCTGCAATTAGCAAATGGCTACAGGGTCATTCCACATCAAATCATCCTGAGGGTGCCAGGTCACCTCCTCAAAATTCTTAGAAAAAATTCACATGAGTAAATATTCACACAAAATGAAAAAAAGCCAAATATTAGGCCAGTATCTCAAATAGTTTTCAAGTTATAGCCCTTTGAAATTTGAAGGAATTTAAAAATTCATAACAAGAAAGTAAGCTGGACATCATTCTAATTTTTTTGTCAGACACTGTTCACATTTATATGATTGCACAGTAAAAATGTCAGAGAGATGAATAACTGGTGACGTGGTCATTTTTTTGCCCATAAAATAAAAACTTTTATATTATTTGGATTACTGCATTTTCACAGACAGATATATCATAAAATCATAAAAAAATAATTCTAGCCTTTTAACTTACTTAGTTCCTGAGTTATAGGTCATAAAATGTGGTTTTGTTTTTGGATGTTTTGTTTATTCGGCTGATTTTGAGGCTTAACCATGCAAAAGTGGATTAAGACACACCGAATCTCAGGCCATTTTCGGATTTTAGGTGATGAAAATAGTTTGTATACCCAATTTAAGCCTTGTATAAGCAACCACTTTGGAGCAATAAGTTACCAAAGTTGGCTGAAAATGGGTTTGCCAAAAAACTTCAAATACTATTCAAATTTTGTAGAGCTATAACTTGAAATCTCTTTGAGATTGCCATTTTTTTACTTTGTGTGAATATTTACTCGTGAATTTTTTCAAAAATTGATTTGACCAGGAAGATTTCTCAAAATCTGGATGATTTGACATGGAATGACCCTACATTGTTCTATAGCTAACACATGTATGATTTTGCTAACAAGTGTGGTGGAATGAGAGATTGTCAGACAGAAAAGAAGACAGGAAGTCAAGATGAAAAAGCAATTGAGCAATGGAAAGAGAGAAAAGAGAAGACAGAAGTATGATCTCTACCTTGATAGGCTGCATTGGTGGCTTTTCTCTTTTGCTCTGCCTCTTCTTCATCAGTTTTCTTCTTTCTGCCATAATGATTGACAGTTCAGCACTAAGGGATTGAATTACTAGTAAAAAGACATCATGGGGAAGAAGCACAGACTCTGACTTTGCACTGGAGAGGCATGATAGGATATTAGGACACAGGCACAGAGTTATCATTAGCATTAAGGACGCAGCAAAAGACGCCGAGCTGGCATGGAGGATACAGAGTGGGAAAGAAACACAAAGTCATCTCTTACTGCAAAATCTCCCCCCACAGGTCCTCAAGTTTCGAGTCCAGATGCCCAGCCTGTATAAGCTCCGCCTCCTTCTTCAACTTCCTGTCAACACAGGCAGATAAACAGATAGCTCAAGCAGGGGTCACAAACCATGGATCTGACTCAGCTGCTGTCTTTCGTTCTGTGATTGCATGACAATCGTAAGCTAACGTAGCCCACAAAATCATGAACCTACTCCGAAGTCGAACATTTAAAGAAGCCGCATCACCATTACTGCGCATGCCCAGGACTTTGAAAACTAACAAGAAAGTAAATGAAGCGAATCTGTTCGACTGCGAGTCAAAATCTGATTCTCTCGCGCTAGCATCTTTATTTTGCAATTTATTTATATATTTCAGTTACTCAAGAAACGCGCTTTTTATAGAAAGGAGTTTTCAATGGTAATTTGAGGATTCAAAGCTATATTTTAGCGCTTTAGCTGAAAGACGAGAAAAATGTAAGATAGTTTGAAAAACAATGAACATCTAAGAGGAAGAGATATTCCTCTTCTTACAAAACCCAAAACCAGTGAAGTTGGCACGTTGTGTAAATCGTAAATAAAAACAGAATACAATGATTTGCAAATCCTTTTCAACCTATATTCAAATGAATACACTGCAAAGACAAGTTACTTAATGTTCGAACAGGTAATTTTTTTAATTTTTTGCAAATATTAGCTCATTTGGAATTTTACGCCTGCAACATGTTTCCAAAAAGCTGGCACAAGTGGCAAAAAAAGACTGAGAGAGTTGAGGAATGCTCATCAAACATCCCACAGGTGAACGGGCTATTTGGGAACAGGTTGGTGCCATGATTGGGTATAAAAGCAGCTTCCCTGAAATGCTCATTCATTCACAAACAAGGATGGGGCGAGGGTCACCACTTAGTGAACAAATGCGTGAGCTGATTGTCGAACAGTTTAAAAACAACATTCCTCAATGAGCTATTGCAAGAAATTTGGGGATTTCATCATCTACGGTCCGTAATATCGTCAAAAGGTTCAGAGAATCTGGAGAAATCACTACACATAAGCGACAAGGCCGAAAACCAACATTGAATGCCCGTGACCTTCGATCCCTCAGGTGGTACTGCATCAAAAACCGACATCAGTGTGTAAAGGACATCACCACATGGGCTCAGGAACACTTCAGAAAACTGCTGTCAGTAACTACAGTTCGTCGCTACATCTGCAAGTGCAAGTTAAAACTCTACAATGCAAAGCGAAAGCCATTTATCAACAGCATCCAGAAACGCCGCTAGCTTCGCTGGGCCCAAGCTCATCTAAGATGGACTGATGCAAAGTGTTCTGTGGTCTGACGAGTCCACATTTCAAATTGTTTTTGTAAACTGTGGATGTCGTGTCCTCCGGACCAAAGAGGAAAAGAACCATTCGGACTGTTATAGGCGCAAAGTTCAAAAGCCAGCATCTGTGATGGTATGGGGGTGTATTAGTGCCCAAGGCATGGGCAACTTACACATATGTGAAGGCACCATTAATGCTGAAAGGTACATACAGGTTTTGGAGCAACATATGTTGCCATCCAAGCAACGTCTTTTTCATGGACGCCCCTGCTTATTTCAGCAAGACAATGCCAAGCCACATTCTGCACGTGTTACAACAGCATGGCTCAGTAGTAAAAGAGTGCGGGTACTAGACTGGCCTGCCTGTAGTCCAGACCTGTCTCCCATTGAAAATGTGTGGCGCATTATGAAGCGTAAAATACGACAACGGAGACCCCGGACTGTTGAACAACTTAAGCTGTACATCAAGCAAGAATGGGAAAGAGTTCCACCTGAAAAGCTTCAAAAATTGGTCTCAGTTCCCAAACGTTTACTGAGTGTCGTTAAAAGGAAAGGCGATGTTACACAGTGGTAAAAAGGCCCCTGTGCCAACTTTTTTGCAATGTGTTGCTGCCTTTAAATTCTAAGTTAATGATTATTTGCAAAAAAAAAATAAAGTTTCTCAGTTTGAAAATTAAACATCTTGTCTTTGTAGTGTATTCAATTGAATATAAGTTGAAAAGGATTTGCAAATCATTGTATTCTGTTTTTATCTACGATTTACATAACGTGCCAACTTCACTGGTTTGGGGTTTTGTACATTCCTCCTTCTTCTTTGGCAACAGTGCTGAAATATCACTTTGAATCCAAAAATTTCCATACAAAACTCCCTAATATCTCTTCATAAAAAGTAAGGGATATTGGAATTTCAAGGTCAATAACAAAATAATGATTGTGTTTTGGATACAATAACCAACTGCAATAAAGATAACATGAACTGCTCTAAGACAGAGCACCAAAATGAAGCTAATGGTGCACACATGCAGCACGTGGAAATCCCAAGCATGTGGCCAGGTTGCATATTCGAATTTGACACTCCAGAGAAAGGTCATCTACTCCCTTGTGATTGAGACTTCTTTTATTCTGACAGCTTCTGACTGTAATCTTTTGTTGATTTTGTTTATCTGAGACATCCTTTGATTGTTTTTTTCGCAATGCGAAATATGCAATTGGTATGCTTTAAACTGGCAGCCGTCAGTCTGAGGTTGCCAATTTCTTCAATATTTCCGAGTCTGTAATTAGCATATTATGAAATACGTATCAGCAAACCTATGATGTTGATGATCGATGCCATTTAGGGCATCCACCGTCAACAACAAGAGCTCAGTATAGGCTGATTCGTACCCAGGCTCTGAGAAATCACACTGAAACAGCAAATCAGATAGCTGCAAACCTACACCAGGCTACTGATGGCCGAGTGACAGGTCAAAGGATTAAAAATCGTCCACATGATGTCCCAGGTCCTTTAAAAAACCTGTGCAATGGTGCGCTACAGTACCTGCAAGTTTATGCTCTGCAGTGCGTGTGTGTTTATACTCTGCAGTTCCTGTATGTTTTTGCTCTGCTGTATCTGTGTGTTTATGCTCTGCAGTACGTGTGTGTTTATGCTCTACAGTACCTGTGTGTTTATGCTCTACAGTACCTGTGTGTTTATGCTCTGCAGTGCGTGTGTGTTTATACTCTGCAGTTCCTGTATGTTTTTGCTCTGCTGTATCTGTGTGTTTATGCTCTGCAGTACGTGTGTTTTTCCTCTGCAGTTCCTATATGTTTTTGCCCTGCTGTATCTGTGTGTTTATGCTCTGCAGTACCTGTGAGTTTATGCTCTACAGTACCTGTGTGTTTATGCTCTGCAGTGCGTGTGTGTTTATACTCTGCAGTTCCTGTATGTTTTTGCTCTGCTGTATCTGTGTGTTTATGCTCTGCAGTACATGTGTTTATGCTCTACAGTACCTGTGTGTTTATGCTCTGCAGTGCGTGTGTGTTTATACTCTGCAGTTCCTGTATGTTTTTGCTCTGCTGTATCTGTGTTTACGCTCTGCAGTACCAGTGTGTTCATACTCTACAGTATGTTTGTTTATGCTCTGCAGTACCAGTGTGTTTATGCTCTGCAGTGTCTGTGTGTTTATGCTCTGCAGTGCCTGTGTGTTTATGCTCTGCAGTGCCTGTGTGTTTATGCTCTGCAGTACATGTGTGTTTATGCTCTGCAGTGCATGTGTATTTATGCTCAGCAGTGCATGTGTGTATATGCTCTGCAGTGCATGTGTGTTTATGCTCTACAGTACATGTGTGTTTATGCTCTGCTGTACATGTGTGTTTATGCTCTGCAGTACATGTGTGTTTATGCTCTGCTGTGCCTGTGCGTTTATGCTCTGCAGTACATGTGTGTTTATGCTCTGCAGTGTCTGTGTGTTTATGCTCTGCAGTGCCTGTGTGTTTATGCTCTGCAGTGCCTGTGTGTTTATGCTCAGCAGTACATGTGTGTTTATGCTCTGCAGTGCCTGTGTGTTTATGCTCTGCAGTGCCTGTGTGTTTATGCTCAGCAGTGCATGTGTGTTTATGCTCAGCAGTGCATGTGTGTTTATGCTCTGCAGTGCATGTGTGTTTATGCTCTGCAGTGCCTGTGTGTTTATGCTCAGCAGTACATGTGTGTTTATGCTCTGCAGTGCCTGTGTGTTTATGCTCTGCAGTGCCTGTGTGTTTATGCTCAGCAGTACATGTGTGTTTATGCTCTGCAGTACATGTGTGTTTATGCTCTGCTGTACATGTGTGTTTATGCTCTGCAGTGTCTGTGTGTTTATGCTCTGCAGTACATGTGTGTTTATGCTCTGCAGTGTCTGTGTGTTTATGCTCTGCAGTACATGTGTGTTTATGCTCTGCAGTGTCTGTGTGTTTATGCTCTGCAGTGCCTGTGTGTTTATGCTCTGCAGTGCCTGTGTGTTTATGCTCAGCAGTACATGTGTGTTTATGCTCTGCAGTACGTGTGTTTATGCTCTGCTGTACATGTGTGTTTATGCTCTGCAGTGTCTGTGTGTTTATGCTCTGCAGTACATGTGTGTTTATGCTCTGCAGTGTCTGTGTGTTTATGCTCTGCAGTACATGTGTGTTTATGCTCTGCTGTACATGTGTGTTTATGCTCTGCAGTGTCTGTGTGTTTATGCTCCGCAGTGCCTGTGTGTTTATGCTCAGCAGTGCATGTGTGTTTATGCTCTGCTGTACATGTGTGTTTATGCTCTGCAGTGTCTGTGTGTTTATGCTCTGCAGTGCGTGTGTTTTTACTCTGCTGTACATGTGTGTTTATGCTCTGCAGTGTCTGTGTGTTTATGCTCTGCAGTGCCTGTGTGTTTATGCTCTGCAGTACATGTGTGTTTATGCTCTGCTGTACATGTGTGTTTATGCTCTGCAGTGTCTGTGTGTTTATGCTCTGCAGTGCCTGTGTGTTTATGCTCTGCAGTACATGTGTGTTTATGCTCTGCTGTACATGTGTGTTTATGCTCTGCAGTGTCTGTGTGTTTATGCTCTGCAGTGCCTGTGTGTTTATGCTCAGCAGTGCATGTGTGTTTATGCTCTGCAGTGCCTGTGTGTTTATGCTCTGCAGTGCCTGTGTGTTTATGCTCTGCAGTGCCTGTGTGTTTATGCTCAGCAGTACATGTGTGTTTATGCTCTGCAGTGCCTGTGTGTTTATGCTCTGCAGTGCCTGTGTGTTTATGCTCTGCAGTGCCTGTGTGTTTATGCTCAGCAGTACATGTGTGTTTATGCTCTGCAGTACATGTGTGTTTATGCTCTGCAGTGTCTGTGTGTTTATGCTCTGCAGTACATGTGTGTTTATGCTCTGCAGTGTCTGTGTGTTTATGCTCTGCAGTACATGTGTGTTTATGCTCTGCAGTGTCTGTGTGTTTATGCTCTGCAGTGCCTGTGTGTTTATGCTCTGCAGTGCCTGTGTGTTTATGCTCAGCAGTACATGTGTGTTTATGCTCTGCAGTACGTGTGTTTATGCTCTGCTGTACATGTGTGTTTATGCTCTGCAGTGTCTGTGTGTTTATGCTCTGCAGTACATGTGTGTTTATGCTCAGCAGTACATGTGTGTTTATGCTCTGCAGTGCCTGTGTGTTTATGCTCTGCAGTACATGTGTGTTTATGCTCTGCAGTGTCTGTGTGTTTATGCTCTGCAGTACATGTGTGTTTATGCTCTGCAGTACATGTGTGTTTATGCTCTGCAGTACATGTGTGTTTATGCTCTGCAGTGTCTGTGTGTTTATGCTCTGCAGTGCCTGTGCGTTTATGCTCTGCAGTACATGTGTGTTTATGCACAGCAAACATCCCAGTGTTAAATGAACTCCATAAGAGTTTATATGTGACCAATTGGTCTCATATAAACTCTCCTGGAGTTCAATTAACACTGGGATGTTTGCTGTGTGCTCTGCAGTGTCTGTGTGTTTATGCTCTGCGGTACCTGTGTTTCTCCTGGGTTTCTTTGATGAGTTTCTTCAGCTCTTCAATTCGTTCGGCAGTGAGTTTGCGAACGATTACGTCTTCCACCGTCTCCACCACCTCTCCCCTCTCTCCACGCTTCCGCCTGCAGACATAATATATGCAACACATACACACACACACACACACACACACACATGTGCACGCACACAAAAATACGCACAAATGCATGCACAGTCACACACATACAGGCAAAGACACAACCATCCAGCCTTTCATTAATAAACAGCAAAATATCTTCCATCTACTTTCGCATACATTAACTCATAAATGCACATAAAATGCCGACACACAAAAACATTAACACAGAACTAAGCAGGGTTCTGCCCAACGTGGGCAGCGCAGCTTTAGTGGCTGCCCAACATTCAAGCTAAAGAACCCCCTTTGGCACCCACTTGGAAACGAGATGCTGCATCCCAGGGTAAATGAAGAATTTTCTTCAAAGAATAGTCTCGCCGCCCGCCACAAACAAAAAAGGAAAATTCTTCCATTTTTCCAGATTTATTTATTTTCCTCTCCTGCAATAAACCAAAACGGCGCGAAGATTATGTTATTAAACTTAAAATTGTGTTAAACGATGTCCCTACCAGACTCCGCTACTCGCTTTCATTTATCAGAGTCATCAATAAACAGCTTGCTGAGAAGGAACCATGTTCTAACGGAGCTTTGACACCATAAGCAACAACTCGCAGTTTGCGTGAGGCTGAGAGCAAGATCAGGCGCATTAGGTCATGAGGAAGCAATTGGGCATGAAGGGATAACTTCAGCGAAGTGTCGCTAAAACGAATCAATTAGCACTGGCGCCTCTGGAAGTGATCATTGGTGGGGCCCGGACCATGCCTTTGCGTCAATGATTCTTCCTGGCTTGTACTCAGTTATTCTCCGTTATTAACACGTTTTCCAATTTTGACAATAATCCTCTGGCAATCGAAGTTACGGTTTCTCTCTCCATGCGATCTATTGACGATTAAATAATGGGATAAATTCAGATCAGATGAATTATTTAGGCCACTCAAAAATTGTTAACGCTTTAAGAAAGACAAAATGCTCTCACACGTCTGCGCTACCTTTTCCACAAATCAAGTGATTTAACTGGCGCTTCACGATCGTTTTGTTTAAATAAACTAAAAGACCATTTGAAACGCCTGTGTGCAATTCTGATTAATGCTGATTTAAATGCACGAAATTACGGGTCCAGATTAATGATTGTCGAGGAGCCGAAATGTACCGTACCGTGCAGTACCGGCGTGCTCTCGGAGTGAATCTGTTGCTCAGTCCCTCAAGGAAGTTGCATGTCGCGATTGCAACTATTAAAGCAAATTCAGCCAATCCACGCAAATTTCTCACGGACAAAAAATAAATCGCCCAGACACTGCAACTTTCATTACAGTGAGTGTGACAGTTCCGGATCACTCCAATTTTCTTTAGTCCCTAGTAATCGTAAAATTTCGTGGAGTTTTGTACCTGATATGTCATTTTGAAGCTACAACACTGCTTTCGGTTGGGAAGTAAATTTCATCGCGCTGCCCAAACCAGAAGCGAAGCTACGCTCCCCGGAACGAGCATAGGTATCGCAGCACTGACGAGCAACTGCTCAGCTAAAAAGGTGATTTTTTCCACGTCGCCTTTTGCAAAGTTAACTAAATGTGACAGTTTCATTTTTTTTTATATTCCAATGGATGCAAGTATACCCCAACTACAAATGACCAAAAAACTGTTTTAGTAGCTTCAACAGTTTTAAAGAATTCTTCAATTTTGTTGATTGTCTGCTTTGAGTAGTTCCGGATCACTCCAAGAATGGGGTCGTCTCAAACCGTGTTCTGGGGATAATTGTTTTTCGGCTCAAATAACTAAATACTTGGTCTTGTAAAAGTAAAAAACGAGTTTTCAACAGTGAATGAAAGTATTTATTTATTAGATATCGTTTTTTTACCATTGAAACTTACAGTAAAATTTGGTATTGGGCTGTACAGTAATATATTGTAATAATAAAGTCTGGATACGGCAAATTACTTGAACTTTTAAATGCAGTATTAAATTAAATTTTTTTTAAACGTTCATTACGAAATGCAGGAATAAATATTTAAATGAGTCTTCCGACTTGCAATGCTTTCAAAATAGTTGTTCGTGTTTGACACAACCCCTTGTTGACCGTATCGTGGATTTTTAATCAAGCGGTGCCTTGTTATGTCACGTGATCCGGAATACAATAAAGTGATCCGGAACTGTCATAATGACACACGACATGTTTTATGACATTTCTCTCTAAAATTGTAAGTGTTTCAAGTGCTTCCTTTTGTGGTTATAAGATGAAACATTACTCATTCGGAATACAACATAACAAGTTTGGTTTATTTCCAAGGAGAAACGAATGCCGTCGATCTTTTGTTAGTGATCCGGAACTGTAACACTCCCTGTACCACTTTTTGAAAAAGTAACCGCAAAAAAAAAAAGGCAGGAAAATCCTGGAAGGATTTTTTGCCAATTATGCTAACGATTGCGTGCAAGTGTTCTCAAGGGGAGCTCTGGGCCCCACAAATCTTCATTCTTAGAGACGCCCCTGTAAATTATGATCGGGATTTTTTTTTTCACCGGATCGCCACCTCCTGTGTTTATTGGGCAAATTCTACGCTCCCGGAATAACGTAGCAAACTTCACATTTTTGCAGATGGCGGTTGTTTCCCTTTAAATTATTCGGGAATGCTGCGGTCTGGCTTCTTTGGAATCATAATGTTATATATGTAAACAACGGACCATTTTTTTTTCAAACCGTATATCCCTATCAGCCATGCCAGTGTTTTCTTGCCCAAGTTCCTGTACATTTTAATTGCGGAGTTGTATAACTCCGGATGCTCGGACACACATAGAATTAAATTTTCCATTATTGTCGATCGTTGCTCGGACACTTCTGCAAATCTCCCGCAAATTTTGCTGTGTCATTGGATATGCTTTGGAGAGGTCAGCACAATTTGAGGTCAAGGTTCAATGCAGTTAACCTCTGGATGCAAATCTTCGTGGAAAATCAAGTTGTTCCGCGCTTGTTTCCTTCATTGAAAACAGTGGTCTTGCTCCGCGTGATGTCGCGATTGCGCTTGGGGGCCTGCTTGTTCTCCGGCTGGCGAAAATGTTTTCTTTAGGTCCGTTGGTTCAGCTAAATACATTAGCCAATCACAGATCGGCTGTGGTACTGTGTGCCATCAGCCTATCACAGCTCGGCCGTACTCATGCATCGATGGGAATGGCAACGCATTGGCTGATGGCACGTACAATGGTACCACAGCTGATCTGTGATTGGCTGATGGGTGTAATGGCACAAACCAACCTGCCAAAAAAAGCTTTCGTCGTCGGCTGGGCGCCATCAGGCAGCAGTCTTAGGGCCGCGTGATATTCTCGAGTGCTGAAACTAAACAAAAACGGTGAAAATACCCGGTTTTATGGACTGAAAGTCGCTGTTTACGATGGGATACCGCTGGAGTCATAGAGAACGGCAGTTTTCTTAACTCTGACGCGCGGAAACTCCATTCCACCATGGTCTTGTTTAAAAGTGCAAAAGTACGTCGTGGATGAGCCCCGTCTCCATCGGGACACAATATAAAAGATTTTACGCCGTGTTCAGACAGGGGAAAACATGCGACTGAGAAGGACAATACTCTAACCTGTTCCTTCAAAACAAAATGTGACAATGTCCACACTTCAACTTATGCACAATGGATCTCATCGTCAATGGTTTACTGCCAAGCAGCCGTTCTCACTCAGGTAAGATATTATTTATGGTCATGTCCGTACAAAGTGCAGTTTGGTTTTGCTCTTAGTCGGCTGCTAATGCAGTGAGTTTTCGTCGTAGAGCGATATACCTTACACTGTTATAATCTGTTGAGTCTGCTTTTATATTGTATGACATTTGGTTTTGCGGTAGAATGAAGTTGTGGGTTCGGTAGAATAGCATAACCAACACATGCATCCTTCGTGTGATTTGCTACAAGCACATTTAATGGCACGACGTTAGAGTTGGGTTTCGTTTTGATAAAATGGTTATCATGCGCTCTTAGCCAAATTTCTTCTTATTAAGTGGGTATTTAACATGACTTTGTTGTTTTGCCATGCATTCCTGCGGAGATCGGGGGTATTCTAGCTCAAGGGGACAACTAACCGCCGGTGTTCTGTCAAATTTTGCTCCATTGTCAAAAATTAGGGCTGGGACGATTCTGAATCGATTCTTTTTTAAGGCGTAGTACCACTACCTGCTGCTATGGGGCGAACATTGACCGGTGGGTTGACCGGAAGTGCCAAACAGCAAAAAGGCATGTGAAATGCTTCCGGAAAAAAAAGACATTTTTTCGGCGACATGCTGCACGGAACCAAGTAAAGGACAACAGAATCGTCTCCAATTAACCAATTAGGCTACTCTATGAAAAGTTCCAGTTTACTTGCTTAATGAGCAAACAAATGGTGGATGCGTTTACTCTCGAAGTTGAATGAGCACAGCTGTTTATTAAGGCAGGATGTTTGATTTCTGCATTTTGAAATTTAAATGGCCATAGTACAGCACAACATGAACATGATTGCCATTGCCTCGGCATTTCGTGCGACTGATAATTCATACCTCATTCGGGTTTCATCCGCTTTTCAGAATGTTTTCCACCTTGTGTATTTTTTAGACGTTTGAAATCCAGGGCGATCTGAAAACAAATCTCTTTAGTTTTATTTTATCATTATGGATCTCCTAAAAATACTAAAATGAGAGATGAAATGCAGAATTGGGATATGGTGATGTTGAACAAGGATTTTTTTAAAAGTGTGATAAGGCCACTTGCCGTCATGGGGTCGTGTGTAATTTCTTGAAACAGACACATCTGAAGCGGCTCGATTTAAAATGCCGTCAGGAAGAAGCCTGAATTTAGATTTCACTAATTGCAGGCGCTCCGCCCTTCTCTAATTCTGCACCCGTGTACTTGTTCTAAATAACAATCAAGCAATTTCAGTGGCCTATAACGATTAAGATGTGATGGTGAAAAGCAGACAAACCTAACTGGGCTACGGTGTTAGAGTGAAAGAATGCCAATAATTTAAAAATAATCTTCCTCTGAATTGCATCTTTCAGCATTTTAGGACATTATTAAAGATTAATTTAAAACAGATTTGCTATAAGATCGCCCGGGATTTTAAGCCTATAAAATGGCCTGCTGGCCATGTGGCAAAAACTGTTTTGATGGCTGAAAATAATGTGGTGCACTGTAAGACTAATAATGTATGGTACAATGACACTGTAGCTCATTGGTCATTGGTTGAACAGAGAGATGGATGAGGGTTGGATCATTGTAATATGAGCTAAATATAACCATGGATGAGAGAGATTAAAATTTTCATGACTTGTGGATGATGGATGCATCACCAAGGCATAGTTTTGTGCCCATGGCACACCTAACAAACCAATAAGAATGTCATATGAATTTGGTGAGCCTCCATCAAAGCTGTCAAAAGTTATTGCGAGTACATTCTGAACATTCTGAAAAGCGGATGAAACGTGAATGTGAGATATAAATTATCACAGTCGCACAAAATGCGTGGCAATGGAAATCGTGTTCATGCTGTGCTGTTCTATGGCCATTTAAATTTCAAAATGCAGCAATCAAACACGCTGTCTTAATAAACAGCATTCATTCAACTTAGAGAGTAAACGCATCAACCATTTCATTGCTGATCAAGCAAGAGAACTGGAGCAGGTTACTTTTCTTAGAGTAGCCTAATTGGTTAATAGGAGACAATTCTGTAGTCCTTTATTTGGCTCCATGCAGCATGTCGCCGAAAAATACTGATTTCAGGGTCAAGTTTGTTTTTTTTTTTCTTTTCCGGAAGCATTTCACTTTCCCTTTGATGTTTGGCACTTTTGTTCAACCTGCATCGGGTTTAATAAAGGAAAAGGGAAAGCTCGGATGTTCGCCTTATGGCAGCAGGTAGTGGTATTACGCCCTACAAAAGAATCGATTCAGGACCGTCCCAGCCCTATCAAAAATGCTTCCTTAAGGATCGTAAAGTCTTTGTCTTCGCCTTGATATTGCAATATGAATCAGTTCACAGTAGTAACTTTGTTATTTGTTAGCTTATTATAGCATAAGCAGATTTTATAACGGATAAGTTGCCCATATCAACAAAGTCTGGCCCACTTTCGGTGCAGGGTGACTCAACCCTCATGGCCCGTGAAAGCAAATTGAAAGTGATGCGAACAAAGTAATAATCCATCAAAAAACATGCCCAAGTGGTGTGTAGCGTTTGGCTGTTCGAATGACAACATGAAACAGGAAGAGAAAATTTCATTTCAGGTATTTCCAATGGAAAGCAAGTGGCCCCTTAGGAAAAAGAAGTCAATTCAAGTGTGCCATTAGTATACTTCTTCTAAACTACAAAAAAGACAGTGTACTTTCAGTTTACTTTTGATTACTTATCAGTGATACACTTAGCACAGTAATACTAAAGTATACTTAGCTTATTCTGAAAAGTACACAGACAAGTCTAAGTATATTTGGCTATATTTAATACTTAAACTAAAAGTACCTAAACTTTTGATTATTATACTTTTCTTGAGTATATCTCAAAGTATTAAAATATTCATGCCAAATGTTCAAGTGTAATGGCTTGCAGTTAGGCTACTCTCAAAAGAATAAGCACATTAAAATATTTTTACCATACATATTGGCTTCTTTGAAGTATACTGCACTATATTTTTACTCAGTTTTTACTATCTCATGGACTTACATATCCCACATGTACGTTAACAGCAACAAGTCAACTTTGGGGTGGCATGGCAGAGTAAATAGCATACGGGTGGAGCTGAACTTGATTTTTATGCAGTGTTATTAACCCTCACAGAAACAAATAAACATTTGTCTGATTTTATTTGAGAACAAATTTGACAATTATTCCAGTATTGACAGACTTGATACATACTCTCACAAAAAAAGTACACTTCAAGTTTAAGCAACATAAACTTAAAGTACCCATCTAGTTTAGATCTAAGTTTTATTTTGCTCTGCAAGTACACTACAAATGAACTTTTAAGTATACTGTGACTTAACTAGTTGTATACCTCTAGCATACTTTTCAATTTATGAAAGTACACTGTAATGTGGAAAAAAGCCACTAGATGGCTTTTTTTTTCGTTAAGCTCAGTCCGGAGCTAAGCTTTTGGGCTGGTCCCGGGCATGCCTCAGAGGGGAAAGTCCCAGAGAATTGAAAAAAAAAAAGTCTGGAAGGTGGGAGGTGGCTGGAAAAGAGTATATAAGGAGAAAAACTGAGAGTGTAAATTAGTAGGAGAAATTGCAAGAACGAGTGGAAGGATACATTTGACCAGACCTGTCACTCTTTTCAAGACTTGTGAAGCTTTTTGTGGATTTTTGCCTGTGTTGGAGCATTTTCCTGTCCCAGAACATCGCCAAGCATCCCCTTCTCAAGGGACTGAAAATATCTCTTTTTTTGTTTGTTAATATTTCAATCTTGGTCAGTGGTTTGTTTAATTAAATCTGTTTAAGTTTTAAAATTTTGTCTGTCATCCCCTGCTGTCCGGTCATAACAGGTCATAACAAATTGGGGCCATAATAATACATTTAAGTATATTGCAAGTAAACTAACAGATATACTGCTAGTTTATTAGTTGTATACTTCTCGTAAACTTTTCAGTTCATGAAAGTATACTGTGAAGTATACTGCTTGTAAACTTAAAGATGAACCATTAGTTCACTATTTATTTTCTTTTAGCACAATTTCTAGTTTATAAAAGTACAATTTGCAGTATACTGCAAGTAAATTTACAGATATACTACTAGTTTATTAGTTATATACTTCTAGTAAACCTTTCAATTCATGAAAGTATACTGTGAAGTATACTGCTAGTAAGCTTAAAGATGAACTATTAGTTCACTAGTTATATACTTCTAGCATAATGTCTAATTTATAATAGTATACTTTGAAGTATACTGAAAGTAAATTCAGATGTACTACAACTTTACTTGTTCTGTACTTCTAGCCAACTTTTTAGTTCATGCACACTTTGAAGTATACTGCAAGTAGACTTATAGGTAGACTACAAGTCTACTAGTTCTATACCTCAAGCCCTCTATAGTTTAAATTTAGGTGATATGGTGGTGCCGATTTTCTCTCTAATGTCCAAAGGATTTTCGTACAAATGTCCTGGCTGAGTTATTTACCCTGCTCAACAGCAGTTAGCGCAATGATTCATTTCTTAGATCTCTAAATGGCACAACACGGACCGGACACTGTCCCGAAAGATGGTTTAATATCCCACCAGACAGTACAGAAATCATACTAAAAATTTTGAAGGTAAAGGGTGGGCCCTAATATTGATGCTAAAGTATCACCTTATGCAAGGGTGTCTGACATTTTGCAGAATGTATATTGGGTGATTGAGTGATTCAATTCCTTTTTGCCTCCTTTATTTAAAAAAAAAGCTTACTGCGTGGACCAATTTTGGTTTGACAAGAATATCATGGGCTGGGGATGAATATTAAAATGGTGTCTTGCAGCTTCAGCAAATGGAGTATACTCTACTTTCCTTGACAAACTGCCAGAAATCATGCCAAATTCAACCTCAATTCTAAAAATTCTCAATTCTGTAACTCAGGTTTTGCCTCCCAGCACTCTGTAAATCCCCGGCAGAATCCCGCTCAGCATTAAGATCTAATTTTTGTAGCGCACACAAACACTCACAGATACTCACTCATAATAGAACACATTTCCTTCCAAAACAAGCTTAAATATCTTTTCAACACTCCAAGCATTGAATTTTGTTAGCAATATCGCAAGTTTTAATGGCTGCTGAAAGTTTTTGCAAAAATGGGCAGGGCAACAATGTGACTGTTCAGGTGAAGAAATCTTTTGTTTGGTTTAAAGGAATGATTGACAGATTGCAGTGTCTCCTCAGAGTCTCACTGTCATGTTCCAGCAGAACCCCTCTCACTTCCACCTGTTCACCTGACGACATATAACCCCTTAAACTGCACAGACTAGAGGCACTCCTAGAGTGCAAACCTCCGCCAAGACAGCACAGTCCAAATCTTGGTGAGTGGGAGCGAAGTTCAGTTATCGCGTGTCATACGACTTCAAGATGGCTGCCATGGCAGCCATATTGTTTGACTGATCGCAGTCAAAATCAGTAGGGTCCATCCCAGATATAATAGCGACCCACCCACAAAATTTCAGAGATATCCGTTCATTTAGTTTTTGAGTTATCTTGTTCACAACAAACAGACAAACAAACGGCACCGATCACATAACCATAAGATCTTCACTTTTATGAGAAGATAATGAATCTGAGGCTTACTTTGGTGTTTCTGTGGTTTCCAGGAGTTCGCTGTACTGGGAGGCACAGTGCTGGAAGAGATACAAAAAGAATATTTCCAAAATAAGGAAAAAGATATGAAAACCAAAGACAATCATCATAGTAATTCCCGTTTATTTTCAAACCTTCATCCTCAGCTTTATGTAAGCATAGGGAAGTCTAAGCTCTGTGCAAGTTTGATTAATCCTTCCTTGATGTTCAATCCCTGTGATAATTTATTTGTAAAGATGCTTTAAAATGTTAACTCTTAATGGAAAGGTCTTATAAAGGTCTTATAGAATGGGGGATTGTAATTAGCAAATGAGAGGTCAGTTGCATGACTGTCATTGAAAAGTAGCGACAGTGAGTGTGTTTACATGACTGTAGAAAAAAACAATTTATGACATCTGTCCAACTGAAACTGGATTTTTTTAAATACAGTACAGATCACATAGACAGAATTACATCATGGTAGGGTCGGGAGAAGGTAACAGTAACTTCAGAGCAACATGAGGGTCAGTGGTGGTTCTAGAACCGGTAATTGGGGTGGCACAGACATGTCCCTTTATGACAGTTAGTCCTGGCTAGTTCTCAATCATTTTCATTTGCTGACGCGTTTTCCAATCATCGTAATTGGCAACTGAAGACATGGTTTCTCTCCATATGCGATCAAACAGTGATGAAATCATGGGCTAAATTCAGTAACGCGTCAATAAAGGAAAATGATTGAAAACTAGCCAGGACTAATTGTTGTCATAAAGGGATGTGTCTGTTCTCGCTCCGCCATCCCCCAGACAGCTAGACATCCCCCATCTGTGACATCTGTCACACACCCCCCCCCCCCATTTTATCATTTATAAATTGTTATTACATTATTGGTCAAGTATTACATTATCGGATGGATAGTGTAATAATTTATATTATCAGGCGTTATTACATTATTGGTAATTTATTACTTTATCAGTTGTGACAAGCGTGAACAGTTGCTTATGTGGAGCTAGCGAAACGAAAACTTCTACAGGAAAGAATTTTGTACCCAATCTCCACCATTTTTGGCTTTTTTATAGCCGGAACAATTCTAAAGGGAGATGAAATTACGCCACAGCAATGCAGAGAAATCATCTGTTATACCAGAGGCCTTACAGTTTTGCGATTGCTTTCACTGTGGTAGCATCAGAGAGCTAGCCCAGATATTGGTGAAGTATCGGGCTGATCCCAGGGAGGGGGAGAAAGAGCGGAGAGTCTCCTAGCAAGAGGCAGAGCGCTGCTAGAAAGGGAAAGCAACATGGCGGAGAACCCAAAGAAGTGGTCAAGACACGGTTCAGAAGTGAATCCTACAACAAAGAAAAAGCCTGGTCGTTCGGCTGAAGGACTGTTAGCGAAGAAGGAAAGTGACCTACGGAGAAGACAAACACGGATTTATACTGGTGTCACTTTTCCTCGGTGTAGAGCCCTGAAGGAAGAAATTGGGCTGAGGGCAGACACGGAGGTTGCCTTGTTGCTGTTGGATAAGTGAGTGACTTGGTTTATAAGACATTATGAGTAGGATGTGTTGCTATTACATGTACTGGACCTAGTACTTTATTATTTTCTTGGAAATGGTGCTATGAGTGTTATAAATGTTAGCAGCCTGGTGTTCGCCACGTTGAATAGCGAGAGACCGTAGTGAACACTGCATGGTGTGTCACGAGTGTTACTTAGTGTACTGTGGCTACTGGAGACCGACGGATAACAAATAACTTCTGCTGACTACCACTGGGTCTTTCCATCCACTAAACTATCAGCTACAAATTAGCAGGCACCTTGTCTCCAGTTTGTATTAGGCTAACTATTTTGCCTTTCTGTGGCAGAAAAAATCATACAATAATTACCTCATCTGAAGAGTCCATCTTGTTTACCACCGGCTACCCTTCTTGAAACAGAATAAAAATGCTGTGTAATTGCGTAGCACAGTGGAGAATGGGTAGCGGTGGGGGGGTACACCTGAGCATACATCATATGGAAGTGCTGGCTGTATTGTTGTAATAACGCAAAATTCCTCTAGGGGGCGACAGAAGTTACGCACTATAGCTTTAAAGGGGAACTCCGGTCAATTTCAACACGTATCTTTGTTGTTTGTGGTGAAGGAGTACTGTCAATAGCGAGACAAACGAAGAAATTTGGTTTTGCCTACACCGAGTTATGCTCCTGCTAAAGTTCGCACCTAAGCGGCTCCAATCGGGCAGGCTTTTAACGAGCTTTTAGCGTCTTAACGCGATCGTGATGTCATTTCAAGTCCATAGCCATGTTCACCTAACCCTTCCAAGTGACCACAATGAATTTCACTACAGTAGCTGAACTAGAAATGTATAAAAATTGTGCTAATTTACTCAGTGCACGTACCTCTGTTTACTTCCTGTTTTCCGATGAAGTCCACACTGGTCGATTGTCGAACTCGAAAAATCCAATATTCCAAAATGTAATTTTTCCACCAAAAAACATGCTTACGAACCGCTGTGGTTATGTCCATTGCGATGACTGTGTAGCAACATAGCTACACTACAGCCTAACATCACAACTACATTTTAATACTCGCGCGCAGTCTCATTGGGAATTAGCACTACAGATGAGTGTCGGCAACATCCGCGGAGATCTGACAGCTGACTTTCTTCCTCTGTGGTCATTGCGAAGCAGTACCACAGGAGCACCACCACGTCTCCACACTTCGTGGCCGTGAAGCAGCCTCGGCCTGCTCCTCTGCTTCTTCCGCTCTTTCGACATCTTGTGCCAATAACTCTTCGTCCGTATATTCAGGCTCGAAGAGGTCACCCCGGCCATCAAACTCAAAAAAACTCCTCGTGTTCCACATCGGATTCGGATGAGCTATCCATCAGAGCAAATATTTTCAAGATACTGAACAAATGTCGTTGTCGTTCCAACGCTCCGTCTTCGTCTGAGATCTCTGCGGATGTTGCCGACACTCACCTGCAGTGCTAATTCCCAATGAGACTGCGCGCGAGTATTAAAATGTAGTTGTGATGTTAGGCTGCAGTGTAGCTATGTTGCTAAACAGTCATCGCAATGGACATAACCACAGCGGTTCGTAAGCATGTTTTTTGGTGGAAAAATTACATTTTGGAATACTGGATTTTTCGAGTTCGACAATCGACTAGAGTGGACTTCATCGGAAAACAGGAAGTAAACAGAGGTACGTACACTGAGTAAATTAGCACAATTTTTATACATTTCTAGTTCAGCTACTGTAGTGAAATTCATTGTGGTCACTTGGAAGGGTTAGGTGAACATGGCTATGGACTTGAAATGACATCACGATCGTGTTAAGACGCTAAAAGCATGTTAGAAGCCTGCCCCATTGGAGCCGCTTAGGTGCGAACTTTAGCAGGAGCATAACTCGGTGTAGGCAAAACCAAATTTCTTCGCTCGTCTCGCTATTGACAGTACTCCTTCACCACAAACAACAAATATACGTGTTGAAATTGACCGAAGTTCCCCTTTAAGTTTTTGCGAGAGAGAAAATAAATGAAGATTTGTTTTTTACCCCTCAGCCCTCAAGGCTGACAGGGTATTGCTATCCTTCGTGCAGTTGGGCAGGCGGGCGTCTCCAAAAACTTCGACATCGGGCTGAGGGGTATTCCGTGCATTTCCTCATTTCATGTTTCATACAGAAACACTCGAAGTTACAAAGGCAACGATATAACACCAAGCATATTCTGTTGAGGTTAGCCAGTAACCTTTCTGTTTTAGGTGCATAGTGTCGGTACAGAAAGCAACACAAATCAGCCGCTGTCTCCGCTGGACTTTCAGTGAAGCCTGAACTCAGCTCACCTCACTCCCTCGCACTGGTGTACCTGAAAATATACTACAATAAATTTTCTCTTAACTTCTTTTGATTAATCCGTTATGTTATGCTTCGGGCAGACAGCTACCATCCTAGCCACCTTATTAGAAGTCTCTCCATAAGCCAATTCCATCGTGCAAGAAGAATTTGCAGCACAGATGAGACATATGCCACACAAGCCTCTGATCTTGCACAACGATTCCACGAGAGGGGTTACAAAAAGGAGTGGATAGACGCAGCAAGCGCACGTTTTGCCAATATTACGCAAGAACAATGTTTAGCCCCCAAGCCCGCAGGTCAAAAACGTACGCGCAACTCCACATTGTGCATTACCAGATACTCTGCACTTGGTTCAGAATTCGGGAACATCATACGCAAACATTGGCATGTGGTCGAAACTGACCCTAAACTTAAAAATGTATTTAGAGATCCTCCGTCCATGGTTTTTGGACGAGCCCCGAATTTAAGGGACATGCTAGTTAGATCACACACCCCTGTTAGAAAACAGAAGTCTTTTAGCATACCCGACGGCAACTATAAATGTGGCAAATGCGCTCAATGTGGCTACACACAGAGGAGCAAAACATACACACATCCACACAGCGGTAAAACTTTGGATATTCGTGGTGTCATCACATGTAATACACAGCATGTTGTGTATTTGATTAAATGCCCATGTGGACTGCCCTACGTTGGCAAGACTAATAGAGCCTTACGCACCCGCATATCTGAGCACCGCAGCAATATTAGATGCGGTGACATTCGGAATCCCGTTGCGGCGCACTTCATTGCTGCAGGGCATAATGTGTGCACCATGAGATACATGGGGATTGAAAAGGTTGAGAGGCCTCTAAGAGGTGGCAACCATGAGCGCCTACTCTTACAACAAGAGACATATTACTTCTACTATCTCAATACTATGTCCCCATACGGGCTGAATGAGGAGTTCGACATCAAACCCTTTTAATAAGATGACTCTGAATTTGGGTAGTAATGTTTTCCATTACTTTTGTACATTTTTGTTTTTATCCGGTGAAACTACACTGGTACTGGTGATATGTATATATTTTTTTTTCACTGCGTGGGTTTTATACTTGTCTTTATTCTTGTCTCTCATTTCAATACCTTTTTTTTTTGGGACATTTATGTCATTGTATATTATTAAGTGTTTGTTTTCTGAGTTGTTGGGGTTGTGGAACATTGATGTTTTTCACCTGATACTAAGCCCGCCCCTTCCTGTTCTATAAAAGAACTGTCACGCAGACACAGACACACACACCTGACAAAGACCGTGTGAGGTCGAAACGTTGTGTTTAATAAATTGGTGAGCAGTAACAGTGTGCGGATTTTCTTCTCTCTCTTCTAATCCGTTATGTTAACATATACCGCTCAAGTGCAAGAAGAAAGGCTGAATGCCTATAGTTGTCTCCAGCAGTTAGATCAAAGAATACCTCCCCGACCAGTAAGGATGTGTGGTCATGTGGAGTCGGTCAGTTAAGGAAACCACACGTTGTCAGGAATATATTTTCCAACCTGGCGCCACCTCACGATCACTGTTGGCAGTTTAAAGGCTTACAGCATTAATCTCACAAACAACGAGTTAGTCTGGTGGTAGAGTAGCGATACAAAGACGGCAAGACAGCAGTAAGTTAGGGAGCGTTATCGCAATTTTTTCCGTTTTGATGTGAGCTGTATGGTACATGTTAACATGTTTGTCCGACTGGAATCGTTCTAAATAAAATTCTCTAAGGCGGACTAACACACCCAAATAATGTGGTTACGAGTCAGATTACTCCTGCATGAATGCACTTGAATCAAACCAAACTGGACTATGTGCTCTGTGCATGCTTCACAGTTCACCGTGCGGGGCTTTGACCTGGAAGTTCTGAGGAGTTATGAACTCCAAACTGATTAGCAACAAGTCTGTATTCTGCGCTACTAGCAAGCTAGTACAGAACTGTAGCTATCCTCATCTGCAATGGTGTTGGTGCTCGAACAGTCACGTCTTGGGGGCTCATAACTTCTTCCATTAATCGAATGACTTGCATTATTTATCGAATGACTTGCATGTAATCTGAAAATTCCTTCCGCTCACCATCGGAAAACTCTTTCTAAACGACTCTCTCCCACCAGTCTTTGCTCCTGACCTGCGCCCAACGTGCACAGGAAGCCTGGGGAGCATTTTACGAACTCGCAGATGCTATTTAACTCACTTAGTTGGAACCACTAACTGTGAGTGGACAAATTATGTAAGTTGCTAACTATGCTTTTGAGAAACGCACCCCAGGTAGCAGAGGGGGCACAAAGCGGAGCATAGTGGAGGTCTCCCGATTGGAGCACTCCAGGAGCGTATGGCATTGTTGCGAGCCTTCGACCAACACCATAACCATCGGGGATAGCGTGCATCTTAATGACAGGAAAGCATAGCGTACAGCACGCACAAAATGAGCAGAGCCTAAAATTGTCCATGTTCACGCCACTCTACATAGTGGGTGCATCTCAAAATCTAGGCTGCATCCTTCGAAGGCTGAATTTTTAGGGGTCATCACTTACTTTCATCCGCCAAACTAACTTTAAAGGTTAGGGAAATTAATACATTTAGGGTTTGGTGTCAGCGCCAAGGTTCAGGTTAGGGAAACCACCGTGACGACTCGCTTAAACCAAAGCTGTTTAACAGGGATTACATGATGGTATGTCAGATTGGTGGATGGAATTTAGTGGCAACCCTTAAAAATGCAGCCTTTGAAGGATGCAGCCTAAGCTTTGAGATGCACCCAGTGTGATCAGTTTGCCTCAGCTGACTAGTTTGACGATTGGTTGGTCCGTAACATAATGGATCAACCAGCAAAAGGTTTGACATGAACAAGCTGAAAAGGGGCATATCGCCACCTATCGTAGCAGGAACGGACATGCTTTGGTCAATAAACCGATTTCCCTACCATTGATGTTTGCGGGGTAAGGACAGTAGTTGGATTAAATGGCTTTATGACTTAACAGTGCATGGAAGCGTAGTGACTTTCCTGCTGTAGTTTTATGAGATAATTGGATTTTTCCTGTGGAAAACTTAGCCTAGTTCTTCTGCAGACTTATTGTCTCCATTTTGTCTGTCCCTTCAAGTAATTGCAAACAGCCATGATGTCATTCACATCAACACTCTTGTCAAGATTATATTATCAGTATCAACTGATTTTAATGGAAACATTTATTCATTAAACTATTTTTTATTATACCCCCGACATATAAATGACGGGGGGATATAGTCATCAGTTTCTCCGTCTGTCCGTCCGTCCGTCTGTAATCATTTTCTTGTCCGGAACATATCTTCATAACCATGCATCTTAGGTTCACCAAACTTAACAGATATATTAACCAGTATGAGTAGATGTGTCTTTTACTATTTTGAGGTTTCTTGATTTCTTAATTTTTGCAGTTTCCATGCAAAAGTGGAACTTAGATTGACTTTGAAGGTGTCTACCTTATCCGGAGCATATCTCCTAAACCGTATGGCCTACGTTCACCAAACGTCACAGATATATTAACCACTATAAGTAGATATGCCTTTTGCTATTTTAAGCTTCTACATTATCTAATATTTGAGGTTTCCATGGAAACAGTGAACTTAGATTGACTTTGAGGGTGGCTGTCTTGTCCGGAGCATATCTCCTAAACCGTATGGCCTAGGTTCACCAAACGTCACAGATATATTAAACACTATGAGTAGATGTGCATTTTGCTATTTTGAAGCTTCTACATCATCTAATATTTGAGATTTCCATGGAAACAGTGAACTTAGATTGACTTTGAGGGTGGCTGTCTTGTCCGGAGCATATCTCCTAAACCATATGTCGTAGGTTCACCAAACTTCATGGATATATTAACCACTATGAGTAGATGTGCCTTTTGCCATTTTGAAGTTTCTCCTTCTTTTAATTTTTGAGATTTTCATGGAAACGTTGAACTTAGATTGACTTTGAAGGTGGCTACCTTGTTCGTAGCATATCTCCTAAACCGAATGGTCTAGGTTCACCTCACTTCACAGATATATTAACCAGTATGAGTACATGTGCCTCTTGCTATTTCGAAGCTTCTAGATTAATTAATTTCTCAGGTTTCCATGGAAACATTGAACTTAGATTGACTTTTAGGGCGGCTACCTTGTCCGGAGCATATCTCCTAAACCGTGTGTCCTAGGTTCAGCTAACTTCACAGATATATTACCCACTACGAGTAGATCTGCCTTTTCCTATTTTGGAGTTTATTGATTCATTTTTCTTTCGAAGTTTCTATGGAGACACAGAACTTAGATTGGCTTTGAGGGTGGCTGTCGAGCTTGGGGCATATCTCCCAAACCATATGATCTAGGTTCATTAAACTTAATTCACAGACACATTATCCACTATGTCAAGATGTTTTCATGAATACAGAATCCGTTTACGTGACCACTAGCGATCATGACATCCCTTCTCACGCATGCAAACTCTGCATTCTAACATTTTCATCATAAAAGCTGAGTTACCATTTGTGGGGGTCGGGATATGTCATCTCCAGATGACTCTTGTTTATGCTCTTTTTCTGAGGTTTTTCACGGTAAGATGATGCATACAGTGATCATGTCTGGAATAGACTACCACTCTAGCACAGTAGTGCAGATCAATGAATGCAGCATTTATAATACAGTATGTGTTTATACCGTGCATTAATATGGGCTCTTGCTAGTTCATTCATGAACATATGCAGGCCTACCAAAGAAAACGTAGCCTCAGCACACAAAAACTTTGAAATGCCTACATTAATCGCGGGAATAGCAACTGAAAAATAATACCCCGCTACCGAAACTGCAAAAACCGCAACATAAACTGTTGACTCGTAGCATTTGACTATGAAACTGCAACATCTTCTCTCGTATCCGTCTTTGCCATTTAATGCGCTTGCGCGTACCGGCCCAGGCTGCTTTCAGAGATAGCGGAATCAGGCGTGTCTCCTTCTCCTACGACTTTCTCAAGACGTATACATACGTCTTGAGTGGACAAACAATCCCGATTTGGAAAGTCGCCAGATTAAGCGAGAAAGTCGTCAAGTTGGCAACTCTAAGACTTTAGCGAAATCGACAGTGCATCGTTCATTTTCGGCAGGGTGACATGCTAAAATAAGCGAATTTACGAGAATGTGGATGTACCAGCTACGTCTTACAATTCATTGTTAAACATCTGCATTAGCAATAACGTCATATTGGGAAGTTTTACTTACCAATTGAAGGAGACACGCCTGATTCCGCTATCTCTGAAAGCAGCCTGGGCCGGTATGCGCAAGCGCAGTAAATGGCAAAGATGGATGCGAGAGAAGATGTTGCAGTTTCATAGTCTTATGCTACGAGTCAACAGTTTATGTTGCGGTTTTTGCAGTTTCGGTAGCGGGGTATTATTTTTCTGTTGCTATTTCCGCGATTAATGTAGGCATTTCAAAGTTTTTGTGTGCTGAGGCTACGTTTTCTTTGGTAGGCCTGATATGGTCACAGCAAGCTGACACATGGCACCATTTTGGCCTGAAGTTCCTGACACTGTCAGTCTCCCCTCAGAGACTACGATTTATGATTAAGCTTTCTAAGAATATGCCTCAGTCCCACTGAAAACAGAAATTTTTATGTGCTCATAATTATGATATCCTTCACATTTCCCTGATTTAGCAGACCCTCAGAGACCAATGTAAAGCAGGGGTCACCTACAGTTTTCATTGGACATCTCTGAAACTTATTGGACATCTCTGCACGTATGCTGCAGATGGACTGGTGATACGCATATCGACGTTGCGACTCCGGCAGGGGGGATGTTGTGCTCACAGAGTCCTCGTTAGATTGAGAGAGTTGTGACATGAGGATTCCAGAAAAATCTGGTCATGGAGCCATTTTGTCTACATCGCATTAATGGGCACTGTTGCAAAGTAAATTCGTTTTTTTTCCCCCCTTTTTTTTCTATTTAATCATATCTAAGCATTTTTCCCTGTTAAGTTTGTCAAAACTATAGTTAGCTGGTTTATTGTTTTCCCCCAAAATTAAGATGTTTCCCCACTGAGAAAAGAACTAAAAAATCCAACAATTTGTGTTGCAAAACTGCACAGTTTAACATGGTAGAAACAAAATGGCTTCTCTTCTTGAGTTGTCATGGCTCTCTATACCTAGGGACTCAAGCTCAGCCTACCAGAACAAATTGAGCCCACTGTGATCGACAGGAGCATGATGAGTGTGTGTGTGTGTGTGAGCATGTGCACTGTGCTCCTTGGTGTGTCATACCTTCTGAGAGAACCAGTCAGGAGGACGGCCCGGCTCGGCAAACGGCTTAATGGCCCGACTGACCGAAACCCTGGAAAACAGAGAGAAATCTTTGAATTACTGCATAACTAATCTGTCCAGACAAGCCCATGGATAAGGCAAGCTGCAGCTTGAACAAGCCAGCATGTCAGGAGTGTGGTGCACTTAAGGAGGTCGAGTTCAATTCAGAACAATATTCGCGTTTCACTAGTCGAGAGTGAGAGTAGTTTAGTTTTAATGCTTAAATATACTCATGCAGTACAGGGTGAAAGCACATGCAAACTAACTGCATAATTCGATGAGGTTTTCAAAAATAATGGATGTAAATATTCCTCGTACAATTTGAAACCTAGCTGCAAAACTGAACCAACCCACAAATTCATGAAAATTTAAGTAGTAATCCAGTCTTCTGTATTGTAACGTAATTTACCATGTCAACCAACCAGCATGGGTCTCTATGGCACTTATTAGCAGGTAACACTTAAAAACACCAACCCACAGAGCCCTAAGCAGGCAGATATAATAATGTCAAGGAAACTATCAGCTCCCATCAAATTTTTAAAATGCTGAAATGAATCAACTATTCCATTCTACACTGAGACACGGCTTTCTTGCTTCAGAAACCTTACATCTTTGTATCTGCTGCATAATCCTTTTGTTAAATCTGCCATATTTCTGAAGTTCATCACTTGTATGAAAGAGGTAGTTTTCACTGACTGTTATAACATTGATGGCCTGTCTCCAAGGTGGACTGCAAAATAGTACTGTTCAGAGCTTAGATATCTCCATGATGAACTAAACTGAAACTGATATATTGAGCATCGTGGTCAACATTCCTCAGCAGTAGTCCCTGACAGCGTACTACGCTGCTTGTATAAACATTAAGAGCATTAAAATGATGTTGATATAAACCCCTTCCACCAGATTCCTGTCTGTGAAACCTGCACTACAGTTCCATTTTACTCGGGAATTCCCCCATGTTTACTTAGGTTCAGCAATTCTGAGGCACTGTACAACTTCCTGGAAGGATGGTAGTGTTTCAGTTATGAATTAGTTAATTTCCCATGAAGAAGACTGTTGTGTAACATTGTTAAAAGTGTATGAAGATAGTCATGTTTGAAAGTTACTAAGTCTCGCCAAATTTAGCAATGCAGTTCGATACACTTAATGCCAACACAAAGTTGTCAAATTCATGTGACGGTAGTCTTTTCTAGAAGGCATGCTCTTTTCATTTGAGCATTGTTACTCTTTGTTTAACTTGCGTTTGACTTTGATTCTGTAGAGACTTCAGTTACATCACGTGATACCTTTGTTATCCTAGACCAAGTATTTGGTAAAACATGGAGCTGTTTATTTTCTCTTGCTGACAACAGCTGTCTATATCAGTTCAGCATATGTAAAACCATTAATTGGTATTAAATTTTGTTTCGCAAAGTGTTTTCTTTTAAAATGCCATAGCATAGGGATGGGTTTCTTGAGCATGTTTACAATACAATATATTATGTAGCGTAAGCAACAATGAACCAACCATTTCAAACTAGTTTTTTTAACATTTTATATATTTTTATTTTCAAAACAAATATAATGTTTTGATAATGATTATTGAGCTACATCAAAGTGTGGTCTGTGACCTTTGTCAAACTTGCTCATTCAGATTTTTAAGTTGGAACGATAACATGGCCGATATCTCAAAACGTCTTCTGAGTGGATTGATTCAGTTTGGCTGCAAGGTATACATTTATTCCTTCCAACACATACCAGTCACAGAAAAAGAAAACTTGCTCATAACAAATTCTGGTTTGTTCTTCACATTGATGCACTCCCTTTCTAAGACTGGAACTCTGTGGAGGCCATAGAACATGTCACTTTCCTTTCACAAAGTAACTTATAAAAGTTTCTCAGTAATGTAGAAGAGGTAAAATAAAAATCAGACCAAATTAAATTTGCCGTGATTGCCGTGCATGCTCAGAATATACATCCCAAGAAAATGAATCTGTGTGACTGCAAGTCAAGATCTGATTCCATCCTGGCTAATCAGCCTTCGTTTTGCATTATTTGCATCAGTGGCGGCTGGTGAACTGGCGATGGGGGAAGCTAAAACCATCCCTCAAAATTAATGATTGGCCATGACCTGTTTTCAATCATTCATTTAAATAGCTATTACAGAAACTCCGAAAACTCAACATTATCAGGTGTAGTCAGTTTTCATTAATAACGCATTCCTCACACACTCAGCAGAAGTTTTAGTGGTATATTTACTTTGCCCTGCTGAAGTCAGCCAATTATTCAATCAAAGTGTATGTAAGAGATTGTTGCGCAGAATTGACGTCCTTATGCATGGAGATTTATCAGTTTCACCTGCGTTATGACTTTGGATTTCTCACACTTTACTCGGGTTGGAATAAATACGTGTTTCATGAACGTTTAAACTGTTTAAATGAAATAAGATCAT
Source organism: Gymnothorax reevesii (assembly GCA_029721435.1). Classification (NCBI taxonomy): domain Eukaryota; kingdom Metazoa; phylum Chordata; class Actinopteri; order Anguilliformes; family Muraenidae; genus Gymnothorax; species Gymnothorax reevesii. The sequence goes on along the minus strand of CM056578.1, from coordinate 89,177,248 downwards.
TGGAAGCAGTGGAATCGCTTAAAGATGCTTCAAATTATCTAATTTCATTTAAACTATTTAAACGATAATGAAACACAAGCATTGCTTCCAACCCCTGAGTAAAGAAAAGTGTGAGAAGTCCGGAGTCATAACGCAGGTGAAACTGATAAACCTCCATGCACAAGGACTTAAATTCCGTGCGAGAATCTCTTGCATACATTTGATTGAATAATTGCAGACTATAGCAGGGGAACGTAAATATAGCACTAAAACTCACGCGGAATGCATGAGAGTTGACAGGTATGTGTTATTAATGTAAACTGACCACACCTGATAATGTTGAGAGTTTTTGAAGCTTTTGTGACCGTAATTTAGATGAATGATTGAAAACGGGTCATGACCAATCTGTTGTGATTTACGAAATGAACCAAGTGCGACAACCAGTAGAATGCAAAAAGGAGGCTTTATTTCTGAAGGGGGAAACCCCCCAACAGAGCTGGCAACGGTACAAAGTCCACAATCCAAAAACAGTATCCAATGGGCGTAATCCAGAATCGTAACCAGGGCACCAATAACAAAGTTCGTGGTCAGACAAAGGGTTCGGTACACAGGCGTAGGTTTGGAGGAGAAACAAACTCATAAGCCAAAGACAGTCCGAATCCAAAACCAGGGCAGTAATCACAAAATCAAGGTCGGGCAGAAAAAAGGTCAAAACTCACAGATGCAACAATATCCAAAAAGGGCAAACCAAAATCAATAGTCGAGCAATCCAATCAGAAAGATAAACACTGAGCAATCAAGGCGAGAAACGTGGCACGAGAAAACTAGGGAGAACGATCTGACAAGAAAGTGTACCAAACAGACATCTTATATACACACCCGGGGTAAACACATGACCAGGGAGAACAGGTGCAATCAGTGGGAACAATGATCAGGGAGAGACACATGAGGGATAAACTAATTACATGAATTTGGCTGTAGCCCAAACGCAGACAGGGATCACAAGACAAACCTAAGTAAAAAACAACAGCTCCGGTTAAGGAGTACTAAAGTGCCAAGATAAAAGAAAAGGAAAGCACAAAGTATAAGTGGAAATCCACAGAAACTTGCAGCAGAGATAATTAGGGATAGGCAAGGAGGCGGAGACTAGAATTGGGCGACAGCTGAGAGATCATTAGTCGATTAGTAAGTGCAGCTATACAATCCCAAGTGCTTGTTAGTAAGTTAGTCCAAATATACAAGGTTAGTGTGGATTAGTATTTAGCAAAAACAATAAACTGTTAGTATGTGTTAGTAAGACAGTAAAAGAGAGAGGAAGGAAGAACACGAGATAATGAAAGAAGATTGAAACCCAGAAACCAATAAATCACCCGAATGAGTGGCACACAAGACAAGGGACCGTGAGCAAAGATACACACATGACAAGACAGGGGAGACAAAGTGCAAAGCATGGAAAATAAACATGGCATGAAACATGGCTATGAAAACAAAACATGGCATGGAGACTGATAACCAAAACATGAAAATTATAAAACAGGAAATCCTTAATACCAAATACACAATACATAATCTAAGAATGGTCAGACAAGGTCAGTGGTCTCTAAACACAAGAATCAATAACATGGCAGAGCCAGGCACAGAACTTAACATGAAAGCAGAATCCAGAATCCCAACACAATCATTATTTTCAAGAGATAGGTTCCAGACTCCCCTATCGCCAGTTCACCAGCCGCCATTGGCAGGTATATATTTTAGTTAGTCCGGCATAATGCTTTTTATATCAAGGAGCTTTCTATGGAAATTCGAGAATTCAAAGCACCAAGTTAAGCTTAAGCAAAGGGATACGAAGAATGTAAGCAGGTTGCCATGGCCAATAATCATAGAAGTAAAATGTTTCAAGATTGTTCCTACTGGTAGTTGAGCTGATTTACTTCGTTCAAAGTCGTGAGCATGCGCAGTAATCGTGACACAGCTTCTTACATAGAAAATCCAGGGAGGCGGAGACCTGAGCAAAGTACTGCATCTTTCATTCAAGAAGTACAAAATGAAGGGGGCGGCGGCGTTATATATGGCTAGTATAGTATAATGGCATAGCTCACTTGCGTTTTCTCATTCGTCAACAGCACATTGTACGAACCCAATTTATACAGAGTGGATGCATTGTTTGCCGGCAATTATCTAATCATCAGAGCCTATCCAGGAGATCAGCACATCAGTGATCTGTCCTGGGGCCGCACAACGCTGACACTAGTGAAAAAGCACAAAGACCCGCTCTGTTTTAAGCTCGGAACAACAGACAAGGCGAGGCGGGTGAGCGGCCCGAAAAGCCATCCAGCTTGCGGTATTTACCAGTTTTGGTCTCCGCTTTTCATGACGGAGGAGGCCAGGCAGAGTTTCTCTCGCACCGACCATGGTTCTGTTGGGCCGAGAGACAGCAACTTGTGCTCTAGACGGTGGGGGCGGGGAGAAAAGCGGAGATGAGTGTGAAGGAATGATGGTGACATATTTGTGCCTTACAAAGCTTGAAAGTGGTAAATAAATAAAAGTCATAATTTGAACGTGCGCTACAATAATGAAATAATTGAACGCAGTTTAGCAACGTATCAAGGTAAAATGCATACTACCATCTGAACGGCTCATAGTCAAAATAATGCTCAAGATGAATGTCACTAAGCATTATCTGAATATTATTAATTCTCGTTAATAACTCAGGACATGAACACTTCTTATCATTTTCATCTAATGTGAATGAGGGGCGTGTAACCAGCTCGCCAGTCAGTCGCAACAATAGACATTAGAACCGCATACATCATCGTACAATTTTCTGAAGTCACCGACTGAAACGTTAACATAATTATCGAACAAAACAACCCAATTTGAGCTGTATTTGAAAATAATGAAAATCAGAGACACCTCACAGAGCTTCATAGCTCGTAAGCAAGCTAGCACTCCCTTAGGGAATTCGTTGTCATTCAGTTTCATGCACGCATGCTACAGAGTTACTGAGCAAACGCTAAAAAATCATTTGCCAGTCATTACGGTCGATGCATTGAAATTTGCTATTTGTTGTTTGTTTATTTTCTTTATTTAAAAACTGTAAAGGGTGGCAAAAATCATGCATTGAAAGAACGGGGTACAGTACTCACTGCCAACGCCACTCGCCATGTTGCTTTAATAAATGCTCGACACTCCGCCCTCCGTTCTTCACTGGCTAACTGTAGCAATCCCAATGTTGTGTTCTAAGGCTTGAAGTTTGTTTTCGTGTTGTTATTTCATGATCAGTTGCAATAAATGCGATCATATACCCATAATATTATCAGGCATGGAGGTCAATGATAATTCTGCCACAATATACCAAAATTATGTCATGCCCGCCGGGCAAACATAAAGAATAGGTACACGTGTGCAATTATAAGTATGGGGGATTAGCTCAAATGGTAGAGCGCTCGCTTAGCATGCGAGAGGTAGCGGGATCGATGCCCGCATCCTCCAACCTTTAAGAGGGGAATGTTTTGGTCAAATGTATTTATTTGCTGAACGTTATAAATCGCATACAAGTCTACTGTGGAACAATCAAGTAAATGCCATATTACAAAATGCGCTCTCAACTTAATGCATAATCCAAAATTGCGCTTACTTTGAGGTCTTCTTATTGTCACTTATTACGAATGTTAACATAAAACTAACCAATGACAATAAATGTAGACTTGTGTGGGTACTGGGTAGACTTGCGTTGGGCCTAATTGCCGAATGAAAAAGATTTTAAAGGATTCATAATTTGGATTATCCACAGCTCCACAGCTCAAGAAGTTGCCCACTTAGTTTCCTGGAACTCAAGAATAGTTGGTAGTATTACACACGTCCCAATTAAGCTGGAAAAAAATGAATAAATGTGGAAAATGTGACATACGATCCCGGTCGTTCCCTTGGATCATTTTTCGCTTATCTCATATTCAAAACATTGGTGCCCCTTAGTGGTAGAACAAGCTTCCCACACCCTACTGTAGCCACGGAGGCATGCATGCGTATGAGAAATAAAAATAAAAAACTGAATAAATGCGTGATCAAATTTAATACATGCAGACGCTTCTGTTCATTTTCTGGTGTTCTGACAATTTGTGCTGCCTTGTCAAAAGATGCTACCTTCATGCAAAGCGATCGTCTTTTTCGCCGTAATATTGCTTTATTAAACAGTCTACAGAAGTAACTTTATTTGTTAGCTTAATATAACAGAAGAAGGTGTTGTAATTTTGATACGTTTGTTAAGAGATATATGCCGTATGCCATCATCATCCAGTACCTGTATTTTCTTGAAAACCCTACGTTTAATGGCCCACAGGTACAACACATTCAAGGTCCACACTCGTGCCACATGGCGACGGAGAGTGTTCGGGCTTTCGTAGAGCCAAGAAGGGAACCCATATTTGCACTCTCTTCAAAATATTGCGCCCAACGTGGGGCTCGAATCCACGACCCTGAGATTAAGAGTCTCATGCTCTACCGACTGAGCTAGCCGGGCCGTATACATTCTGTAAAAGAAGGACATACAGCCGGACAGACCGTTTTTATGTCGGGATTAGCCAATGACCCAGAATTCATGCATGAAATACTGTTGAATTCACAGGGCACAATATTTTTCTATTATTATTTTCTCTACAAAGTAGAAAACATAACCTGAATAATAAAATGATAGCTTATTAGATGTATCTTTAAAAATATTTACAAGAGACAATGAAAAAAATAGTTTCCCTTTTAATTTGTTTAGAAATGTATCCCAAGAATCTTATTAAAGTTCACAATTAAATAATACATGATGTTCATCCTCAAGAACCTGTATGCCTTTATCTTTGCAACAGGGATAGCGCCAGGATTTTTTTCTCTTCCGGGGCTAACGGGGAGGCTAGACCAAAACTTGTGGTGCTAAGAAAACTGTCGATTTTTTGTGACTTCAGAGTTATTTTTCAATATTTTATGAGACAATTCTTGTTTTTTCAATAAAAGCAGATAATGGTGCTTACAGCACATTCAATATAAATTTAGTTTTTGATTAAATTTGCCCAAACAACAGTCAACAAGTGTTTGCCACTAACATGGCAATATCTCCCGCCGCCTCCATTTTATGTGTCCGTACGGACGGAGCCCAAGGCTATATCGCACGCTTCGCGCTAATCGCGCGGCGGGGATAACAAAATAGCTATCAGCCTATTAAGAGACCGCAAGGCAAAAACATCTTTTACGCGCAAAAGTGATAGACTTCAGCACATGAAGCACCATCTGAGCCACAGTTAATCACAACATAAAACATTCAAAATATACTTATGCATCGATGAGAATGGCAACGCATTTGACCTTGTCACTGTCAGCTGAGTTGGGCCCCGCGGCAAATTTGTAAATGGTCGTCTGACAAAAACTATGTAAGTGTTCCATATTCCACAATACGCGAAATTACAAGTAAACTGCAGCTGCAGAAGTCCAATATTCTATTTTTATATTAAAATCTATTTTCAGTTATGAAATTGGTGGTTGGTCAGGGTGCAAGATGATTTATTTTCATTAGAGTACCATAAAGATAACATAAGCTGCGGTTGTTATCGATTTATAGTCCGTTTTCTGTGAGGTTCCGATAATTGGCCAGCGGTCAGCAGAACTGTATTTTGTCGATTGCAGCAAATGTTCAAAATACTGATTCAGAAAATAACTGGTAACGCCTCACCCATGTACTGCAGTGACGACCGTATGATTATCAGAGCAATGCCTCAATAGGAGTCTGTCACGAACGGTCACAAAGCAGACTGTGATTTTTGGGCTAATAACGTAGGGCATCGTCATCACTCTCAATGTGCGTTTCCATTTAATACCCTTAGAAATGCGAAAAAATCTAAATAGCGAAATAAAAAAAAACTGGGAATGGAGACAAAGTGATACCACGAAATTTGCTCTCCGATCTGCAGTATTAGTCACCGAAGCCTAGGCTTAATAAATACACAATTGGACTTCTGCAGCAGACCAGCTAGTGTTCTAGCGTAATTTCGCGTATTGTGGAGCACTTGCATAGTTTTTTTTTCCTACGAGCATTTACAAATTTTCCGCGCGCACAACTCAGCTGACAGTGACAAGGTCGAATGCACTGCCATTCTCGTCGATGCATGAGTACAGCTGAGCTGTGATTGGCTGATGGCGCGTACAGTGGTACCACCGCCGATCTGTGATTGGCTGATGGACGTAATGGTACCAGCCGACCCGCAGAAAAAGATTTGGCAGCATGAGGTGCAGTACACTCCATTTGCAGTGGGTAGGTTAAGTCCTTCTACCCACTGCACGCTTTTGTACTATTTCATAATGGCCACTAGGTCACATGATCACAACCATCCAATCAGCGCACTAATCTTGCCTTAAAATTCAGAATCTATGACATCTTTTGTCATTGGCTCCGGGCGACCCACATGATCAAACATTATGGCTTCCTCCACGACAAGCAACGTCATGGACGTTTTGATGAAAAATGTCGAGGAAAAACTGTGCGGTATATGGCATATCGACTGTTAAAGAACCTACCAGATGGAAGCTATAAAGTCTGTGCTGCTGGGGAAAGATGTTCTTGTCTGTATGCCGACTGGCAGCGGCAAATCATTATGTTTCGAAGGCCTGACTTCGGCGATTTCAACCGCTCGAGTCCGGCCTGTCACTTTTGTCACCCTCGGGCCAGGCTGCAGATCCTGCCGGATTAGTTGTGTCTCCGTTGGTGACGTTAATTAGCACCCAGGTTGCTCATTTGAGGAGCATCGGCATCACGGCGATCGATCTACATGCTGACAGTGACTACTTGGACCGGGTGTTGGAGACTGAGTCTGGGAACAGGTTTGTAAATCTGTTATAATTGTCTATATCTATACTCAGCAACAAAAGTTTCTGTGACACCAATATTGTTAATTATTTTTCATAACGCAATTATGAAATTGTCATACATGGTGATATCAGACTGAAACAGTACACGTTAACACAACATTGAAATGGAAATCACGAAAATGCGAGAAAATGACTTTGCACGTGAAAATGTGCGTAAATCATGCTTGTGGATGGCAATAAAAGAGGAGAATTTTTGGAATGTTCACATTGTGCCTGATGAACGACGGAAGCATCACTTATCGAAAACACAGCCATTTCGGATCAGGAACTCTACCCTCTAAATGCAAAGACTGTCTGAAAATGATCGGTGGAGGGCCATTGGGATGATTGAATCCGGAACCTCGCAGAGGGAAGTTGCTCATCGCCTGAATGTCCACCGAAACACCATTTGGAACTTATGGCAGCGTCATCAGCAGACAAGACATGTCAGAGACCGTCCTCGCAGCGGCCGTCCACGAGTAACCACTCCCAGACAGGACAACTGGATTCGAACAACCCATCTCCGAAATCGATTCCAACCTGCAACCATAACTGCAAGAACGATACCTGGTTTGAGGTGACTGTCTGCACAGACAATCCGTCGCCGTCTCCGTCATTTTGGCATTGTCCCACGTCGGCCAGCAAGACGTCCAATTCTCACAGTACAACACCGACGACTGCGTCTACAGTGGGCACAACAACATCGACGGTGGATCCAACGTCAGTGGGATCTTGTACTCTTCACTGATGAATCAAGATTCATGCTTAACCGATGTGATGGTCGTTTACGTGTATACCGTCGACGTGGAGAACGTTATGCCAACAACTGTGTTCAGGAATTTGATCGTTTTGGAGGTGGTAGTGTCATGATTTGGGGAGGGATCACGGCTAGAAACAGAACAGATTTGCTTGTTATTGATGGAAATCTGACAGGTCAAAGATATCGCGATGAAGTGCTACGGCCATTGGTGGTACCGTTTTTGATGCAACATGGTCCCGGAATAACGCTGCAACATGATAACGCCAGACCACACGTTGCAAGGATTGTACAGCAGTATCTGATGCAACAACATGTCAATGTCCTGCCATGGCCAGCCAGATCCCCAGACATGTCCCCAATCGAGCATCTTTGGGACGAGATGGATCGATGTTTGCGGCGGTGGGATAACCCGCCAGCTACACTCCAGGAATTGCGGCAACGTCTACGTCAGATTTGGAATGACATCCCACAGCAATTTCTGGCACATCTGATTCGGTCCATGCGCCGGAGATGCGTTGCTTGCATCATGGCACGAGGAAGTCACACCCGGTATTGAAGTGTGAAGGTCACAATTGGTTAGACGTCAGACAAATGCTTCATGACGCATGAAAATGACATTTTTCGTTTTGAGTGACGTTGGCACTGAAAAGTCAGTGTTTCTCCTGTTAAATAAACATATTGATTGCATTGAGATCTTTGCGTGTCATTTATAACATACACATAAATGGTGTCACAGAAACTTTTGTTGCTGAGTATATAAGTATCATCTTAAAATTCAGTTCAGGCCATGAAGTGACAGTCTAATTATCCTGATTTATACAGGGCTCAATAGGCTTTTTGCAGTAAGCGGGTCACGTGACCATTTTCCCATAGCAACAAGTCTCTGGTGGGCTAGCAAACTAGACATTCCTTGACAACGCTAAGTGCTTGACTGACCAAGAGTGTAATACTTACAATATAGAGGCTGTTTATGTAACTATTCTTTAAGTTCGCGACTTCTCCTTCCAGATATAGCTAAAAGAAGCCTTGATTATTAGTTGTAGCTAATTTGAGACGAAAGAACGAGTGAAGGCGAGTTAGAGGCCGATTGCTTTGCATTCGGTGGATGCGACACGCCAAGATTGCAGCGTTCTCAGGTATGTTTACTACCATTTAAACACTCGTGTTTATACCGCTAATCGTCCCGCATTTTGTAGAGCTTCAGGATTTTATTTGTAGAGTCACTCGACTCTCTAGTTTCAGCCATAAAAGCGAATATTTTTGCAATCAGATCGTTTCGCGACCAAAGATGGGGCTGGATGATATTGCCAAAATTTAAATCACAATATGAAGAGTTTGTTAGCAAAAAGCAACAAGCGTCAATATTACAAAAATTGAGATAATACCATAGAACGATAGCCCTGTGCCTCTGACATATGGTGCTAAAATCTGTTTTGAGAAATTCATTGTAAAGAACGTACGGAGACTCCAATCGCGGTTCAAGCTCGGAAGAGCGTCTTTTATTAACATTACCGTTGCTCATGGTCAGACAGACAGAAACAGAGGTCAATAGCCAGAAATCAGGAATATCATAGAAACGCTCAATCTTAGTCAGGGACAGGCAAAATGTCAAAAAACCAGGAAGTCACTCAGCACAGAATACAGAAACAAAGGGAAACTAACCTAAGGGAATGGGGAAAAGGGAAAGGGGAATTGGAAGGGAAGAGGGAGACACAGAAATTAACTAAACAGTCAAAGTATAAAGGCAACTGGGGAAACGGGAGACTCAAACTCACTCGACGAAATACAATCAATAACTAGAGTTCAGAAAATCACAAAGGACAAAAACTCTCAATAATCGCAAAAACACACTGAGAAAAAGCGCAGAGACGGAACGACCAGGCAGAGCAAGGAACGGTCACGAATCGACAATGACAAGCGGAAAAGTGGGGTCTTTATAAACAAACTAATTAGAGTGTTTAGCCCAAGAAATGAAGGACAGCTGAGAGGAGGCAGAATCTAGAACAGCAAAGGAAAGTGATAGGACAGATTGAACAAGTAGGTGTGCCCTGCTTCTTCAAACTAACTCATCACCGTGCCTAACTACTCTGCTCTAATGTGTAGTCCTACCCATTTCTAATCACCAGTGCCTCAGCTAGACTATTCTCAGGTGCAGACAGTTAACAAGCACAGGAAGAAGGAAGCAGGAAGTACCCAACCAGAAAAGACAGGGGAAAAGACTGTGAATGGAAACAAGACACCACACTTAGACACACAAGGGAGCGAGTGACAGAAGACAAACATTCATGAAACATGAACAATCACACTAGAAGTAAATCTAACACAAAGAAACAAATAATTCTAAACATCATGAAACTGAAAACATACAAAAACAAAGCATAAATACTTAATTATGACATTCATACTATAAAATGTATTTTTTCATGGTTTGATAAAATGCAATCGACATCAACATTGAAATTGCTGATTTACTCAAAATGAGTAAAATGAGTTTGTTTCCAAAAAGCAATATATCCATTTTACTCATTTACTCATTTACTCAAGCTGATTACAGTTAGGAAGAATTTGTGAAGTTGCACCATACTTCATCAATGTGCCCAAACGCTCTGCATCCTGTACAATCCAGTAGGACTGCACATTGGTACTGTCAGTTAGCCCAAAGGATCCCAGACGCTGTCCTGGGGGACCACTGTGTATGCTGGTTTTCATTCCAATCACAAATGCAACTCAAGAATTTTCGCTAAATAGTGGTCGAGCAGTCCTACAGAGGGGCCAAATTCACCTATGCTTGTGACCATAGACATCAATGTTTACAGAAAGAAAACCGTAGCTTAATGGACAAAGCTACAGTTCCAATAAATGAAAGCACCAAAGGTGCTGATGCCTCGTTGCTTGCAGCAGTGACAAGTATGTCCTTTGATGAAGCTATAAAATTCTGTGTGGACATGTCAGAGTGCCTTAGCTATGCATCTATGCTTGACATAAGCTATGTTTCCATCCACTTGTCAATCGAATTACTTGAAGTTCGCCAAAAGTATTCATGCGAATAAAGGCGGTGAAATTGCATTCCGACCTAACAGCATTGAAGCGAGTAAAAACTAATGACTAATGACGTTACTTGCTGCTATGCGATCAAATCGATGTATGGAATAGATTTGACATTTGAAGCCGTTTCCATTCATTTTCGCACTGAATCGCAGAACCTTTGAGTGAACAGATGTAGTGTGTTAGGCAACAAAATGAACTAGTTAGCAATAAAATGCAGTTGAAACTATCAGCGAGTGTAATAAGCGAATATACACTCTGTACTCAAATGAACTCCAATAACTGCAATTAATTTAAGGTAGTTTAATGAACAAAAGACGTGGTTATGCTAGATCGTTAAGAGCTGCTCACGTCATCTACTTTAACTTTAATACGAATTTAACAGGTTGTTATCTGATGATCAACATAAACTAAAGCTGGGTACAGAAAATGACGCCAATAACAAAATTCATTAGGGGTCTGCCAATGCGACAAATTTTCCAAAAATGCAGTCATTTGATAAACTTACCCGCTAGCATGTTCCAATTAAAATTAATTCATTGTTTGGAAAAATTGGCTTCCCCATGACACGCATTACTTCCACATTCCTCGATTCCTGTTGGAGTCTATGGAAGTGTCAAATAGTGCTGTAAGTTGAAAACAAAGCTCTGTCTCAAAAATCTGGCAAATTTAAATCTAAGATATCATGCAATTTAACCCATAGAGCCATATCCTAAGATTTGATTTTGACCGACGGAGCAGCTATCCCGGTAACAGACAGAATGACACACAAACAAACTACCGCTTGAGCGCATGCGCACCGAGGCATAAAAATATTGTGTTAGGCAATGTGTGCACAAGCCCAATTTAGGCCTAATACACCTTAGAGTTTGGTTTCATGCTACTAAGCAAGGAATGGATAGAAGCAAGGTTAGAAATAACGTAAATGCGCTGCTTTAATATGTTTTAATATTCATTTACTTGTCCTTAGTTAACACACAGGTTTAACATTAAATAATGTGTGTAAGGGCCGATTCAAAGTCGACGCAAAGGCACGTAAACGTGAACGCTTTGAGATGCATCGCGATGCTTCACGACGCTTTGGCCACCATTATGCGTTCGATTGTGTAGTCTGATTTTTCAATACGCGAGGCAGCAACGCATGTAATACCATCCGTCGCCAACGGCGGTGGTAATGTATAGAATGTACTTATAAACGATTTTTAGCGGACATAATGGAAGACTGTACTGAAAAAAAGAAAAACTGATACTGTTGGGTATTAGTAATAGTGTCGCTTCAGCAGTAATACATTTCCATTGGAAACCTAGCAAAATTAGATTCAAATAAGATTTTTGGGCGATACGATGGCGTTCGCTTCGTTTGTGCTGGTTAATATTAGCCTTGATGATTTAACCAGTGACTGCCTAACGTTAGCGTACATTGACTGTAAGTGTAGCCGATTGTACTATTAAACGAAGGCAACCTTTTGCCCGCGAAAAAATCTTGTCTTTCTTCTTCATCCCCATTCTTTGGAATCTGGTTTCAAGTACTGTATAATAACTGATCGGGGTGTGCCATCTAGTGATACAATATTGTAACTGCGTGCATAAATTTGCAGCTCCATGTCCGCTGGCATCAACATCTGCACAAAGCGGCTAAGATACCCTGCCGAACACCGTTGCTCTACTCGAACACGCCATATGCAGATAATCCTTAAATGAGGAATTACATTCATATTTTAATGCCTAACGTGTAACGAAGTGGTTTGAGTCAAAGTAACGAAGTGAAAGCATACTTTTTAAAAAAAAAAAAAAATCCCGGTAGACTCTGAGTCCCGTGTCTAACATAATCTGCAAATTTTTTTTCCGATTCCAATATTCTCTCCTATTGGACGCGCCGAGGTGGGCGCTGCGCCCAAGTTCAATATTTTGAACTTGGGCGCAGCGCCCTATCCAGCGGCAGCGCCAGCCTCTCGCTGCGCCCTCCTCGGCGCAGAATGGTGCGCCCTCGCGCCCAGCAATCACATAGACAATGAATGGCTGCGGTGGTAGAGACCTGCGCCATGCGCGTGCTATGTGAAAACGGCTTTACCTTCGTCGTTCGATCCACGCCTCTTCCACCACGACTTTTTCTTCTGCGTCTTCTCAATTCATAGGCCCACCACGACGACTTCTTCTGCGTCTTATTAATTTATAGGCGGCGTTACAATGCATACCGCCACCCAATGCGCCAGAATTGTAACGACACGCGACATTCACAAAGCAAACAGTCCGGAGGCGAGGTCGAGTCAAAAGCCGAAAAATGTATTCGTGGCGGCCAAAATTTATTCGTGGCGGGCCATGACCTTTCATTTGCACTTGATTTGAGGTGAATCGGACAAATATTTCCAGTGATATGATAAAAACAGTGATTTCTCAGTTTTTGGCCCCTGGTGGTCAATTTAGAAATTGTAAATTGTCCAAAATCGAATCAATTCTTCCTCTTTATGATATTTACTTATATGCAAAACATAAAATTTCTAATTGAAATATTACTGAAGTTATCGCGTTAACACATAGGGCGGCGCGGCAGCGGCGGCGGTCGGACCAAAAGCATAATATCCCCGGGATGCCATTCGGCGTTTGGGGATTTAAATACGGAGTTACAGGAAAATAGTTCAGGGTTACAGATTTTTCAAAACTCGTGGATATTATATTGCTACATGCTAATTATACTAGTTCGACAAAGCCATTCTGTGGCTCGTAAAAAATTCCCTACGGCAATTGCCGAGCACGATCCGATTCTCTCTCTCCCGCCTCTCAGTCGGCCAATCAAATAGCTTGTTTCTAAGTGTATACGGAGTGGCACCTGCCGGCTGTTTTGGAGACTACCAACCAAATCGAACGCTACCTAGCGAGCAAGGCAGCATGAGCTATAAGATTATAAGAGATTATAAGAGATTTATTATTGCAGATTTTGGGCTCCGGGTTTTCACATATTTAAACCAGGAGCACAATGAGATTAAAAACAAGGTTTTAATCCACTTTAGATTGACAATTTCATTGTTTCATTATTTCATGTTTGTAATGGCGAAATAAAATGTCCATCAGATTGCATTTCGACGTCATATTGTTTGTTACTGAAATGTGCCAGAAAATACTGAAAAATGTGTATGAAAGTACTGATTGTCAGATTTCCGGGTAGCCATCTCTGTAATTTAAAAGATGAATTGATATAACATAAATATGGGGGCATAATCTTATTTTGAAAACCTTTCAAATAAACAAAGTTTAATAGTTTAATTGTTCTTAAATTGTTTGGAAAACCAAAATTGTTTGGAAAACCTACAATAAAGAACCCATACATTTCTTTTTATACCCAGCTCAATTACAAAATAGTAATGGTGTAGCAGAGTAGACACTCTCAGGTATACTTAAAAATCACTTTAAAAAAAAAAACAGGGTAGTGTTTTGGTTTTTGGTTGTGCCACCTGACATTTTTTGGCTGGTAAAATTGCAAAGACAGTCTAAAACTGTACTAAAACCCTGTAAATGTTGTGCAACCATTAAGACTTGTTTAAACACACTCTTCCAACTCCAAATAAATGTATTCTGTACATTTTTAAAGATTTATTTAAAAGGACAGTTTTAAAAAGCTTATTTGTCATTGACTCATCATGCAAAGAAGAAGCCATATGTGAGCAAGATCCAGAAACGCCGCCGTCTTCTCTGGGCTGAAGTTCATTTAAAATGGACCGAGGCAGAATGTAAAACTATTCTGTGGTCAGACGAATCAAGATTTGAAATTCTTTTTGGAAACCACTGACGACATGTCGTGTAGTCTAAAGATGAGAGGGACCACCCAACTTGTTATCAGTGCACAGTTCAAAAGACTACATCTCTGATGGTATCAGGTTGCATTAGTGCCTATGGTGTGGTGAGCTTACACATCTGGAAAGGCATTATCAATGCTGGAAAGTATTTTGAGGTTTTACAACAAAATATTCTCCCATCTAGATAATGTGTCTTTCAGGAAAGTTCTTGCATATTACAGCAAAACAATACCAAACCACATACTGCATCAGTCACAACAGCATGGCTTCACAGTAGAAGAATCTGAGTGCTGAACTGGCCTACCTGCAGTCCAGACCATTCACAAATTGAAAACATTTGGCGCATCATAAAATGAAAAATCCGTCAAAGAAGACAGAGGACTGTTGAGTAGCTAAAATCCTACATCTGTCAAGAGTGGGACAACATTCTTCTCCCAAAACTTCAGCAATTGGTCTCCTCACTTCCCTGACATTTACAGACTGCTGTTAGAAGAAGAGGGGATACTAAACAAAGGTAAACATGGCCCTATCCCAACTCTTGGGATGTGTTGCCGCCATCAAATTCAAAATGAGCTAATATTTTTTATGAAATAATAAAATGTCTCAATTCAACATCTGATATGTTGTTTATGTTCTTTTGTGAATAAACTATCCATCTATGTGATGTGCAAATCATTGCATTCTTTTTCTTTTTGCATTTTACACAGCATCATATCTTTTTTGGAAGTGGGGTTGTACAATCATATTATGTTTATTATTAATCGTTACACATTCTTAACCCATTTATGCCTGAATTTTCTTTTTTTACTTTTTTATGTTATCATACTTCAAAATACCACTCTAATAGTCATTCAAATAGGACACTTTTTCTTAACA
The DNA here is from genome assembly GCA_029721435.1 of Gymnothorax reevesii. NCBI lineage: Eukaryota > Metazoa > Chordata > Actinopteri > Anguilliformes > Muraenidae > Gymnothorax > Gymnothorax reevesii. The sequence continues at coordinate 89,161,912 of CM056578.1, read as the reverse complement.
GTCCTCATGTGAGGACGCTAGGCATAAATGGGTTAAGTTAAGCCGCGCGTCGCAACAAGTTCAACACCTGATGACAGTACTAATCTCATTCACTTAGTGTGCCTAAACTGCTTGAGAATATGTTCAAATGTTGATGCCACATTTTTATGCTGTAGCAAGGTGCACTAAAAAGAACGAGGGTGCTACAATAGCACAATGATGACTGCGTTCTTTAATGAAAACCAAATATGTAACTAAATTACAAATTCAATCGGCAAAATGTTCTTGGTGTTGAAAAACTGGCGCCCAGAAAGAGAACTTGTTGAGGATTATACTTCAATATTTCCCATCATATTCATCAGTAGATCAATTGCCATGTTGAATAACCATAATCAATAATCATAATCAATAACCGTATTATGTAGGCAGCAGTAACACACACGCACACATACAAGTAGTTCACATACGCATAGGGAGGGGATGAGCAGTGCAAATACACATAAAACACACACACATACAAACAGTTCACACACAGACGGACACACATACAAGCAATTGAATTCCCACATGCATGAGCAGCACACACATAAGCAGCAGGCTTCTGTAGCTTTGATTAGTAAGCAGGCTTCTGTTTACTTGATTCAAAAACATAATCAGATGATGTATTTGATTTCTGTAGTTTTAATCAATATTTGCTCAGTAAAATCATAAGTTGTTACTGAAAACATAATCAATCGAATCATTTATGTATCTGCTTGTATCCTATTCACCTGACTGTGTTTTTCCACTCTTACACTGTAATTTTCCAGTCCATTTTAGCATATATTCCTTTTATTTTTTTAAATCCTATAGTTAACATTTTTCCACCATGGTTAAACAAAACAAAGTTGCAGAGTAAAAAAAAGTTAAAGATGAGATGGTTACAACCCATGAATTGTGATTGGAGCAAAGTTTGTTAGAGATGAGATGGTTACAACCCATGTATTTTTATTGGAGCAAAGTTGGTTGAGTTTTTCCCATAAATATTCCTCTGTAAAGAATGCCGAATTAGCGCTGCCTGGCCAGGGACTGCTCACCGTGGGAATAAAGATGGCTTCTGAGGATTTTGTCTCTCTCTAATTATTCACGAACAAGGCAACCTCAAAAATATGTAAACATCTAGTCGGAAAACCACAACATATTCTGATGTCGTATTGCACAACGAAGCAACTGCAAGTATCAAGCAACTTATCTAACTTATCTCAATAACAGCAATTTTATCTGAATCAACATACTTTGTGGCAGTCAATAATGCGAGTCGCATCTGTCTGCTTAAAAATCTTTATGCAGTCCATGCAATGTACACTGTGACATCATGCAATTGTTGCTACTAACAACTGATTTAAACAAGTAAAAACACTGCAAAACTATAAAAATTGATGATAATTCCCTATGTTATAATCATTCTGTCCCAGGAGTAACAAGTTTTGGAGAGCAACTTACCTGAATAAATTTAGAAAATTGCGGGCATTTAACTTTGTTATTCCAGCGGGTTGAATTCCTATTTGTGGTTTTCTGATAGCAATTTTATCTGCCTCATTTTTCATTTTCTGTCTAAATTATGGAGAAGCTGGTAGGCTGATAAATGAGGCAGATTCTAGAAGTGAACTGATTGCTCAGAAATTTATGGAGATGTTCAAGGAGATCGGCTGAAATGAAAAAGGAGGAGACGCCTGCACACTTGCTGCAAGCCACCAAAGAAAACTTTATTGATTAAAAAGGACAACCTTTCGATCTGACTTGGAGCTTCGTCTGGTCAGCATGACAGTTAGCTGACAGAGAGCGGAGATTTTGGACGAAAAAGCTTGGCGGACAACTTTTGGAGATAGTCCAGCGGCCAAACCCCACTTTGGGGCTGAACCTTTGAATTTGTGGTGCATAGTTGTTCTTGATTGGTATTTATAGTATGGAATCTCTAGTTTGGAATCTGCTGGGTGCAATTTTTGCACTGTTGGGCATTTTGAAAAAAATTAAACATTACCAACGCAGGGATGTGATTTTTCCGCTAAGTCGCGGAATTCCGCTTTTTTATCTTCAAAATTAAAAAAATAAATAAAGCTGATTTTATATATTTATCGAATAAAACTGATTTGATTTTTCAGTCATGAAAATCCGATTTCATATCTACAGCCTTCCGACTTTTAGTATTTCCGTAACTGAATTGATCTTATGCATGATGTATTCTACAGAACTTCCGTTTTCAAATTACCCAGCTAACGCTCTTCCGGTCAAATGTCATGCTGTGTGGGCAGGGGCCGCGGCGGCAAGTTTCAACACTGCGGAAAAGAAACAACTTTGATATTGTGGATATTCGAGACGACAGATAGCTTGTAGTATAGTAATAATAAGTAATAGTCCGTATACCTGTATTTTGTGTAGCCCATTCGGCTAGTGGAGCGAGGATGAAGCAGTCTTGTAGCCTAAGTTTCAGCGGCGTGAGTGGTTGACGGCTGAACACTGCTGCGTCCCTTTATGTATCTCGTCGAGACAAATGCTGTACACCGCTGGTAAGTTGCGTGGTTGGTTCAGTGTGTATCAGTATCACTGGGAAGTGCGACTGGGTGCTCGTCTTAGCTGCTTGACGCACCTTCGCCAGTTCTCATTAATGGTAGTATGGCCAGTCAAACCATAACAATGCATTACGTAAGCTTAGCAACAAACCTGATGGACCATTATTTTACTACCTCACTTTCGCACACTTTAATATGAAGCATTATCACCCTACATTTTGACTTGGGTGAATGCTGAATTAATTGGTTACTGTGGCCAGCATACGGGTTGTCAGTGCTAACGCGGCTGGGCGTCTAGCTCCAAAGCTAAATCATGGTTATTTCATCAGCTGCCCAGATAATCCACGACCTTTTGCAATATTAGCGAACGATACCACTACGACACACAACTTTTCTATCGCGTCGTATAATTAAAAGTGCTTCTGGACCTCGACGAGGAGCCCTTCCTCGTAATTTCACTTTTGTCTTTTCATGTTAATGAAGCGTCACTGGCCACCGAATATAGCCAAATGAGGCTAGTTAATGACACTGTTTTCCGTTGTCGTTTGGCTTAATAATTAGGTTAATATGTAATGCATATTTCCAGGAGTTCCATCAGGATTGTGTTTTTAGTCAATAATTGGAAGCTGAAAATACTCACAGATCTCATAGATGGTTTCTACTGATGATTGGATAAAGAAAAAAGATTTATTAGTGGTGTGTATCTGCAGTGATTATGTTCTTATTTTTCATTTTTGCCATTACACAGCACATTCAGGGAAGTCTAAATTGAGCATGTGACTTTGTGATATGCTTTTGGAGTTGACTAAGAGGTCAATGATTTTATTGATATATTGGCTATATTCAATGAATGTTATTTGATTTTTATCTGAGTGCAATAGTGGCAGATTAAATTCTTCACAAGCTTGGAGCTTGTGACTAATTTTGACTTAGAAATCAATGATGTGAAATCAATGTGTTTGTTGGCTTGAATATACATTGGATAATAACTCTGTTGTTTATTATTTTATTGAATTCTTAGTACACTTAGGGCACTAAAAATCACTGAAACCTGGGGGCTTCGGGGGGCTTTGCCCTCCCGTATCCCCCCACCAGGGCGCTGCCCTGGACCCCAGACCCCCAGCTAAATTTTCAGATGATTTCACTTCACCCAAATCACATCCCTGCCAACGGACTTGCATCACTTTTTGACAGAAATATTTTGGGTAAGGGGAAATATAAATCCATGTAGAACTGACAACTATGGTAGTGTAATGTTTTACCCATCAAAATGTTCATATTAATGTGCTCTATCTCCTCACATATATTACATGGGAAACGGGTAAATAATTGGGTCACAGGTGGTCAAAACGTCACTAATTTTTGACCAAATACAGCGCCCTCCGTAATTATTGGCACCCCTGGTTAAGATGTGTTAAAAGCCTTAAAATAAATTCAATTGTTATTGCAGAAGCATAATTATTTTTCATAAAATCACCTGTTCCACCATTATTGGCACCCCTAGCCATTCCTAGGAATTAAATGTGATTGAAGTATTTCTATCATTTCTACTGTAGTTTACAAAGTTCATCAGAGTATCAAGGAACATTTAATTAGTAAATCATCACTTCCTGTTTCCTTGGGGTATAAATATGGTGTGACAAAGAGGCCATTTCTCTTATCCACTCCTCAACATGGGAAAGACAAAGGAACACACCATTCAAGTAAGGCAGATGTGTGTCGACCTTCACAAGTCAGGCAATGACTACAAGAAAATAGCCACTCGCCTGCACTTGCCCATATCTACTGTCAGAGGAATCATTAAAAATTGTAAAACAACTGGAACAGTGGTAAACAAGCCTGGACGAGTATGCAGAAAAGCACCTCTTGCCCACTGTGAAGAATGGGGGAGGATCGGTGATGCTGTGGGCCTGTTTCTCTTCCAGAGGCCCTGGGAACCTTGTTAGGGTGCATGGCATCATGAACGCTAAGGACATTTTAAATAAAAATCTGGTGGCCTCTGCCCTTGGTCCAAGATCCCTCTTTCTGTATTCTCCTATCTTGTGAAAACTTAGAAGAGAAGATTAGCTGCTGTTTTGTTGTCAAAAGGGGGTTGTACAAAGTATTAACATCAGGGGTGCTAATAATTGTGGCACACATGATTTGATGTAAAAGAATTATTTCTTAATGTGGGATTTTTTCCCCACTGAATAAATGCACTTGAATTAAAGGTTGGATTTTCCTATTTTTTTCATTGTGGTCTTATATTATTTAGAAAAAAACTGAATTTATTGGAAGCTAAAGAACACATCTTAATTGGCATTATTGGGTGCCAATAATTATGGAGGGCACTATACGGTAAACTGGTAAGGTGCATTTTTTGATTATATTATGGGCTTGGAAATGAAAAGAAGTCCTAGTAAGGCCTTGCAGACATTGCTAAGATGTCTGCAAGTTAAAAAAAAATAACCTCCCTCCCCCCATGTTCAATGATTTCACCAAATATGGAGAACACAGCAAACAACATTTGATCCAAAATAGAAAGTACGTGAAAATTTGGTATTGGTGATGTGTTGTTTCCCTATCCTGTACAGTCCTCCATATACAAAGCCTTGGCAGAGATTCCACAAGCACTCATGCAGACAAAAGGTTTTAACATTACAGGCCTTAATGAAAATGCCAATGACTGGATCCAGATTGAATTTATGCTAATTAATCATGTCATCATAATTTAGCGTTAAGTTACTTTTAAACCAGTCCTTTTGAAATGTGGTACTGAAATTGCACAAGCTTCACAATAGGGGGCACAGTTTTCCAAATGATCAATGATCTTTCTTTGTAAGAGGAGAAGAAATGTGGAATACATGGTTTGAGAAAGACAACTAAGCTGCAAGCTGAAGATGGTCTTTGATAAGTGAAACCAGAGTTTCAGATGAAGTGTTGGGTGGACTCCTCCTCTTCCAAGTGATACTGAAATTGCCCCGACAGGTTTTAAAACAGATCCAGTGTGGCTGCACGAGCGATACACCCTGTTCTGGTGAGAGATGTAGATTCATATCAGGACAAATGTCTTGTTCAGTTTTACAAAAACACAAGCTAGTTGACGCCTATGATACAGACGAAGAGGACCAGAATGATGATTAATATGTCGGGCTTTGAGATTGGGATGAGTCGTGTTCTGGATGAGAATGCCTCTCATTCTCCTGCATACTCCATAGCATAGGTCATAATCAAATATACACTGCCACAAAGTGAAAGCTAATAGAACGTTCCATTGCAACACGCAAAGCTCTGCCTCAGCCATTTTTGGAATGAAAATGAGTAGATGCTACATGCTAACTTAATATAAATGAACCTATTTACACCAAGAAAACATCTCACCTCGAAACACCCGGACATAAATAAAATAAATTTCTCTATACTTTGGGATAACCATAACCCTTATAACTTATTACCTCCGCCAAGGAGGTTATGTTTTTGCCGGGGTTTGTCTGTCTGTCTGTCTGTCTGTCTGTCTGTCTGTCTGTCTGTGTGTTTGTTAGCAACATAACTCAAAAAGTTATGGGCGAATTTGGATGAAATTTTCAGGAAACATCGGAAGTAGGACAAGGAAGAACTGATTAAGCTGGGGGGACTCTACTGCTTGGCGGAGGTCTGCGCTCTCCGAGTGCTTTTCTAGTTAAATATTCAATTATTTAACTATTTAAGTATGTCAGTATTAAATATTATGGCATTGAAAAGTGTCAACAAGATTTTGAAGTCTGTTCTTAAAGCAGATCCGGTCAAGATGGAGAAACTGAAGATTCCGGGGAAGCTGTCTAAGAGTGAGCTCAAGATCAATGTGGAAATCGCCAAGGCCCTCACACCATTTCAGCTCGCTACAGACCAGTGCCAGGGGCAGTTTTAAGAGTATAACAGCCAGCCTTGTGTTGCCCTGCGTCTGTGGCTTGAGAGCAGAGCTTGCAGACTAGTCAACCACCTACAAATCCAAGTTAGTGTCGACCCTGGCTGCTTCTACTGACTTGGATCATATGAGCAGTTGGAGACCTTTCAACTTGCAGCGGTCCTGGACCCACAGTGGAAGCTGGATTGGCATTCTCCAGATGAAGCCAAGGATGTCACCGATCTCCTTTCCAACAAGACAGCTGCACTCCTTCCTACACCAGTCTCCAGCGAGGAATCATCCCCACCAAAGAACAAGTGCAAACTCTACCGCTTCATGGGCAGCAGCACCCAGAAAGCCACCACTTGTTCAAATTCAGCTAAGTTCCGAGTTGACAACTACCTGGCAGAACCTTCTCTGGATGAGGACACAGACCCACTTCTGTGAACCAGCCGACACATCCACAGCTAACACAGTTAGCTATCCGATACGTTGCAACTCCTGTCTCTTCAGCCCCATAAAGAGACTGTTCTCCATTTCAGGAAATATTTTTCGCCCTGAGAGATGCCATCTATCTGATGATCGATTTGAGGAGCTGATGTTTCTGCGGTGCAATGCACACTTTGATTGCTAAGCCAAAAGTTGGACTTGAAATTGTGAGATATTTATGTGTGATATTGTGTCAAAATCTTTCATATATAATAGCTAATTGTGATTGTAAATATGATGTTAACAATAAAATTGTATTGGACATTTACTCTTATCTCTTCTTTTGTTTCACATTAGGCACAAAATGACCACATAAGGTTTATGTCTATAGACTTGAGTATACTTGAATTTATTTCAGGCTCGGTAATTGTAATTAATTGTAATTGAAATTTAGTAACTGAGATTGTAATTGTAATTGACTTTCAGATTTATAATTATAATTTAATTGTGTAAAAATAATTTAATTGAAAAAAATGCTGGTCTCTGTAATTATAATTGAATTGTAATTATTATACCCCCCGCAACGAAGTTTTGGGGGGTATACTGGATTTGATTTGTCCGTCCGTGTGTGCGTGCGTGCGTGTGTCTGTGTGTGTGTGCGTGTGTCTGTGCGTCCAGACCTAGATCTCATAACCTACTCATCCGATTTAGAAAATTTTATTTCTTGCTGGAAGGTTTATTGACTGTGGTACTGCCCGACTACTTGCTGTTGCGGGGGGTATCCTGTAAACCATGCTTACTGACTAAATCTAGTTGAACATGGATAGTTGAAAACGTAATTGTAATCGAAAAATGTAATTGACCCCAAGCCTGAGTAAAACTTCTGACTTACAGTTCGGATTTAAGTCTTATCACCTGTTTTGTTTACAGTTTATATTGATGAACTGATAGTTTTGTTAAAAGTGTCTAAAGGCAGCGTTATACTTTTTATAAAGTTATAATGCGTTATACGCATTTGTGCGCACTCGGACGCGGAAGCGTCCTCTGCCAAATATAGTAAAACGCATTGAGCGCTCCTGTACGCGGAAAGAAAAGCATCAGAAAGCATCCGTGTTTGTTTGCTAGAGCATGTGCAATCAGTGTTTTGATCACGCGTTCCTGTGTGCTCCTGTGTGCATGGTCCGAGGGTACGCGGTCCACCGCGGAGAGCTATGCGCACACTGTTTGATGACAAAAATTGCGTCAACGCGCTCTAGCACCCAACAGCGCACACGCTAAGTATGATTCCGGCTTAAGCTTGGTTGTCATTTAAGCACTCATTATATTGGAGCATTGGGATATGCTGATCACTTTGCTCAGTCCCAGCCTACGTGCCTTGGTTAATTTATGCCAGTCTTTCGCAAATTAATATAATGTGACATTTAATGCTTAGAAGACAGTTGGTTTGAAATTCGGATCACCTATTAATGATTATGACAGGTTTTATTTGAATGGCTGTGTCATAAATTGGTCTGTTAGTGTCAAACATCTTGGGCATTTAGTCAGTATAGATTTGTCAGACCAGAATGATAGTGCTTTGAAACGGTCTGTTTTCATTGGTGCAGTGAATAAATTACTTGGCTGTTACGGGGGATGCAACTACATGTGTTATGTAAACGGTTTTTTCTGCCTTTTTGCACCTTTGCAGTTTATCGCTTAATGCTGCTTGCGTTTACACCACTTGAATCGTTCCTTAAGGCCCATTCATACCCTACGTAGAAGACGGACACGGAGCATTTCGTCTGTCCTGTCCGATCATTTCAACTGTCATTTTGCTGGAAACGGGGGAGCTTACGATTATGGACGAAACGGAGCAATACCAGGGGAATTCATGAGGGCAGTATTGCGTTTATAGTCCAGATTTAACAAAATCACCAGAGTCACAAAGATCTGCAAAGGCATTAAAAAATGGTGGAATTCGAGGAGCACCTCACTGAGCTTGTACAAAACTACAAACATATTTACGACACATCCAGCCCAGGGAGTCGAGACAAACAGATGGTCGCCAATAGTTTTGAAGAAATCGGGTCGGGTCTGGGTGTGGCTGAGGAAGTAGTCAAAAATAAATGGACTGCGATACGAGACCGCTAGGTCAGAGCCCATAGCAAGGCAATCAGCAAGAAAAGCGGGGATGCGGCACCGAGACGTCAGGCCCTCCTGTTTTAAATTTAAGAAAACTACAATTGATGGCGGCTCGTGAACTGGAAACTGGGGAGGCTCAAAATAATCCCTTCAAATTAATGATTGGTCATGACCTCTTTTCGATCAATCATTTAAATTACCATTACGGAAACTCTGAAAATGCTCAACATTTTCACTGGCATTGGCACTGCCATCTGGAGGAAGTTTTGCGTTAACGCGCACCCCAACACAAAAGACGTGCAGAGGTATGAGGGGGATGCACGTATAGGACGGGCGGACGGACCAATGGACGAATTAAGGATATGAATGTGGCTTCTTTGTCGTTTCTGTCATTGTCTGAGCTATTTTCAGTCAGTGCGCCTGGTGTTTTCAGTCCAAAATGGCTGCAGGGCTACCAGGCGCCACCTAGTGGCTGTTGTCAAAAAACACCAGAGTTTCATCTCTTGGTCTTATATCCTCTTTGTCTAAATGCAGCACTTTGCTGTCTTGCATTTGCCATGTGTTTTTGGCTTTGCATCATTTCTGTTTTAGCAGCCCATTTCTCCAAATGGAGATGTTTTGGGCCGTTGCTGCGCCTATGTGTTCACATGGATCCGCATGTGTTGACATGGATATGCAGGGTTTTCCTTTTGCATTTGACAGTCATTTAAAACAATTAGTCCTGACTTGTGCTCAATAATTTTCTAAATTCACTAATTTCACTCCGAAAACACTCTTGAGCATCAGACGTTGCTAGTTCTCCCTGTTAAAGTAAGGCGACTATCATTCATTCGGACGCGCACTTTGGTGCTTTTAAATTTGGCGTAGCATTATTGATAATTGCACAAAGGCGTTTCAAATGGTTTTTTATTTCATTTCAACAATTTTGCCGATTATGAAGCGCAGGTTAGATTGCTTGATGTGCTGCTAAAATACCTCAGAAGTTCCAGGGCAGTTTGTCTTTCATAAAGCAGGGGCCTGTTTCTAAAGTAAATTATTTTTCTGTTCTGAATTTAGCCTATTATTTTGTTCCTGTTAGATCGCATGGGGAGAGGAGCCATGTATTCAATAGCCAATAGATAATTTTGATGATCGGAAAATGTGTCATTAAAGGAAAAAGATTGAGAACTAGCCAGGACTAATTCTTGTTAAAAACAGATGTTCTGTGCCCCTCCGATTTCCAGTTCTGGCGCTGACACTGTCCAAGTATACTCCAGGGCTGCATTTTTATGCAAAAAATAATTTCTCTCACATTCACGTTCGATATGCTTCACAAAATGTTTCCACTTCACATATATTTTTAAACGCTTAAAATCAGGGCCATCTTAAATTATTTCATTTTTAAGAAATATTTTTAATAATACGTAAATATTCTCTGATGAGAGGTGGAATTCACAGGTTGACTATTTATTCAAATCACTGACATTCTTTCAATCTAACACGGCAGCCTGGTTAGGTCTGTCTGCTTCTCATCTCTTCTTAATCATTATAGGCCACATTTTGGTTTTGATTAGTCAGTGGGCTGAATTGGCTTGATTGCAGGTTAGGCAAAGTACACAGGAATTGATTTCAGGTAAGCTAATTATGCAAAGGCGATGGAGGCTGTCCAACCTCGCTGGTAATTAGCGGACTTCAAATCAGTTTTCTTCCCAGAAGCATTCCAAATGACTGCATTAGGTATGCGTCATAGAAAAGGTAATAAGCAAGCTTGTCTGCCTGCCTCATAGTGGCAGTTACTTTCATTCCGCTTAAAATAATTGTGATTTGATTAATCATGCAACCCTACTATACTCTGTAAATGTGACTATGTGGACCTAAATCTGAACAGCATACTGTAAAATAACTCATAAAAATTGAATAAAATGAACTATAATTGAGAAATAGAAACGCACCAGCAAAACAATGAAAACCAGCATCATTTTTGATTGTACAATTACCCTGTTCAAAACAGCTGCCAATAATTCTTTTTACGTCTCTGTATTCTTTTCCTTTCCTGAAAGACATATTTAAGTCCGACATTAAATCTGTTCTATAACCTATCCAATTCAGTGAAAATATTCTAATGAACAAAGTTTCTTCCTAATGCTATTATCCCTGAACATTATACTATTACTGACTTTAGATGAGCTGAATCTGATGATTTATCCACCTTGGACAAGAGATATTCAATCGATTACTAAAGTCAATAACTGTTTTATTATATGACCCTAC